>NHZS01000549.1:1297-62144 GCA_002775195.1 Talaromyces adpressus
TGGGTCACGTGCCTCCGGTACATGAAGCTATCCGCAGTGTCATTCATTTCACGGCCTTACATCTACCATCTTATTCTAATGGTAAACCTAGTAATAAAGGCTGTTTCTTGTTTTTAGGCTTCTTTGCATATATAAGAGCATTTTTAAGGCCTTGATTCTTATTTTGAAGCAAGATAACCTAAGTAGAAAGATATAACACTGTTTCTTAAAGCTGTATAGCCTTTTCATCATAAATATTATTAATAATAATTTTAATAAGCTTCTTAAGCTGTCTCTAATCCTTAGCTGGGATAATTGAAGCACTAGATTCACTTGAGAATAGCTGACTAGTAATTTTCTTCATAAATTTTTGTATAACAAGCTCTGGATTGAAGGGATATAAGCTAGTATATATAAACACTAAATTAATATTTTTACTTATAAAAGTCATATCCTAAGCTGCCTAAAAAAGCTAGAAAAAGTCACGTTTTATAAGCTGGGTAAAGCTATAAGATTCCTTTATAAAATTGTCTAATTGCTTTATATAATTCATAGAAAGAGGTGAGAAAATAGTAATATCTAGAGGCTACAAAGTATGCGTTGAATAAGCTAGAAAGATTACTAATAGAATCCAATTCTTATTGTAGTATTCAATAAACTTTATTATAATATGAGATCCATGCCTATTAAGAATAAGAAAGCGCCATCCCCAGCTTACTTGAGATTTAGTCTCTTTATTAAAAATATCCACCAGCTAACAATATCCAAGCTCATTATTAGTCCATCCTGAATCTAAAGCTGTAAAAAAGCATCTTTGAGTTCTTAGATCAAAATCTTAAAGCTAAGAATCTTATAAATAGCCTGACTTTGCCATATAGATTAAAATAGGTAATATAGCCATTCCATTTGCACAAATATAACCAATTGTAGTAATCCATTCATAATTCCTATCCTAAATATGCTACTTAAATCCTCCTTGCTTATATTTACGCTGAGTAAAGATTCTTTGCCTTTTTGTAGTAACCCCAAACATAAAGCCCTTCTTATCTATATTATAAATTTGCTCTAGGCCAAGGTTATATTGCTTAATTTTACAGCCAATAAGCGTAAAATATAAAGCATATTTATATGCCGAATCTGCCTTTTTTCTATCCTAATCAAGGCCACTTGAATAGATAGAAATAATCTTATCTAAATAAGCCTTCTTCTAGCATAAGGCCCAATTTTTACCAGGCTCTTTACCAGATATCTCCCTTATAAAGTTTTCTAGTATGGTATTTATAGTGGTAGGCCTTGCTCAGTAAGTTGATTTATCTATTTTATAAGTGCTTTTGATTGCGTGGTGTTGAGTAATCATTGATTATTGTAGTGGTCTTCTTTCGAGCCTATAACACCCTGAAAATGTTTAGAAAGAGCTGATTGGCTAACGCTATAAGTTCTTGCAATCAAACTGATATTAAGCTTTTTTCCTGCTTCCATAGAGTGTAGCGCTGCAAGTGCGAGCTCCATTAAAGCCATATTGGCTAAGTTATCGCGGTTTGAAATAGACGCGATTTTTCGTGTTTTGAGGCAAAATTAGTCATGAGGTGATATTAGTCATGAGGCGGTGAAGGACGGTAAGTCAACCTCTGACGCCTAGCCAGGCTGAAGTGTTCAGCGCCCAGGAACACCGAAAATGTAATTCATTGATTCATGAATCATAATAGAGGGAACCAAGGAAAAAAAATGAGAGAACTTCGATATAAGCAATCATACATACAACAGCTGGGATTTGCTGGTGCTCGCCAACTTAATGGCTCGATTTCTGTAGACCCGACACAGGTGGTTGTCATGTATAGTACATATTATGATAAGAGGATTCAAAGGGGTTCAATAAACAAGATAATTAAGATCTCGGTCAACATTTGAAGTCGCTGCACTCACTTTCAGGAGTATGATGGACGCTATTCAGTAGTGAGGAACTAAGTACAACCCCTCTTACGCCCTGTGGAGGCTTTTCACCTTTCGTATTCCTGCTCGTCTGATACATGAATCTGCAAAGCGACCTTAGAGGACATAGCGGAAATTCTTCCTCCCAGCCTCATTGGTGTACTGGTTCCCCAATTCATTCTGGTCCCTCTGATCAAGTCTCTTGTTCTCTCGGCGTAAGACCTCGCGGAAAGCCAGGGTCGTAACTATAGCAAGGACAATCGCAACGGCTTCTATGGTAGCAGCCATCCAGTAACGTGGCGACTGATTCTTGGGGTATATATAACCAGCAATAATATTTCTGTTTGCAAATCGCTTAATATTAGCCAAAAAGTTCTCCAATTCTAGCAACGAATCTAAGTCGGGATGGGGGTAGTGCTTACCCAGCCTGGCCAAGCATACTGACGATCCCTATCGCGGCGGCTTTCTTTTGGATAGGTCGCGGCATGCAGTCCGAAATCCTGCATACATTTTTATGAACCTTGAAATAAGTTGCGTGGAGAAAATGGAATCCAAACCTACCAAGCCAAGTTACAGTTGTATGATACCCACATAACGCTTGTAATCAGGAAGAGTGAGAAGTATCTCGCACCCGTATTCAGGGAAGAAGCCAAGATGATTAGGCCAACGAGAACAACTCCAAGCGTTCCAACCATGTAGTAGGATCTTTGCCCGGAAATATCGGCATGGTGGCAAGTGTAGATCGTAGTCACAACGGCTAGAAGAAACGGAGGGGCGGAAAGAACGTACGTTATTCCTAACGGCTAGTCAGACCGAAAAGACGGGTTGCCCTACGGTGAGAATGCTGTATTTGTCCGACTTACGAGTTGAAAATCCAAGTGTACCAACGACCGTAGGGAAAAACACAACAAGACCGGCGCCAGTTGTAATGAAGATATGGTTCGCGGCGATGATCCAAGTTTTATAGTCACGCGCTGCTTGCATAAAACCCTCCCAAATGCCGATATTGGCATCTTCAAAATCAGTCATCTCGCCTCGATCTTCAACTAGACGGTAAATGGCAACGGCTCGCTCTTCCGGATTTAACCAGCGAGTATTATGAGGATAATTAGGCAAGACAAAGATTGAAAGGATAGCAACACCAACTGGCTCATAGTTATTAGTCATGTCATTGTACAGCTATACTCAAAGGGGAAACTGGGGTGATTCAGGTAAAGGGTGTCCATACCAGTCATCGAGGCTTCGATGATATAAAGCCATCTCCATGAAGAGAGGCCATGAGCCCCAGCTAAAGTCTCAGTCACACCGAGTGCTATGAGGCTTCCAAAAGCTAGTCTCAATTAGAATATTTGCTCGTCACATACGGGACCCATGGAACCCACCGTTACTTAGAAAGTTTCCAGCGTAAAGCCAAGCACATCGCATGGCCATCTCCTTCTTGGTATACCAAGAAGAGATCAAAAAGATCGCACCAGGAAAGAAAGGTGCCTCCACAACCCCAAGGATGAAGCGTATAGTTACTAAAGAAGTGTAGTTATTCGCTGCAGCCGTGGAGCCCGAGACCACGCCCCAGATGATCATACATGCAGGCTATCGTGCCGTTAATGTTTTGGGGTGTAGATACATGACCAGGGAAACACTTACAAGATAGAGAGAAGGCTTCAACTTCGACAAGATCAAATTAGATGGAATTTGGAACTGTGTTGTTGTGAATAATATGACCCAAAGCCATGATCGTTTGTCATTCTCTTACCAAGCAGTACCCGACGTAGAGGATAGACAAGCAGGTATCACTGTTCCACATCTTAGTTGTTAATCCGACAGTTCAGGAAGAGATGATTCTCACAACTGGACTCCAGTAAGGTTGAGTTCGTCTTCAATGCCGACTAAACGGACAAATGGGA
The DNA here is from genome assembly GCA_002775195.1 of Talaromyces adpressus. Lineage (NCBI taxonomy): Eukaryota > Fungi > Ascomycota > Eurotiomycetes > Eurotiales > Trichocomaceae > Talaromyces > Talaromyces adpressus. Next base: position 5,110 of record NHZS01000549.1, read on the forward strand.
GGGCGCCGCGGTCCTGTAGGAGGAGTACAGATTAGTCTACATCTATGCCGACGAAAGCTGAAGCGCCCACAGGCGGACAAGATATACCCACCAGGTAGTTGAGAATATAAAACAAAAGAAGTAGCGGAAACAAGAACATGTCGATCTTCAATTTAACTTTTTTCTCAGTCTCAGAGCGCCGGCTCTTGGACATCCGAGACACGATAGCAACGACATCTGGTTCAACATTGCGAGTGATGAATGCTGGTACGGCAACGTTGGACACATCATCATGGCTTTGAATCCTCTCTGTAGGGAGAACTTTGGCCTCATGGGCATAATGCCCCTCAGCATAAGGCTCAGGTGGTGTATCTTTGCACATAATGGTCAGAGATCTAGAATACTGATAACTTGATCAGAACAAAAGGATTTTGGTATGATTCCGTGCGCCGAACTCTGGAACTGCGATCAAGTGGAATCTGATGATATAGATCGAGAGTATTTTTTCGTCTTCAACTTCTTGTTTATAATATTTACGACCCCGCTATGGCAGTTGCTCAAGCGCTGCACAATCTTGCTAGTGAACGCAACTAACTAACTTCATGGGGTATGGGGATAGGGCGGTTTACCAGTTCCACGGTTCTGCACGGGGTCCTAGCTGATGGAGGCCTAGATAATGCCTCTTGCAGACACAACGCTCTCTGGGAAGATATCGATTTTGGAAAAGGCCGAGGGGTGGATCGCGTAGAGCCTTGACTCGGTGAGATATAATCGGCGTTTCGGTAATACCGATAACATTCTTGCAAGGGATTTCGGCCGATTGCGAAAAACAAAATTGGCTTCAGTGCAAAGACAGAAATAGATAAAAGAAAGGGCTAACGGAACTGTAAATCCTATGATGAGATTGAATAGTGAGATGATCAGAGGCACTCCAAGACTGTCAGGCTTAATCATCAGATCTACGGAAATCTTCGGGACCAAAGTTACGACAGCAATTCACTGAAACCATCATGACGACCACGAACACAATCATAAACCCGACTTGTTTGGCTCCTGCGGGTCCATTCTCGCATGGCATAGTAGTTCCTGCTGGTCAAGAGATCGTCTACACGGCTGGACAAATCGGCACAATCGACGCAAAAGGAACAATCGCAAGGACTTATGAGGATCAAGTCATCGCAGCAATCAGAAATCTTCATGTTGTCTTGAAGGAAGCCGGAGGCACACCAAAAGATATCGTCAAGCTCACATACTACATTGTTGACTACGGTTTGTTTCCACGCCCTTCTTGTCTCAACTGCAGTACGTTACATTTCTGAAAACCTGCTAAGCTAAATAATCAGACGTGAGCAACCGGATGATCCACATCAACGCTCTACAAAAATTTCTGGACGGCCATAAGCCTGTTACAACTCTGGTTGGGGTTACAAAGTTGGCTAACCCAGCTCTCAAATTTGAGATTGAGGCGGTCGCGGTCATTAAACCGAGGAGTAGATTTTAACCAAATACCAGTTGATAAAATAAATGGAATTTTGTTTATCGATTGATACTGAACAATCTTTGCTGCGTTGTAAGCCTATTGAGCGGGATGGTTGTTGCTGGTCTCGGGCATCATCAAGCTTGCAACGGAGTCGCTCCAATAAAGTGTCTGCCATTCAGCAAGGCTGTCCTGCCACCTGTTTGGTTGAAAATGCATATAGTCTTCCTGTACGTCTTCTCCACCAAATGGGAAGAGATGAATCCAATCCATGTTCTGGTCTTCAACAGCCAGTTGTTGCGTGTACGCGTTTGAAGGCGTTGTATCTGGTTGGCCCGCAGATGAGACTGTAAATGATGGAGATTCACTTTCCAGGTAAATTTCCGCCATGCCCTTCCCAGCTCTGCGTATTTGTTCGTTTTGTGGCCATGTTCGGCCTCGGCCAGGTTTAATCGAATCTGATCGGAAAAGCCTGGAGACAGATGCCGCTAAAAGCCAATGCCGTGAAAGCAGGCTTAGAGAGTGTAAACCAGACTCGTAGTCCTCGCGAGCTCGCAGAGCGATGATTGCATTGTCACACTGCAGCTGCAACTTTAATTGAAGCATTGCTGCAAACAAGGAGCTGGGTGCCCAGAACCAACACTGTTTCAAAGCCGAGAGTTGTGAAAGTTGGTCGAATATCTGCACGATATTCGACGCTGAATCTCCACATATTTGGTCGTTAACAGATCCAATCGTATCGCGGAAGCCGTTGCTCGTGATCGGACCCCGAAGGCGATGAAGTTGAACGAGAACTGCATGATAGGTAAGATGAAGAAGTAGAGGCGATGGATCTACCTGTCGTGTGCTGTCTCGTATCTTGGAGCGGCGTAGCTCTGGAGGTAAATTGATGAGCCAGCTAGCTAAAGCATCATCCGCGAACCGAAGAGATTCATTTTGATCAGTTTGTGCCTTGAACGCCTTCACTGAGAAATGCGTCCGTATGAAGTCGGATACTATCATACAAAGTCGTGCATGCTCCATACAGAATTGGGCTTGAGTTGGAGTACTAGACGAGTCAAAATCGTGAATTGACAAAGGTGGTGCGTCGCAATCGTCTAGATTTCTGTTCAATTTCTAGGCATCAGCAAAGTAAACCCAATATCTAGAAGTTGGCATGTCTTACATGTTCTGCGGCCGGCCGTAGCACAGTGAGACCAAAAGATCGAATTGGACTAAACACCACCAAATCCGTCTCCAGGTTCTTTTGTCGCCTTCAGGCATTTTACTTGGTTCGACATTGCGGTGCATGCCTAGGCCAATAGCCACGCGGCTAGCTACGCCAATCCACCACCACGCGTTGGCACACACGTCGTCACCACCGTCCGAGAACCAGGTCATCAAGAGTGCTGCTTGCACCATGTGCATTCGATCTTCTTCGTAACGCCCGTCAAAGAGAGCTTTAGTACGACGGAAGAAGGCGACCTTCAAGTCCTGGGTGTTGTCGAACGATGTTTGAACATGGCTTCCAGCTAAACATACAGCCTGTACAAGCAGCAAAGGAGGTGTCTGACCAGAGGTCTCATAGGCCGTCAAGAAGTTTTCTCGGTCAATGATAGGTAACCAGTGGTGAACATGTTGAAAATAAGCAGCTATGAGCACGTCTGAAACATGCCTTGGTGGAAGAACGAAAGCATCCTTTGGGATGAGGTTCGGCGTCGGTACCCTATTTGATTCCCTCAGAACTCGCGGTGCGTAGCTATTCGAACATGAGTAGTGGCAGATGCTTCGGTTTGCAGATTTTTGGCGGGCGAGATAGTTCAGATTAGACAACTCGCTGCCCACATACGTTAGTCTCCAACTGATAGGGGGGCTGTCCAGCAGATCCTGGCTGAAAAATTCCACAAGATGTTGCTTCGCGAGCTCAGAATCACCACCTTGCTCTTCTGCAGTTTCTGGTTGTGTCTCCGCTCCCTCCTCGTCTTCTTGGTCTTGGTTCTCTCCTGTTGCATCGTTTTCGAACACGAGGTCGGCAGTGGCCGGATTAGCCGGAGCCAATCTATCACCATTGTCTGTTATATACCGATCTTTGTCCGTAGTAATTGCATTACTTCTTCTCTTAGATGGACCAGGAAGCTGTTTTCCATGTTGAAATCCACCCTCTCCAGCACTTCCTAGGCGTCGGCGTTTCCGGCGCTCTGGAACTGTGCAACGAACATTGGCTGACTGGCAATTACTGCACGGGAACCCTTTTGCAGCCCCGTCACATTTCACCTTTCGGTTGTGGCAACCCGCGCAGGCTCTCTCTAGGGCTCTTGTCAGCAAACTCTCTCATGATCAATCATTCCAACAGAGCATAGTAATGCTGGACCAGTGGGCCGCTAAGTGGGGGCTCACTCGTTGGCCGAGAGGTCGGAAGACCCTGAACAGGCTCGGTGGTTTGAAAAGTCTGCATGGCATGTAATATTGTCGAAGCGGTAATTCGGTGGCAGTCCTTTGACGTTGGATGTCTCGATAATGTTATATGTCGAATGTTGTGTAGGATCATGTCTTAAATCGCCGAAACGCCGAAGCTCCGCTTACGGAGCGGATATGTAGTAGCGTCGAAGAAACGAAGATGGTTGGTTCGTGATTTGAAGATAACATCAATTGGCACTGTAATAGTTATATTTCATGAAAACGGCACTCTTATTATTGTCTTCAGGTTTTGTTTCCATTAGTTACAAAAGCCAGCCCGCCAATATCCCATCACAGGAATCTGCTGGATCGTACTTATACTGATCATATCTGTATAGCCCAGCATGTCACCCGAACCTGGATATAAGGTGATTGCGAAGGTAAGCAAATATCTGGAACGTACTCCCTGTTCGTAGAATTCCGCTAAATCAAGCCGTTCCAGAGAGTTCAAACCGAACTTGCTGCCAAAATCCCACAGGAATGGAGGCTTGAGTCGAATCTGCTTGATCTCAAGCAAAAAGATGTCACTGGGATACCTGCTAAAAGTGGAATACTATCGCAAGACGAACTTCTCATCACGCAAACAGATGCCACTGGTATCCTTGCCAAGGTCCATACAGGTGACTGGAAGGCACACCAAGTCACATTGGCGTTTTGCAAGCGTGCTGCAATTGCGCAGCAGTTGGTCAACTGTCTCACAGAGATTTGCTTTGATGAGGCGCTGAAGCTTGCACTATGGCAGGATGAGCAGTTCGCGCAGAATGGAGGTAAGGTTGTGGGCCCTCTCCATGGACTCCCCGTCTCTATCAAAGACCATGTCAATGTAACGGGCCTCCGAACAACACTGGGATATATTTCCTGGGCAGATAATATTCCTTCCCAGGATGCAATTTATGTAAAGACGCTGAAGAAAGCTGGCGCTATCATTTTTGTAAAAACAACGATGCCAGTCACGGGGATGGCAATCGAAACAGTCAGCAATCTATGGGGGCGGACGACCAACGGCTTCAATCGTGACCTTGTAGCAGGTGGTAGCTCTGGTGGAGACGGCGCACTTGTGGGTATGTATGGCGCTCCAGTGGGAATAGGAACAGACGTCGCGGGATCCATCAGAGTCCCTTGTGCCTTCAACGGTCTCTACGGCCTCCGTCCATCTGGACGAAGGTTTAGTTATGATGGGGTTGCAACAAGCGTGCGAGGGGCTCGAGGAATACCCCCGGTAATAGGGCCAATGGTCCATTCCCTTCGCGACGTCGAGTTAATATGCAATATCGAAGCCACAGATGGACACTGGGACGAGGACCCGAGTGTGATGAGGATGTCTTGGGACCCCAATCCAGCAATTGCGGAGAAGCTGTCGATTGGAATTTTGGACTTCGATGGTGTTGTCATGCCTCATCCTCCTATTCTAAGGGGTCTGCGCGAAGCGGCCAAGAAACTCAGAGCAGCGGGGCATGAGGTAGTTGAAATCGCACCGTATCAACACCTACGGGCATGGGAGATTGCGGTAGGCCCATAGAACTGTATTGAATACAAAGCCGTGCTAATAACAACAGTATCCGTTGTATTATGCAACTGGAGCAAAGGAAATCATGGCTAATATTGCCGCCGGCGATGAGCCTTGGTTCCCTGCGATTGAAAAACTGCATCAGAATCCAGACCTGAAGGAACTCTCGGCGAAGGAAATTTATAACGTATGTGAAATGATCTGCCGTCCCCGAAATAAGTATAATAACTGCGGATACTCATGTTATGGAATAGCTTCAAGCGGCCCAGGATGAGTACAGAGGCGAGTACCTAAGGTATTGGAATGACACCATCAAGCTGACTTCCACCGGCCGTCCGATCGATGCATTGTTATGCCCTATAAACCCGTGCGCAAGCTATCCACATGACTTCTTAACGTAAGTGTATACGATATGCCCCTATATGAATTTTGCCGAAGCACAAGTTAAAGCCAAACGCATAGCTGGTGGGGATATGCGACGCAATGGAGCTTGCTGGATTACCCTGGAATTATCTTGCCAGTGGGATTCGCCGATAAAGATATAGATTTGAAGGACACAACATACAAGCCCATCAATAACCAGGATCAGGAAAACTACGGTATTTGTAAGAGTTTGCGCTCAATTCTCGAAACTTGGGAAACTAACCCTCTACTAGATGATCCGATTCTATGGGACAAGGCACCGATATCGTTACAACTCGTAGCCAGGAATCTTGAAGATGAAAAGCTTCTGGCAATCGGTAAAGTGATTGATAAAGCAATAAACTTTGAGTGAACAAAATGCCTTAGAGTCATGTCACAATTGTCAGGAACACGAAGGCGCAATGGCCATTTGTATCTCACACAGAAGTACTTCTACCAATATCTTCCTATATGAAGATAGGTCCGGGGCAAAGTCGCAGTTTGAAAACAATGCGTAGAGCTCGATAATTTCCCACCGTTTTCTAATCCATTCCATCCTTGAACAATATCTACTTCAGAAGCTATTTCTCGGTGAGAATGATCCCAATATTACAATAACTCAAAGGGAAGGTCGTTACCTAGGTATTGTTAGCCCGTTCCTGAATCCCGGAAACAAATCGTAATTACGTTTGTTAAAGTGAACATAGTGGTTACCATCTCCATCTTGTCGAAAGAATTAATGGGCTGACTGTAAATAAGCAAAATTATATGAATCTGGTTCCATTTACAGCAGCTGCAGATGCGAAGCTGGGCAGAAAGTACCGCGTTTGAGACATCTGCGCTATTGCTAGACAGTAAGGCCTATACTTTCGCGCTTTAAACCATTTCTTATGCCCAGCAGGCGTTGTATATCGTGGCAAAGCATATTTTCTATTTCTCCTCAAATACTCTTAAATTAGCCAAGCTTAGAATGTCAACATCATCGTGCCATCCAACCACCATCAACCTGATTTCCAATTAGAAACGAGTCAAGAGATATCATGTCAAAGTAGGCCTCACCACAATGGTCTCGCCAGAAATATATGAGCTGGAATTAGAGGCCAGGAAGACTATTGGTCCTTTGAAGTCTTCCGGCTTGCCCCAATGTCCCATCGGGATACGGCTAAGGATCGACTCATAGTAAGTTTGATCAGGATTGGTGCGTGTATCAATGTTCATATCCGTAGCTATGTAGCTATTTCCGCGATTATCAGATTGTGTCTTCTTCGTTGGTTTGCTGAGGGCGGGGGTTGTTAGGATACAAAAACGACATACCCCGGAGCAATTGCGTTGACACGAATTTTATGCTTCGCCCATTCATTGCTCAACGCCTTGGTCAACTGACCGATAGCCCCCTTACTAGCAGAATAGGCTGCCATTCGGACGCCGCCTTGAAACGTAGATAGGCTAGCGGTGTTGATGAGGCGGCCGTCGATCTTGTTTTCAATCCAATATCGCCCAATATCGCGACACAGAAAAAACGTACAGTTAAAATTCACTTCCATGACTTCATCAAATGCTTCCTCGGTGAAGTCCGCTGCTTCCATCCGATGCATGATACCTGCGTTGTTCACCATGATATCGATGCGATGGTCGTTCACTACCGATGCAATGAGGCCCTGTACATTTTTCCTGTCGCTTAAATCAGCCATGACAATATCGCATTTGCGGCCGACGCTTTCAATCGCCACCTTCGTGGAGGTTTGATCAAGGTTGCGCTGTCATCCGTTAGTTCAAAGGCTCGATACTGATGCATCGTAAGAGATAGATGATGCGACAGTAGTGTTAGTGTGCTTATTCGTTTTACCTGAACAAGGACAATATCAGCTCCAGCCTCAGCAAGGGCTATGGCCATAGCTTGGCCAATACCTCTAGTAGCTCCTGTGACCAACGCTGTTTTTCCAACCAATGAAAACAGCTCCATTTTCTTCATCGAGTTTCTCGTTGCTAGCACCTAGCCCGGTATCGCGCAAGTGGTATTCTCTGTGAGCTGGCAATTCTCAATCCTATATTCTAGTCGTATTCCGTTTCTTGGGTAATTATTGTGTGGTCAGTGTGGTATTCTAACATAGATCCAGATGTAGTCAAGCTCCAGTACAGCCTAGAACCTAGGTAGGGCCGGGATGGTAATAAGCTGAGTGAGGATCTCGGCGTTTCGGCAAGATAAATAAAAACGGTAACAACGACATCGCCGAAATGCCCAATAAATCCCTCTCCGAAAAGCCGGAATCCCCATCGTGGCATGATCCTATCCCTCAAGGATTCGATGCCACTTTAACTACAATTGAAATTGTTCCGACAGACTCGTAGAGCTGTTTGCTTCCTTCGTTACCTATTGTACGGTATAAATCCGACATGGAAATACACCTACAAAGTCAAAGCATATCTGTATTATAAATTTCCAACCAATTTTAGCAGATAAACTCACGAACTTAACTAACGTCACTTAGAAGCTCAAGGGCGGACCCTTGGTGAGTCACGACAAAGATGGTTACAGATAATGAAAGGCTCCTAGCTCCTTCAAATGCACAAGTCATCATAATTGGAGCAGGGCTCAGCGGTCTTTATGCTGCTTTCAATCTACAGCAGGCGGGAATGTCATGCTTAGTTTTGGAAGCGCGGGATCGCGTCGGGGGCAAAATATGGTCTGTACCATCGGACATAAGGAAAGGTATCGTTGAACTAGGTGGAGCCTGGATTAACGACGTTAATCAGCCTCATGCATATGGACTCGTGAGGAAGTTTGGCTTGGAGATGATTAAACAAAACATTACTGGAGATGTAATGCTCAAGGATCACGGGAGATCCAAATACGGTGCGAATCTACCAGTAAGTCTATCCATTGTCCATATTTCCACGCTATTTTATCTCTGTATAAACTAAGTTGAAATAGTTGCTTGAGAAAGATAGAGAGGTATTCGGCCGCATCAGAGATTATGTCCAAAACTCTTGTCAAACTGTGGACGTTCTAAATCTCGCGAAGTCTGTGGCGACGTTTGGCGCTACAAGTATGGACGATCTAGCGATTTCGATGGGCGCTAGTGATATCGTCAGAGGGCTCGTCAATATATGGACGGCAGCCATGCTAGGTGTCGACTCAACTGATGTTAGCCTCGTTTACTTCTTGCATTATTGCAAGGCCGGAGGTGGCTTCATCCAGATGCGGTCCGACGACGTCGGAGGTGGACAGCACCTACGTTTTCGGGGAGGATCTCAGGCGCTTGCAAAGGGCTTACTATCATGTCTCAAGCAAAATAGTGTTGTTTTGAATGCGGCTGTGGAGAGGATTGAGCAGCACTTACATATTGGGTGCATTGTCACCATTGGTGATGGGCGCCAATTCCGTTCTCAGCGGGTTATATCTACAGTTCCTAGTACCCTTCTGTCTCACATTAGCTTTTCGCCACAGCTTTCGGTAGACAAGCTTTGGCTCATATCTCAGAGCAAGATGGGCTCGTACGCTAAGGTTTTCTTGCTGTACTCTGAGCCATGGTGGCGGCGCCGTGGCCTTTGCGGGCTATCACAGTCTCCGAATGGCACGATCTCGCTCACAAGGGACGTCTCTAGCGACAAAGATGGCTTGTACGCCCTCGCATGCTTTGTGGTTGGCGAGAGAGGGCGTGTTTGGGCTCAGAAGTCCCCGGACGACCGAATTGCAGAAGTTCTTACCGATGTCGACCGCATTTATGGATCAGATATACCACGCCCGGTTCATACTCAAGAACAGATCTGGAACGATGAGAAGTTTTCGGAAGGTGCACCATGTCCGGTGGTACCTGTATCATGCTTAGCGAGCTTGAGCCGGGATAACTGGAAGGCTGAAGGCTATATTCATTTCGCTGGAACTGAAACTAGTACTACTTGGAAGGGATACATGGAGGGCGCACTGGTGTCTGGGGACCGCGCTGCACGCGAGGTGCTCGAGACATTCGCAGTAGATTGGACGTCCGCAAGGGCGAAACTATAAAGACCGGCTCGGTTGATCAATAGATATCTGGAGTGCAGAAATAAATAGATCGCCAATTCACAGGCACGATAAGACTACTTATGTTAACTGTAAGCCAATATGTATTGATAGATACAGTTGACATTCAACAGATATGCCTCTGATGTGGCTATCGAGTTCACTTGAGAATCGTTCAGGAGCAGAGGGTGATAAATGCAACTATAATTAAGTCCAGGATTAGGAAATCCCATCGATTCAATGTTCCAAAATAACCAATTTTAGTGTCCTAGTCTAGAGTTGTCGCCACCCCATAGTCCGAGCATTTGCACCTTTCAAATCACCCAAGTATGCCGTTAGTCTCTTGATGATGCCGTCAGTGTTGAGGCCAAATCTTTCATAACTACTCTCTTTGGCAGCAGAATATCCGAAACCAGTCATCCCAATACTTGCAGTAGTATACCGAGCCCAAGTAGTAGCGACGTATTCCTCGATACTTACCACCGGAGTGCCATCTCGGGGTAAGACGCTGTCTCTATATTCCTGCGACTGAGCATCAAAAAGTCGAAGACACGGCGCACTGACAACCCGAGTGGGCGTACCGGCTGCTGACATGTGTGTGGCGGCTAAAATTGTATAATGGAGATTTGTACCACAGCTGATGAGAATCAGCCTCGGTCTTGGTACGTCTTGTATGATGTAGGCGCCCAGAATGACCTTGTAACGGTCAGTGGCAGGGATGTGTCCGATGTAATCACGGCCAAGAGAAAGCATAGTAGGGCCATCACGGTTGGCCAACGCAACCTGCCAAGCACCAATTACCTCCTCTCCATCACAGGGCCTGATGTAGGTGAAATTTGGCATAGCCCGATATAACGAGTCTAACTCGACCGGCTGATGCGTTGGGCCATTCTGCCCTTCAGCGAACGAGTCGTGAGTGGCTATATGAATCACTGGAAGCTTACTCAATGCGCCCATGCGGACACTTGGCGCTGCCTATCTATAAATCAGCCAACTGATTCATCTGTAGCAGTTTTAATACTATGGGGCACTTACATATAGATAGAACATGAAGAACGTTGCGGTAATTGGCAGGAAAGTCCCTTCGTTATAAGCGGCCAAGCCGTTCGCGACACCAGCCATCGCATGCTCTCGGATCCCGTATCGAACGAAACGCCCGGAGTAGCTCACTGAAGGATGATATACGTCGGATGGTGTGTATGAGATTTTGTTGGAAGTAACCAAATCAGCTCCCCCGGCAAAAAAACCTGGGTGCAGATCCCATATTTTCGACAAGATGGCGCCGTTGGATTCCCTCGTGGCCGTACCGTCAAATTCATGTGCACTCATATTACTCAGCACTTGAAGGCAGGCACTTGGATTTATACCAGCTCTCCGATTGCGAAAATCGGTGCCAATATCTGGATGCGTTGTCTCGTACTTCTGAATAAGCATTCTCCAATCCGTCTCAAGTCTCTCCCCATAAGCCTTTCGTTCACGGAAGAACGCAAGCACCCGCCCTGGAACAGAATGAGTTGACGAAGGTTCCTGGCCAGCTCGAATCTTGGATAACTGTATACTCTCCGTGTCGATCGCGCCATGATGCGCCTTCGCTGTACCAGCTGACTTCGTGTCGACGCCGATAGTAGTGCGAATGTTGATCATGATTGGTTTTCCCCGTAGATTAGATGCATGGTTTAAAGCTGAAACGATGGCCTGGACGTCATAGTTGCCCTCTGGTACATCGATTACATCCCAGCCGCTCGCCCTCATTTTCGCGTTGATATCTTCAGTATTAATCCATTCCAGGGGACCATCGCACGTAACCTGGTTGTTGTCGTATATAAGTACTAAGTTGTCCAATTTGAGGGTGCCAGCCAGAGAGATTGCTTCCAATGCCACGCCCTCCATCAAACAGCCATCACCCGTCATGCAATAAACCCGAGCTTTGACAACATCATAGCCTGGACGGTTATACTGAGCAGCAAGCTGCTTTGAAGCCATTGCAAGCCCAACTGCGTTGGCAATCCCCTGGCCTAGTGGCCCAGTCGTGACTTCAATACCTGGAAATTCCTTCTCAGGGTGTCCGTACGCCATAGTCTTGAAGCCATTGGGTTTCGGGCTGGCGTAACCCTTAAGCTCCTCCAACGTCCAAGCATCGTATCCGACTAGATAGTTAATAGCATACAGAAACATAGCCGCGTGGCCTTTATTTTCGGAGTAATCATGTCAGTTAGGTACTAAATGGGGTATTTTGGTATACATACCATTGGATAGAACAAATCGGTCGCGGTCAAACCACTCCGGGTTGGACGGATTATACCTCATAACATACTTCCACAATGCTACTCCAATTGCAGCCATGCCAATGGCGGAGCCTCCATGGCCTCCGCCGTTCTGATTACAAATGTCGAAGAGAAGATTTCGCAGTGATAAGACTGCTAGAGTGTCTTCTTCACAACTATGGCTATTGGTGGTACGCACTCCCTCCTCCAATGACTGAGGTTTTTCGTTCGCATCTTGACTTATACCTTCATTCTGTAGAAGCCGGTCAAACGATAAGGTTGCACTCGCTTTCATCTTGATAAAATTTTATTGTAATATTTGTAATCTCCTTTATTTGGAAGGAATAGTGGGAAACTTTATCTGAGTTGTTGAAGAAACAGGAGATACTGGGTACCAAGAACACTGACCGGTAATCAAGATACTTAACTGGAATTATTAAACAAATTATTGAAAGTCGGCGTATCTGGTCTTCTGCCAAAATGGCTGCGACGGAGCTGCACAATGTTGAATTTGACTATGGACAAGGCGGGCCGGTCCCAGCAGTCACTCGCGCCTGTCCGAAGTATCTAGAATTCCGAGACCATTCTCATAATTGCCGTTCTATCTGACTTGATTGACACTTGGCCAAAGAAGTTCGGCGTTTCGGCAATATCTGGGTTGCTAACTGTGCCTCGATTACCGCTCAAGCCATTCGAGCCGTCCATCAAGTATTCCCCGGATCCTGCCCCCATAGCGAAGGTGTGAAGAGGGGTAGCAAAGCTGGAATTAAAGCAGCACCGCGAAATCTTCGTCATCCAGCAAGAAGATCATTCAAAATAAAAAACAAAAACAAAAAACATACAACAGCATAAGTATGCTGGTGCTCATCAGCCGCCGCGTGGGCGGCTTGCCCTATTCAGCCTTCCTTCAGGGCAATTCAGGTCCCTGTTCACCCCCCCGCAGACTATACACCCGAGCCAGGAGGAAGTCCCATTTGCGCAAATGAGACCAAGAAATAGCACCAACCCCCTTCCCTCGTAAGTGTGAAGATTTTATTCTCTAGCTAGTCAGTCTTTTCTCTTTGCAATATTATCGCTCTTGAGCTACTTTCAAAGCTAAATAGACAAGTCGACATTTTGCTTATGAAAATGTCTTGATATGCAAAAGACCTGATTTGAAAACCTATTTCTTCCTTTCAATGTGACTATTCGTCGTAGCGTACAGCTCACTTTCGAGCAAGATTTGGACCAATATCGGTAAATTCAGTCTCGTGGGCTCGGTCAACAGGGAGCAGACGTTGCAAATAGATAAAATTTATCTGTCTGTAATCCCACTAGAGATTGTCTAACAACTTATGTGGGCTTGTCTAATTGTTAGTTCTACATGGTCCCCGACATGAAGCGGAGATTGGTGTAAGGCTTATCCAACTAGCCTACAGGGGCAAGCTGATCAATGTAGTGGATTGATTCCTACTTGATAACTGATCTCTAGAACTAACTAATGGGTGAATGTAGGGCGTGTATATACCTAAAGGTTCAATCCTAAATAGGCAGTATACCTAACAATATGATGGGTTACAAATGGAGGATAAGTATGAAGCTATTCCTGGATCATAAATCATATGTGATCTAGTGCTCTAAGCTGTCTGTAGCATGTGTATGCTGTATGAGGATATCTTCTGGATATTAGATGCGTACAAACACTGGTGCAGTGATGACTATGATTATTCTGGAAATGCGTAGCTTGTCAGCGGGTACCCTTAGCTTTTGTAATCTTGGTATATTACTTTCCAAGTTTATATATAGAATGTAAGCAATCAATAAGGCGTTATGCCAATATGTGTCTCCTCATATGCCTTATTCTAAAACTGGCAGCCAAGTAGTGGTTGTCTATGGATTGATTGTATGTATGGATTCCAGATAGAGCTAGGATAGCTTTTTGCCACATTACATCACCAAAGACTATGAGGACCTCGAGACCTCCGAACCCCATCAACCCCATTCAAGTTCGCCAGTCGACACATTTATCCAAAGTTGAACTACTTGATTGCTCAATATGCCTTCATCTTCAGTCTCTAGGAATGCGCTGGGCCAGCCATTTGGTGGACGACAAGGTCAATTCTTGATTGGATATCCGGTATCTTACACATGACTGATTCTTCATAGATCAAACCACGAGGATTCCTCGTTCGTCTCTTCGTGCCCAACGAGCCGTGTGGCTATCAGCTGGAGGTGGCATGATTGCGACGCTCGAAGGAGTGTATCTGATGATGCGAAGCTTTCAGCGGCTAAGACGTTTTTAAACGAAGCACTGACACTTGAGTCGGTGCGTGCGCTATCAGCCTGGGTAGTATGCAAGGCTCGTAACGGATAAAAGCCTTTCTGAATCTCGTCTATCATTACTACCAGAGACTTATTCTCGTGATATACTGCACCCAAGCAGGCCAAAAAAATCAACTCCATCATTTCTGAGAGGGTTTGAGTGAGAGTTATTAAGGTCCAGCTAGATGCCGAGTATTAGTCTCCCGCAGAGTCTCTGAGCTAGCCAAAGAATGTTACTATTGTCTGGGCCTACAATTTCTATCTGGAATGCCTTTGGGACTTTGTGTGCAAGCCGGTGGTAGACTGCTCCAAGGAGAAGATTCTGCTGGAGCTGTAGTTTTCACGTGAAAAGACGTTCCCTATGCAATAAACATTCCAATGATGTAGCCACTAGCTATATCTTTGTTGATTAGAGAGTTGCTGTGTAATAGCCCATAGGTACTCTAGCCATCACGACAAATCTCGCGTTTATGGGACCCGTTGCGTAGTCTCCATGGGAAATGACATGCATTGTTGAAAGCAGTGAAGTGTGCAATACGCGGTGAAATAAATATTGGGAATAGGAGGAAGGCTAATGTTCGTAAAGACAAAATGTCTTTTCACTGTTTGAGGGATGATAAGATGACCACCTTTCCTCAGTGGTCACAATACTACTGTTTCAGATAAATGTAATTCTGACATTCAACCCAGTGGGTTTGTATAGGTCTCAATCTCAATCGCGTGTACGTCATGGTGTTTCCCAAAACCAAGTATCATACCTCAGGCGACAGCTTGTATATCGTATGGCTTTTTCATATCATTGAGATTTTCAAGGAGAGCTCTGCAATTTGGGTGCATTTCTCTAGGCCATCCTTCCAAAATTTTCCTACAGAGTTGTTCGATTACTGAATCGGAACTCCTGGACTACTAGTCATTCAAAAACTCAGATTGTGGTGTTGAAAGTAGTCAAATTTACTATTTTCTTTCCTTTTGAACCTATCTCCATAGGTTCTAGAATCCTCTACTTGCTCTACTCCGAGGGGAGAGCGCACTGCGACAAAAATTCATCTCCATAATGAAAAACCTGTTCAAACATCGTTATTGCGCATACTGCTTGCTGATCCGCAAGATTAACGCGTACACCTTTGTACGTAAATCATCAGTTTATCATGAGCTTTCAGAGGCTATGAAATGACTTGAAGCGACTGCTCGGATCAGACAGCATATATGATTATGTTGGATAAGTGATTAACAGATGTTCGTCCCTTTCCAGATACAAACTTCTCGACTGGGATACTTTAGTAGCGCTCCATAATAGTCTGGGTCATGAATGAGTCCTTTGCTGAGAACCAGGTCTTCTCCCGCAAAAAATTCACTAATTTGCACTGCTCATCCAGAACTGTCTGGGAGTCCGCAGTCTTGAAAGATATCTGGACGATATACTCAGTACCCGTACCTGTGGTGTTGCGGAGGGGCCAGTTTTCAATGTCTAGCTCCAAACCAGGCCATATACCAATATATCGTTTGACAAGAACAGGACCATAAATGCGAGATCTTGCCAAGGCATCGATGCCCCAATTCTTACTCTTCCAGTTATTGAACTTGTCCGGGGCCTTGTCGATCAGCATTTGACGCGAGTCGCTCAAGTCTGGCAAGTCTGTTCCGTGATTCACTGAGTCTACCTTCTTTTTACGGGTAATAGAGAGTGTCCGTTTTTGATAGCCCCATTCAATCTGTGCCTCGTAATTTGTGTCAGAGACACCAAAACCATCACTATTAGCTGCAGCGATAGTGAGGTCAATGTCGCCGTCTGCGACCGGGTATCGCTTTTTATATGCTAGCTCAAAGTCTCTTTTATTTTCAAACTTGCGGATCCGCGTGCTCCACGTGGCATTATAAATATCCTTGAGGTCCGTGTCTAGGAATTGAACATGTAGATTGATTACATTTCGGACCTTGAATGCCGATGTAATGAGGCTGTTCAGCTCATTGTCGTTCGGGTTAAGAACCGTGCTGGGATCGAGTTGGAGCCGGACTTCGTAGTCGGGCGTGATACCTGGTCCTGGCTGCATTTGAGAACGATCTAGGACAAAAAGTATCTGAGTACAGTGAGTTGATTTTGTAGTGAGTGTTTGTACTGCCAGTGAAAACAGAAGTGCATGCCGACCAAGATGAATAAAAAATACCTTAAAATATTATTCAAGGCGGCTGTTTTCAGCTATTAATGAGATGAAATTACTGAAAACAGAATATAACCTCATGTTACACTCATACTGTGGTGGTTAAGATCTTGGAGACCTATGGAAACTGTTACCACGTATTATGCTACCGCTGTTGAGTGAACCTCTTTAATAGCCTAATGTAGATCTTGAGTAGCAGGATTCCGGAAGGACCAACCAGATACGTAGGAGAGCCATTGCCACAAGATACAAAGCCAGAAAGTAGTGAAATATACACCGGCTATCAGGATAATCAGCTCATTTGAAACATGGTATAATCTTCTAGCCGGATCACTTAACGGCTACAGGACTTAGAAAAGGATAAGTTGCTTTAATACTTGCAGAACCAAATCCAAGTCGTAGGAAGAAAAAACCTGTTCGCAGATGTTTAGAGTTAGTCAAAAAGAGCTTAAGGATGGAAAAGAGCTTGATATCGGCAAGAAGATTCCTGAATTCTTTTTCTTTTGCTCTATTATGTCCATCCACGATTAAGCCATAGCATACATCCCACAGCGAGGCATGAAACGAAGAGATCAACTTTTTGTCTGATAGTCTCAGGCAGGGATATAGTTTACTCACAAGCAATCACTGAAACTGATAGTACAAGTAATAGCAGTCATCAAAGCGTACTCAACATCAAATCAAATATGACGTGTATTTGCAGAGTGTACAATTAATGAGTCATGTCAAAATGAAAGAATTGTTTAAAGCAATACCACAATGTCTTCCTGGGTCTTTTTAGTGGCCGCAATTCACGTTCTTGCTCATTTTGTGTTTCGATTGACATTGAAGCGCAATGGCTGTGTTTTCCTCGNAAAAAAAAGGGTTGTGGGAGCAAAAATGAAACCAAATATGATGGCCAGAACCTAGTGTGCGAAAACGATTGGTTGACCCTCTTCTGTTCCTCTCATCCAAGAGTTATAACTAACACCATCGACCTTTAGCCCTCGGTCGTCAGTAAGGGTGATAGTGTCACCTTCTGTTGAAAGTGGGAGATCCGGCACTTCGAAGTCTCTAGTAGCCAAAGCGTCCAGAACTTCATCAGGAGGAAGGTCTTGAACCTGGCCAGCTGAGTTGTGAAGATGCCATGCAGCCAGGGATACCTTGTGATCTGTAAGGTTTTCAAGAGTAATTGATTTCCGCCGCTGAACAGTTGCTTCCTTGATGGCCACGGAGCCTTCTGAGAGTTCTGTGGGAAGAAATTTGTCCCAAGTCAAAGGTGGTATTGCATGACCTGTCCGATCGTCTGTATGCACAGCTTGGGATGAAAATGCGAGGAAAATCCCAACCCATTGGCCCGTATCCTTATAATGAATGACAAGGCCTCCATCCTGGAAAACACCATCGTCACCACGGAATCTCTCTATGTTGCCCTGGTTCATATGCACGTTGTGAATACCGTCCTTGGAACTAAAACGGGAGCCAAAAAGGTAGATTTCTGCATGTCTCTCAATAGATTGGCTTACGTGAGGTTCCAAGACGTCGATCATATCGTTGTTTGGGCCGTCAATATCATGGGAAAGCTTGCGGCCGTGCTTTGCATCGAAGAGGTTATTTCGGATGTAGTCCAACGCTTCGCCTTGGCCTTTTCTATAAGAGTGGAAGCCAAACTCCAGATTGGCAAGCTTTTGGACAAGGTAGTGCCGGTCCAGGTTATGGTTCACCCAGTAAGCAAGGCGCGAGTCCTGACCTACAGATTTGATGTTGATCGCTGCGCGAAAGAGCCCGGGAATTTCTTTGGGCTTGTTCTTATTAGGCGGATGATTTTTATGCTTTTGACGGTGCAAGCGGTCGAATCGGGGCTCTTTTTTTGTATTGTCATGATAGTACAATGACAGATGGGGGGAGTCTGGATCTTCATAACGGTCTTCAAATTCGAAGTGTACAGGCACCCCCTTCCAAACGCCGTAGTCGTTGACAGGCATTCTGGCTTTGGATGCGGCTGTATTTGATGACTTTTTACCGTACTTTTACTGGTCGCGATAGCTTTCGAATGATACGAAGAAAAATCAGATATTCGTGAAAGGTGATATCTTGACGAGGACCGGCGATTGCGATGACCTGCTGTAGATAGAAATAGTTGACGATCGAGTCTAGGCTTCTGCAGGCCCATAGTCAAGTGCTTCATGAATTCGTAATGTGAACTTTGCCGCAAATCTTGCATGAACCAATAGTCCATTAATTGCCAGGGAAATGACTAGGTTGCCATTGCACAACCGAGTTTCAAGGTATGGTACAGGGAGAGATGGGACTTGGTTATGCATCATACGGGTACCGAACTACTCCTTCACTAAATCATCCGATTTCCCTGTAGACGTCAATTACCGTGGTTAGGAGAATCTGAAAAGAATCTCGACCTCCAGTGTTCTACATTGTTCAATGGTAAGCCATGTCCGGCCGACAGTGCTGAAAGCGGCATGTATGACAATTTACCCGCCAATTGTATTCATATACATGATCGATAATCTACTTCAGTGGATTCGGGAGAAAATCTCTCCACTGTGGAGAGCTGATATAAAAGATTGCTGTTATACAGCGCAATAGGCTCGGCATCGCTAGATGCCCATCACACCACGCCATATCGTGACATCGTCACCGCCATCCACAAGGGTTGATGCTCTTTGAATGTCTAATGTCAAACCAATTGATCGCTCAATATGAGATAATGGAGACATCTATTGAGGCTGTCTTAACTCATAGTATCATGTCCGCGTTCGAGCTTGCTCGATGGTGGGGTCTCACGGGTGCTTCTTTCCACAAGGTGGTACGGTAATAGAAGATCATTGGCATTCCAGTGGATTGTGAAAAATTATTTAATCCCTTACATGATCGCAAATACTGTAAAACAACCACTTCATGAAATTTGAGGATGGTGCTTAGATTTTGTCCATTATTGTCCCCTGGAACTCTTATGATCCAAGGTTGATTCAAGTTCTTCTGTCACAACACTTGTTCAAACAGAGGTGCGTTTTACAGAGGAGGAATACGCCGATATCAACATTTGAAGTAATATTGCCTCATATTCTGACTCAGGTAATCCTGCTCTTCATACTCCCAGTATGAAGGGTAGAACCCGGCCATTTTCCAGTCGAGAATGGCGACAACCTGATCATCTCGCACGATAACATTTCATGGTGAGTTGTCCGAACGGCTGAGAACAAGTTCATGACTAGGTAGAGCTCTACTAAATTTAACAATATGATTTACCCATGAGCCCTGTCTTGGGACAGTTTCATAGCTCGGATTAAGCCCTCGTGAAACTCGTGTAGTGTTTCGTAAGTTCCAGTCCACCGAGGCCTGCGCAAAAGAACGGGTCTTCACAAGCAGTCCCATCAACAGAACCGACGAAGTCACCTTTAATTTCATGTAGCTCCTCCATGTATCGCTTCAATTAGTTTATAATGTTTTGACGCTGGCCATCATCCGTGTCTTCCCAAACATCACGGAGGACTTTCCCACGAGCGTATTCCATGACAATTAGTTATGATCCTTAGGAATATTACTCAGTATTTCGGCACGGATAAATGTTGGTGCCTAACCCTATGATTTGTAAAGAGGGGTTGGATTCTATTGCCGACTTTGTGTATTCTATCCACCAAGCTAATTTGAAAGATGGACACTCTCGAAAAGCCCACGATTGAAGAGGAGATCGTTTTCCTGGCCCAAAAAATCGACAATTCAAAAAAAAGAATTCTAGACCTTGCAATTAACCCGAGAGCATATCACCCAAGAGCATTTCCTATAATTAAGGCAAGGATCAAATATCCAACTGGAAAACTGAAGATCCTCCAGTCACTCCTCGCGGAACAAGCAGCAGGTTGGGAAATCGTCTTTTTGCAACCCCAGAATGATCACGACGAAGTCTGGAAATCCGTCGGTCCAGGACCGCGCATTGCGAAGCTGATACCTGAATCTCACAAGCTGGGTAATCTGATTGTCCATTTGAATCACCCCAAATAGATACATTCTAATCTTGCATCTAACATGGATAGATTTCATGGTTCAGGAGAATGCATGAATCAACCCTATATTGGGCATAAGTTTTATGTTACATCAGGTTCACACAACACTATCAGTGTATGAAGAATATAAATCGGTGAAACAACAATACCTTAAGATATTATACCAACTGCTGGCTTCTGCTCGGGAGAGAAATGCGGATGATTTAGAACGGGAAGAACGCAACTTCAAGAAAGAAACAGACGTTGCCAGAGACTTGTTCCCAGTCCTTGATCCAAGGATCGATTTTCTCAAAGGAATACTACGCTATTATGAATATGTCCTTGAAGGCTATGCAAAATCAGGAATGTTCTCAAGATTCGAGAACCTAGAGTCTTTTTTATCAGGTTATAACTCTCCCTTCCCACTACTCTATACTAATAGTGTAGAAATATGTCTATTCTAACTTTAATCTTCATGACAGAGGGAAAACTTGTTGCAGAAGATAAGAATGATCCGTTGATCAAAGGGCACCTGTCCATTAATATACAATCAATCACGGGGACACCGGTCACTGGTACATGCTTCACCTTGGAACTATATAATATCTGGGAATCGCGTTTCTTAAGCAAATCCGGTTACACACCAGTACGTGGAGTGGACAGGTACGGAGATTTCGCTGGATTACAAAGATATCGATACCAGAACCGAGATCGAATTAATGATCTATGAAAACGATGAGACTCAGAGGCCAGTTGGTGCTGTTTGGCTTCGTTTGATTGACATCCTGCATTCCAGCAATGTAGCTGTTCATCAAGATGACGGTTCAACTACCGTCGACACGTGGTTCAGACTTGCCCCTGAAGGGAAGATACGCCTTAAACTTGTTTTTAGTGACCTTGTTTCCAGTCAGTTACTTGTTTCTTCTTCTTCACATTGTATGACCCCGGTGGCTGTTCGCTGACTAGGAAAAACCCAGCCAAGCATCGTGAACAGACGGCACAAGAGAGGGAAGAGCGTATGATGAATGATTACACGCGGTACAAACTCAACCATCATTTCATTTACCGGAAGTTCTATCACAGTATGCTCTGCGCTTGCTGTGATAAATATTTTGGTTATGGTGTGCAATGCAAAAAGTGCCAGCTGGCCTGTCATCGGAGGTGCCATACACAGCTTTATCGGGACCCTGGCTTTCATGTGCCGTGTTTAGACACCCCGGAAGAATTGAAACAAAGCCTCCTAACCCCCCCGATAAAACATCAATTTGTGCCGTTGTTCAATACATCGGCCAATTGGTGCTGTCACTGTGGGTTTTTCCTCTCTCTAGGTCAGGGGAATGGCGAGGGCGCCAACAGACGATGCGAAAAGTGTGGCTTGACATGTCATGCTCAGTGTCAAGCCTTGATTGCAAGACAATGTAGCCAGGAACTTCTGACAAAACCATACGAAGCAGACGAGGATTAGCTGCATGAGAATTATCATGGAGAGAGATTTTCATTGATACTTGCACGTTCTGGCCGTGGTGGCACACGCGTGTATCTTCAATAGCGGCAAACAGTGGGTTGGCGTAAGAACTTAGTGACGTCCATGCACAGTGATAAGATTTAGTCATATTACAACATTATTGATCTTGTTGTGCTCTCACGGTGTCATTAAAAACCCAATTAAACGCACACCTTCCTAATTAGGCATTATAGTGACCCGTCAACTAGCTCAGAACTCAAGCATCCGTGTCAATGGACTATTCAAATATATACATATCTTTCACCTGCATATAACGTATCAATCTCATGTCTAGTACGGGCCTGATTATGGTGTTCAAAGAATGAGCGTACCCCCTGTTGACGAACGAGGGCGCTCCCATACATATCTAGGCTTGCGATCATCCGTACAACCTCGGAAACCTCTCGATCGTCAAATCTGATGGGCAAATTCTCAATCGAGATGGCATGCGCTCACGTACAAATTAAGGGGCACATATCTACTTGAACCTACGAATGAGCCTAGTATGGATATTGGTGCTGGACAACCGTGGTGGTACTTGGGTGTTGTCATTCTGCCCAAGGTTATTAGGCCCCTACGGATATTCATATGTTGCCACTATTGTGTAGCAACATCCACCATATAAATGTAATATAGAAGTTCTGAACACATCCAATTTCTATGCACTACATTGCTTGACTCAAAAAAGACCAATTACTGCGGGCACAGATATGAAGGCTCAATCAGTACATTATATTGGCAGCTATGGACTAATAAACTAAGCATAGAGAAGAAAAAGAGTAATCGATGTAGGGCACTGTCCAGAGAGTTATTATATATAGCTCTCCTATATAGCAAGTAGTTGCCTTGCCTATTAACCGTAGCTATGTGTAATCTTACTTGGTACATAGCTAGAATAATATTCCTCTATCTCTATATCTATAAAATATATACACTTTTAAATACCCTTGTATATAGCTATAATATTACCCCCCTCTCTAGAAGCTATTTACCTTTAAGCGCGCAACTGGTAAAGGTTAGTACGATTGTTAGGATTCAGGACTCCGGTTTGCTGCAATTGACATAAATACCACTGGAAAGGGTGAAAAGCACGATTATTTTACAAGTGCACGGATAGGCGAACTTATGAATTAATATGTTGCTGTTGAGCTAGTCCGCTTTTATTGATGATATTTTGGATAAAGTCGACTAAACTGAAAGAGACTACGCTGGTGGTAATTCTGATGATAATTGTGTCCTCTTCAAGTTTAATGTGCAAGAAGATAGCTTAGAATATCCTATCTTGCGCCCATACTTAGAATTGATAATTGAGGTTACTACCTGACGAGCAAGAGGAGCTGATGCATTTAACAGACAATTCGCTGAGCTTGGACATCGGAGTCCTTTTTCAATGCTAAGCTGTAGGCTACCGTAAGTCCAGTTCACTAACCCTAGCGTATCGACGTGTGCTCGTCAAAGAATAAGGATTCCGTGATTAGCTTTGAGGGCCTTTGTAACTACAGCACTAGGTTGTCTGACTAGACTGCTTGAGTTGTTACAGTGGGGATAAGATTTTAGTTCTGTGCCTAGGTAAGACAGGTATATCAGCAGGTATTTATACATCTTAATCGCGCTCCCACATCTCTTTCCCTTTTATTCAATCCTGCATTGTTCCATTTTCATTACCGGAACACAAGTATACAGAATTTAATCTAATATTCTAGTAAGAGGGAACAACCAAAATCGAAACGGAGGATACAATGGCTACCAAGGCTGAGCGCGTTATTGTGGCGTACGTCTCTACCTAGACTGCGGTGCTTCGTCCACCGCAGTCAACTGCTATGATGCCCCTGAATGGGTTGATTAATGTTTGTATTTACTATCAGATTCAACGGTGCAATCGAAACTCATATTCCCAACGAATCTATGGACCCTCCGCGCGCCTTTGCCTTGAAGTCATATTCTATCCGCATGTTTGGCCGGCAACTCTACTCACCAAAAAGCCGCCAATGCACTTCCATTCATTTCAGGAGGAATATATACAGGTGCTAGCATGCCATCTCTGTGCAGAGCAGAGCGGCCAAGTTCGTACCCTGACCCCTACTGACCGCGAGATCTGCATTAAACCCTGGGTCAATCACCGCTTGTATCCATCGGATGATGATCTACTGTGCGCTGCGGAAGATAGTAGAGGAGATCCAGTCCGATTTTTGATAGCGGGACAAGCAGCGAGTAAAGTCTTTCGGCTGGATACGATATTCTTCGAGAACTGGTATGGTTATCAGGATGAAATCCTGACAGGGAAACAGCTTGACCTGGTTCAGGTTTTGACGGTGGGGTACTTTTCTTCCTTCTCCTCTCTTAACTTCGTTACTCTCTTAGTTTTCTGGAACCAAGTCACTTAAGTGAGGAGCTACTAATTGCATGGTTAGATGTTCAACGCTGGAGGCTCCTACCTCTCCTTACCATGGTGGATCAATCCCCTTTGGACGTACTTCGTCCATGTCGATAGGGATAATGGTAGGTCGCTGAATCGGCCCTCTCCTAGGGTATCAGTCGTACTATCCTAAATGGACCTCGGACTGGGAGTAAGCGTGCGAGAAAATGAGGCAAATTTATTTTCAGTGTCGATTTGCCGAGAGGAAAGATAGCTAACCTTCTCTCGTTCTCCAATTTCTACTGCTTGGGCAGCATACTGCTCCTACTGCCTTCTAAAAGAGTAGTTCTGATGAAATGTGTCCCTGTCTGTTATTCGTCATTGGATATTCTATCTTGAGAGGACTAGATCCAATCGTCACATTACCAATAGATGTACAAAGGGGGAAAATATCATATAGCAACAACAATATCATTTGGACCTAACTCCGTCCATTGTAAGGTCTTGGACCATAGAGCCTCTTGTTTTCTCTCATCCTTACTACCCACTGAGCTCTCATCCTTCTTTCGAAGAGTATCATATCCTTCGGCATGTAAATGGTCTTTCCCTACTGCCAGTTCAATTACGTCCACACCGGCGTCTTTTGCACTGCGCATAGTTGGATCCACCATCATCCGTAATAACGGGCTCAGGGGCTTGATCACTACCCGCGACATAATCTGAAGGCTGGTGGGTGTGTTCGAACGTAATACCCGCGAGTCACTCAGGTTGCCAGGATTGATTGCGATAGCGGTGATTCCAGTCTTCAGCTGAGAACTGCTGTTCTGGGAACCTGCGTCTGTCGTGGAATCGCCGTGCAGGAGACGATTGAGCGCGTACATCCACGCCACAATTGCCAGCTTAGAGTTCGCATACCGTTGAAATCCGTAGCCCAGGGAATCGTTCTTTGCCTTTGTGTTTTTTGAAAATTTCTGCGGATGAACGAGAGAATCAAAGCCATCATCGTCTTTCACCTCTGGTAGGGCAGGAGGATACTTTTCTAGTGAATTTTTACCGGTAATGCGCGTCACTAACAAAAACCACGATTCGGGCATTAGAGGAACAGGACTCCAGTAAACGCAGTATAAGAGCCGCATGGGCTAGATGATTGACCTGGAATGTTTTCTCAAATCCATCGTTGCTGAGTTTAGGTAACCCAGTTAGATTCCAATAGAAAGCGTTGTAAATGATGCTACTCAGAGGAGGAATAGTGCCTGAGGCAATCTCAGCAGCTAGCAAATTCGCAAAGCTGTGGACTGCAGAGAGGTCGGCTAGGTCAAGAGACCGAACAGAAACACGGTCCTTGAAAGGGGCGGTTATTCCTAGTAGGCGCTGAGTATTCTGATCTGAGGTAGATAGGTTACGCACCGTCAAAATGGCGGTTATGTCTGAATAGGTGGAGAGCAGGTGTTGGATAGCTGGGATAGCGAGAGAGCCGTTCGCACCTGTTAGCAGCACGGAGCTAGTCATGGTTTCTGTAAATTGCTGGAGGACTCTATTTTGTCTTCCTTCCGAAGTTCAAAAGCTGTAAGTCAAGTTAAAATACAAACTTTAACACATACTACTGGTTATACTATGTAAATCATCGAAGATGTTCGATTGAGCCGGGGGAGGACTGACTGTCCGGCTACACGTTACATTGGATTGAGTCGAAGCTGCAATGAATGACAAGTTGACCTAAGACTTACTTCCCGATCATTTACAGGGATTGTTTGTACAAGCGTGGATTTCCAGACAAAGCCCTAAACAAAGAACTTCCGGTTAGGTCCATTGACAGCTGCCACACCAAATCAGAACTAAACTAGTGGCTTATACTAACATGTTCATGTCAAGTTTATGTTACACAATATTTTACAATACCTAGGTATGCAACCCATGTTAAATTGCTTTAAATAGCCCAACTTCCCTATCACGTCTTTCTTTTTGTTATTCCAATTCCCAACCTCCACAACCCATTTGAAAAGCCCATAATCACCTACAAAAGTCTCTTTCCCTCTTAGAGGAAAGAATCAATAAGCATAATGTCATCAGAATCTATCTCTCTCCAAGTCACAGTCTGGGTCAGCCCAGAGAACGTCCCCAAGTCCTTTGAGGCACTCCGTCCTGTGTATGAAAAAGTAATCGCGGAGCCGGAATGTACCTTTTTCGAATACTATGAAGATCCAGAGGAGCCGGGACGGATCTCTTGGGTTGAAAATTGGTATGCTATTCTTAGTCTTCATTATTTACTCTTGAGAATGACTTCGGCAATCGAAGATTACTAGCTAATCGGATTGAATAAAGGTCTCAGAGCAAAGAATGGCTACTTCATGTATGTATATCGAAAGAGGCACTGGCCCACATTTTCTCCAGAGAAAGAGAAAATTGAAGAGAATGGATTAGTAATAAAGAATAATAACAGAACCAAATGCCAAAGGAATATTATCATGAGTATTTCACCATCACGGAGCCAATGTTTATCAAGCCACGGGAATTCAAGGTACTCAGGCGTGTGGGAGCACCGTTTACGATGGTGAAGGAGAAGAATGGAGAATTGAGAGAGTGATAGAGATATAACCATACTTGCCGTGATTGAGATGAATTGCTATTTGGAGGAAGGAATGAGTACATGGCTTCATTTGAAAGATGGCAACAAAACATGGTGGGACATTCTCGTGCCCTGATTAGCCATCGGCACCATGTCATGTGTTGGCTCTAGGAACATTAACATGCACCTTTTCTATACAACTTTATATAAGCTCCAATAGGTTATACCCTTCGATCACGCTTCTGATTAAATCAACATCTTATTTTTTAGGCTTCAGAGCCCTTTTCCTTGCAAATACATAGTATAGACCGCTGCAAGTCCCATGGGACTACAGTAAACCCTGCTCATACTATGTAATGATATAAAGAAAACAGCGTCCAATATCGTTATAGAGCAGAAAATGTAACAGCTAGATATCTATATATTTTCGACTGGGCCTGGTGTTAGCTGTTATAACTAATGCCTTTCCAAAACAGTACGTACTAGTTTCTGCCTAGTATCATGCAAGTTGCTTTCGTAACAAGATTTAGAAATGATACTGGTTAGGTCTAGCGTCCCGTAGGGTTATGTGATTCCGACCAGCTAGAGTCTGAGCAGCTGAGATAAAGAAGAAGTTCCTGGCCAGCATGGAATTAAAGCGGCAACAGAATGGAATGGTTCAAAGCAGCATAAAGATAGGGGGCAAAAACATACAACAGCGTAAATATGGCGGTGCTCACCCAGTCTACTACAGTCTGCTTTGATTCTTGCTGTTTCACCCTAGGAAGGAAGCGTTCCACGCCCCCCAGAACAGCCTGGAATTGCTTCTCACTAGAACACAACACTGGAAAGATTAGACAAGCAAATTTCTACTTAATTCAACGTGTAAGTCCTCCGAAAGTAACGTTAAAGTGTTCTTTACTAAGATCGCAACATGAAAGCTAAGTGCGCAAAGAAAATTAACTCCATCACTCTGACCATGGACCTGAATCACTTCACAAATTCTCTTCCAAAACGACATGTTACTGCTTATACAAAATTGAGATATCATCCTTGCTCAGACAGCATTCAATTCACAAGATCTTGAAAAACATAAAAGGGATCTCATTCTCCAAGCCATATATATTTCTTGCTAAAGAACAAACACCCTCTCCATCTCTTTCTATTATCTCTATTACTCTTCCCTCTATCACTTCCAGACATATCTTAATTCTTTGCTAGCTCTCTCAGCCATGCCATGGTCCTTGACCAACTTTGGACATAACAAATCACGCCTATCACCACGAACACCATCCAGTCAATCTACTTCAGCATCAGAAACAGCCATTCGTCCACATGCCCTCAAACCTTCATAGAGATCGCAGCGAAGGTGTAATACCAAGATCAATAGCATTACAGCTGATGCAGAACTATGATTCATCCCCCTGGAATACAGCAAATTTCAGGGAAAACACTGTCCTGGATGTCTCTTTTTCAACAACAACAACAGGTGTCTATGTCACACCGACTGGTATGCGGCACCATATCTCAAATGCTGGTCTAAGCTACTTACTAAATAACACAGCAGCTGCTCTCTGGCACACTGGCCAATTCTCTTCACTACCCCTATCTATCCAACTACCAAGACAACCAATTGACGATCATAATGTTCATTGCCCAGTCATTACAGGTTAGAATTATGCCCTTTCTCAGATAAGAAGGCACCAGCAGTATGTCCTTATAAAGTCCTAGCAGTCTCTCGCAGAAACAAGCTATATATATGACGATGGTTGCTGACACTATCTCTCCCTAGATGGCCGGAGAACCTTGTAGATGATCCCATACGATTCCAATATGATACTTCTCGTTATACTAGTTTGATCCAAGCAGAACCATCGCCGATTAGAGATCTCGAAAATCTTCACTTCGCCACTAGTACTCAGTCCCGCGCTAATCTAGACTACGACACAGCGTCGATCCCGAGAGCCCAGCTAACGGCGCTTGTTGCAGAAGTTCAGCGATATCCAATTCAAGAAGGTTCAGATCAGTTTGAGCTCGGTCCTGAACCTGCTATATTAGACAGCGTGACGCAACTCCCTAGAATTGCGCCTCCGCGTCCTGCCTCGCGGAGTGACTTTGAAATTGCTATCATCTGTGCCCTGACAGTTGAGCAAGACGCAGTTCATGCCCTCTTTGATCATTACTGGGATGACAATGGCCCCACATATGACAAACATCCCCGTGATCCTAATACATATTCACACGGTATAATTGGCCGGCATAACATTGTGCTTGTGCACATACTAAGTATAGGAAAAGCAAGCGCTGCAACAGTTGCTGTTCACTATCAAGTGAGCTTCCCAAACCTGAAACTTGCTCTTATAGTAGGCATCTACAGGGCTCTTCCATTCATGAATACTGGTCAGGAGGTTTTACTGGGTGATGTGATTATTAGCAATAGCATCATCCAACATGACTTTGGCCAGCAATACCCAGACCAGTTTGTCCGCAGGGATACGCTGCTCAACTCGCTTGGCAGACCCCAGTCCTAAGATACGTGCGTACCTAGCTAAATTGAAAAGGCATCGCTGTCGTGCCTAACTTTGTCATACCATGGATACCCATCTTCACTTTCTCCAAAGTGACCCTCAGTTCAGGAAGAGTGCCAGTATCCCAGTACTAAACAGGATGTGTTATATAAGCCAAAATCCAGCATCCTTGTCTCACGTCGGCGACTGGAGCAAGCCCATCCCAGGCCTTGTGTCCACTTTAGCATCATTGCATCTGGCGATACACTGATAAGTTATAGCACGCGTCGCAACACTATCGCAACAAAGGAGGGGATCATTGCCTTTAAGATAGAGGCTGCCGGCGTGTCCGACAACATACCCAATATGATTATCAAGGGCGTGAGCGACTACGCCGACTCTAATAAGACCAAGGCCGGGCAACCCTATGCTGCCGGCACTGTCACTACTTATATGAAAGCCTTTTTACAAACTTGGGTTCCAACGGGGGGGTCGCGTTGACAAGGCAAAAGAGATCGAAGGGTTGGATAATGATGTATTTTATCTAATTGGCCCTGTTAGATCTGATATTATCTAAGATTGGGTATTGGGCTACTTGCACTAGGGAGGTTCTGTCCATTGCTGAGCCAGGAATTATGTCTTAGAAGAGAAGAGCTATTAAGCCACCATAACCATAAGGATAAGGAGAAGTTGAAGCTAGCTGTAAGCACTGTGATGACGCAAGAAGTCCTCCAAACACATCCCAATTTGGACGCTATACTATATCAGCCTGGTAACGATCGATTGTTAATATAGCTAATAGCAATACTATTGAATCCCTCACCGATTTTTCACATACTCTTCATATCCCTGAAACTAAAAAAGAAAGCAAACACTCGTTGCATGTTTCTTTCATGAAATTCATCATTATTAGGGCCCCTCATGAGATCTTCCAGGTCGATATTGCGATGACTTTTGATAGCTATTATATCACGTGGCCACTGTCAGCATCACAAGGATATACAACAAGGTAGGACTAGCGACATACCATCATGAAATGTATGTCTGATTTTCTGGACCTCCCGTTGAAAAGAAACCAGCTTTGTGTCTGATATCGAATTGTCTCTAAGCCACACGTTATAGTTGGGACGAACAGATAGAACGCTGTTTTCGAACGCACACTCCACTCCGCGCAACTGTTCATAGGTCTCCTCCCAGTAATTTGGTTCAACTGGTGATTGTAAAGAAGTCAATCGACCATTATCCATCAATGATGTCTGAGTCTGACAAGTGATCACCCCAATCAGAATAACAACGCAATAAATGAGGCCTATATGTCTCTCAGAAACCTCATCGCGCTTGAGCCCCACAAAATTCTTTAGAGCCGGTGGCAGTCTATCGACAAAGTTACGGTACATATCGAATAACAAAGCCTTCACAGCTCTGGTAAGAGCACGGGATGTGTTTGGGAATGGGTAGTCGTAGCGGTTGAACCTCAAACGCGGGACAATATTGTGGACAACCAGCTCCGGGATAGTGATCGGTAACGCAAGCATCGACACGAGCAAGGCTGCCATCCATGCCTCTAAGAGAATATCGTGAAATTGGTCATCTACTTTGTGGTCATCCCAATATTGTATAGAATATTCCCAAGTCGATAAAAGGAGTCCCCGTATCCATTCAATGCCATCACTACCAGGGAAACATACTTGTCGCCATTTGTCCATATCTCGCCTGCTTGTTAATGTCCGCTTCAACCAGTGCCATATCATTCTTTTAACGTCATTAGAAATGCTCCAAACTGGATACACGAGGATTTCGGGGCGGATTAGAGGCAGCCAGGGACGTTGATCACTTTTACCAACAGTAAAAACTCCCTTGGATTCATCTGTGGTGGCAGTATATTCAATGCCATAAATGCCTTCGAATATCTGTCCAAACCCAAAGTCCAGTGGAAGCTCGAATTCCTCCTGCTCAGGTGGAAAGTAATGATGCTCGCGGATCCATGCTTCACTATTTTGAAACTGTAACCGCGCTGTAAGTATATCTGTGGAAAATAATCTTATGTTAGATTATGTCAGATAGGGAAAAAGAGATAAAATCGGATAATCCCACCGGGTTTGAGTAATTTAGCCATTTCATTAAAAGAGCGTAGACAGCTACGCCATTTGTGTGTCCGTAAACCGACACAACTCATGCAGGGAGTTTCGCTCGAGCACTGCTTGAATCAGAAACTGAAATCGAACAAGATCCATAGAGTAGATAGACCCACTTTCATTCTCAAGACTGTGCACCTAATACATGCCTCAATGAGACGCACCTGACGAACATTTCGTACAGACGCTTCCGGCAGTCTTGAACCCACTTGTCTACCCCCCCTCCTAATAAGGCTCCTATCTGGTGTGCTTCCTGCTGTATGAGGAGGGTGCCCACCCACTGTCAAAATGCTCTGATCTATCATAGTCTCAAGCATCTCATCAGATGTCTCCGGTGCTACGTCTCTGTAACCTATCTCCGTTTGAAGTCCTGTCATTTCAGCTCCATCTTTGTCCCGTAAATCAATTCTGTCTGGAGAGGAGGTGTTACTCTCTTCGAGTATGTTCGAAATGCCATTTTCAGCTTCATCTAGGAAATTGAGAGATTCATCGTCTAGTACACTGCACATGGATCCTCGCAGCTTTGCAACCCCATCATCTTTCAACGGTGCGTCGCTGGCCACGTCCTCAGACTCGTTGTCATCATCACTAGGTAGTTTCTGCAAAGCAAGCAAAGCAATTTCTTTCATATGAGCGGCAACGTGTAAAGATAGAGATTCTTTCGAGAAGACGGTATTTGAGTCATCATTTTCCGGAGCGGAGAAGTCGTCGCCAAAGGGGCACTCCAGGATCTTCTCCGGAACTAGTCTTCGAGCTGCACCGCTCAGGGTTCCCACATGCGCCTCTGGGACGCCATGTTCCTTGCAAGCATGGTCCTGGAATTCAAACTCCTGTTCAAAGATGACTGGGTGGTCGTGAGAAGAGGCCCTGCACTCCCAGGCATAGCCATGGGCATTTTGCATGTGGCTCATCCAGGCTTTCGATGTTTCAAATGTCAATGAACCAGGCTCTTGTTGACTTGGGTCCGTGCAGTGGGCATAAACACAGATAAAAGGCTCTAGATCTCTAATTACATGGTCGCTGAGGCTGATTAGCTTATATACCATCATGACAATGTGCAGGTATGAAATGCTTACTTCCACATTGTGGTCTTTGTAGCCTCGTTGAATTCAACAATGACGCCGCAGTATGGGCACTCACTTGTGGTTGGCACCGGAGGGAAAAACAATTTATTGTTGACTAGGGCAGATTTGGCCTGAGGAGCCTCAACCTTGGAGTTAGCGTATAGAACTTCGACAGCAGTTTGTCGAGCAGTAGTCGCGTTGGTTATGGGAACTGGCGTAGAGGTGGCTGCTTCCAGTCTCTCGTCAATAGCCGACTGTTTCGGTGGCTCATCTAACGCAAAACGTACGGCCAAAGTGCTGTCTGGTATCTTAGGTGGCTGAAAACTTCCTGTGTCTTCTTGTGGACGTTGAACGCTCAAGGCAATGCGCCTTTGGTGTGACCTCTGATAATACAATCGTCGAAGTCGCAGCGCATTGGCCTCGATTAACGCTGAGCGAAGAGCCTCTGGTGCCTGAGGAAACCGGAAGCGAATATAGCATTCTGTGTAATGCCGTAATTCGGCGATAGCTTTGTTAGCTTCTTCATCATCTCTGTATCGCTCTATTTTACGTGATCTCGAAGCCTTGGCGGACTTCCGAATAACATTGGACAAACGGAAGAGCCGTGTCACTGTTCCTCCGATAGTATGGGTGATTAATGAAACGTTCTTCTGGGTTTGGTCCTCATCGCTGTCCGAGTTGCTTGAATCATCGTTGACTCCACCCGTGCTCTGCGCATTGCCTTCCTTTAAGATGCGTCGCTTTTTCCTGCTCGGAGTCTGTGGTGGATCGTCGATTGGCTTAACTGTGGGCAAATTCTCATTAGACTAGTCTGTGCCTTGATTTGGTTTAGAAATTGCCTACGAGATGTCAAAGCATTGCGAATAACCCCTAAAAGCTGATGGATGATATCCACGACTGTTGGACTATATCTGAGCCTGTAATCTAACGAGACGTTGAGCGGGCCGAAGACATCCATGTTTGATGCCCATAACGTGAAGCGAGCTCGTTGATCATCCATCAGAGTCGGGTCCAGAGTGGTTTCCGACATGGCCATGTATCTCTGGAAGAGACGACTGCACTGTAATGCGTGTTCAGCGATGGTCGGGCCAGGATCGTCTTGGAGGAAGACATCCTCCGTGGTATCCAGCTCCATGCAAACTGGAAGTGCCATGACGACAAGGCTGTATCGTGGACAGGAGCCTATAGTTGTGCGAGCTTTGGTTTTCCTAACTGCGTGGATCGGGTCGCGAGATCGCAACAAGACCCGGGGAGGTCAAACGTTATTGTATATAACTTGTTAGTTACATGGAGGGGCGATGAGAAATCACTCCGAGGTAGCAACGGCTCGACTAGGCTGATTCACAATGTTTGGCCAACTCACACTTCTGGCAGCCTTGAGGCCGGCCTCATTGGCCGCCACGCCCACAACCAATCCGAAATCGTTCACCAAGTTTCCAATGTTCCCAGCGCCATTTCTAACGCCCTCGCCATTATCGCCACTACCTATGTGGTTGAATTGCCAGAAACTCGAAGCAATCGCATTGAAAGCCAACCACCCAGCCTCTTCGCGATTAGGTAACGCTAATCAATACCGACACCGACTCTAACAGATCTCGCGTTGGGTCAAGCGGTTTGTTCCATGTTCCACGTGTGTCAAGGGTGAAGCCTAAGAGAATTCTACTTCCTGGCGGAAAAAGCCTAGCAATCCTGAAATCATGTCTTTCACTAAGACTTATTTTCTCTGCCCGACATCCGACTTCATCCAGCCACCTCCAGCAGGGCCCCTATGCCTTGGCTCTATAATCCGCTCGACTTCAATACCGCAATTCCCCCTCAATGGAGCGAATGTCGTGCCTGTGGCCAACGCAAATCCGCCCATAGTAGAGGCCGATTGGAAGAAGACGATTTCAGCCGAGACGGGACTAGGATTAGGTGTTTACGCGCAGTTTCTGCAGCTGGCTACAGGAGGCGTAGCAGTGGATGTTGATCATTCACACTGCACAGCGAATACGTTCGCGTTTGACCCGGTTACGACTATGTCGTTTGAGCCAACATCGCAATATGTTAATGAAGCTATTAAAGCACCTGCTGTGCAGGCGTACTTAAGGGAACCTAAGCAGCGGTTCAACCCTGTTGTCTCACTTTTTCTCGTCACTGGCCTGAAACTCGCCAAGGGCGCAAGAATCCAGTACTCGATATCGGGAAGCACGGCAGTTACTGGGAACATAGGCATCGACATGGCCTCGCTTAGCATGACCTTTGGTCCAAAGGGCCAGTGGACCAGAATGAGAGGCGATGAAACAGAATTTAGTCGGAGCTCTGAATTTATTTTCGCGTTTCGCGTCAAGAGGCTCAGGTTTGGACGGAAATTCAAGTTTGAAGAATACAACAAGGGTGCTTTCCTGGCGATCGAAAAACACGAGAACGACGGTGAAATAGTTTTAGTGGACGACATAGATGGTTCTGAAATTGAAAATGCAATACTTGTTCCTGACGTGACCGGAAACGATCATGTTTACTGTATCCCTGCTTGAATGAGGATTACGTTTTTACAATTGTTTGAGATTTCCATGAATTCAGACTTTGGCTGAGCTAGTCGTACACGTGCTTTTTGATATCTTTGATTTTGTTGTAAACATGCTCTCTTGATGAATGCATATCAAACAGTAAGTGAGGAATGATATAGTGATAACCTCCTCTCTGTCTGACCATGCTCTTCAGGACCGCATACATTGAATCGACATCCTTCAACCACGGCCCCAGAATATCATATCCTTCAGCCAAGGCCCGCTCTTGTTGCCGAATAAATGATAGGATTGAAGCAGCAAGCCCAGCGGCAATTGGTGTTGCTACTGAGGTTCCCGACATGACATTAACAATGTCGTTGTGACCATTCTTCCCTGCTGGCCAGTAAGAGCAGACATGTTCCCCGAGTAGACTGAAATTAGCGTCCGTTTCGTCTGCCGTAGGATTGAATGTAGAAGGGTTTCCATTTCCATCAGTGGAATGTATACAAAAGACGCCGGGATATTTGGCGGGAAAGGCTCTTCCGAAATTGGCCCCATCGTTCGATGCCGCAGCAAACATTAGTGTTTTGGGTAGTGCTTTGGATATCGCTATTTTCAAAGATTCATGATATTCACGGATTCCAAATGACATCGATATAATGTCTACATTCCATTCGGTGACTGCGTGATTGATCGCCTGCCCGATTCATCAGCACATGGATAATACTTGTTTTGTTAGGAGTAAGCCTTGCCTTCGCAATAGCGTCGTAACTGTCGCGATGCAGAGTCTCCTTATTTGCAACCCTGGCGATATAAATCTCAGCGCATGTGGCAACTTTAAGGAGGAGGCCGAGAGCATGCGTGCCATGCCCGATCTCATCTTGAATGTCCCAAGACTCTGTTCCATGTACAAAATTGCGTACCTCTTTAATCCGTGGGTCAAGCCGGTTATGGTGAATGAGTAACAGTGGGTGTTTAGGATCGAATCCAGAATCTAAAATTGCTATTCGTACTGGCTCAAACTTCCTAGGTCTACTTTCGATAGATCCCACAGACGGTTGCATAGCAATGTCAAACGAGTCGACATGGTGATTGATTGAGGACAAAACATTGTCCATCCATCTGTCTGACAATCCAGTACTGGTAGATATCTATTAAATAACAGTCTTTCAAGGGATGGAGCATGGCTTACTCTTGTAAAGAGGCTATTTGATGGACGGCATCAAAAAAGTGGAGGCTTCTAGTCGTGGATTGCCCAAGATGTGACTGGTGATATCTCAGAGACGTGATATTTGAGGTTGAAGACAAAGAGACTGATAATCCTTCTTTGCTTATGGCAGAGGATTTGAGCTTGCTTGTTTGTGAATGGACAACTTCACGGACTCTTGGGCCCCAGCACAGTTTATTCTCCTCTGAGCTAAGAGAATTCAAATCCTCTAACCGAAGCTTCCACTGCTTGAATATTTCTGATTCAAGTCGTTTGACGACGTTCTGATAGAAGAGTCTTTGAACGGTAGCGGATTCAAAACTAGTAGGCTCTCCAGCAGGAAGGTATTCCCACTGTAGGCATGCTTTGGTAGCAAGGTAATAATCCGCACCAGCATCTCCTTCTAGGGTTTTTAGAAGATCAAGGCTGGTGTAATAGTCAGTATTGACATTTCGGGGCGTTTCTGTGTCACTTTGCCATGATTCTATGGATGTGCAATAGTGAAGCTCACACAAGAGAATACCTAGCGCCAACACACTAGCATTGGGATGTACCATGTGTTTCCGGATGTCCGTTCCGCTTTGGTCAATTTTGCTTTTGTTGTTGCGCGAATTGATCGGTACATGTTCCATTGCTAGGAAAGGTTTTGTGATATCAGGCAGCTCTCCATCCTGTAGCGGTTGGAAAAACTGGATCCTTGAATGGTTGAACGAAGGCTGCACCCATGGTGTTTCCAAGAATGGAAGTAATGCTGCAGCAAGTATGACGGCCAAAATTCGTTTCCCTTTGAGTGGTAAAACCGGTGAACCATGGGGTAACTGCTGCTGATGCTTGAAAAGAGCTGACAGAGAGATCGTTCGAGATATTTGAGAATCGCCAAAGCTTTTTGGTTCTGGCCGGAGCCTCTTGAACAATCCTTCCTCAAAGAGAAGATGCAAACAATTTCGTTGATTTGATGAGTCTGTAATACACTGGCAGATACGTGCAAACTCGGGCAAGGGGCTAGGTGCAAGTTCAGCTGCACTCAAGGCCTTGTCATTCTGTACGTCCCTAACCTCAACGTCTTAGTTGTTTTAATTTTAACGAGATTTCAAAGACTTACTTGACAGTTATCTTGCCTTCCTGCAATGTGGTTGCAAGTAGAGATCGCACGCCAAAGAACACTTCGAAGCAGGTATCCATCGAAGAGCTCTTCTTCCGGTGCGGTAATGAAAGTCCCACGCTCAAGCTCGAGCACTTCTGACACACACAAGTCCAGTGTAGCCGTAAACCCTGATGCAATGACACCGAATGTTTCCTCATTAGAATAGCACAGTCTATATCCTGTCCACCCATGCCATCGCTCGCGTTTGGCTCTTCCCAAGGTAGACCTCGGCGCTTCTTTGCGTCCATATCCAGGCGTGAAAGCTCCTCGATGGCAGCTTCATTCTCCCGTTTACGTTTGCTAATGCGGAATGTTGACCCTAAATCGGAACAGGCATCGTGGTTCGGACGCTGCATAACGCGACGCACAGCCTGAAGCTTTGAGTATGGCAAAGTGTGATGTAAGCTCTGCTCCACAGCCTTGTGTTAGCCAAGTGCGAGGTGGATGGAAGGAAATTTACTATGGAAACGTAAAATGACTGACAAATTCTTGTTCCGGATCACGATCATATTGAATAAGTTTTTCGAGCGTCCTCAATGTTCTTGCTAATTGTTCAGGATCGATTCCATCCAAATCATTAGTCTCATGCTGCAAATACGCGTCCGTCCGCAACCAGGCGTCAAGCGCTTGTGACCTCAATGAAGTGGGCGGCATTGACTTTTCTGGGGGTTTCCGAGCGAAGAATCCAAGGATGCCTTTTAGAAGACCGCGAGAGTCATCGTGATCCATGGCCGTTGATGTAGAATTCACGGCTTTGCAAGGTTTGCGAAGATTCGTTTCAGGCCTGTCGCAAGAACGTGGGCTGTCCTCGATTACTTAATCACTTCAAAGGCTACTTAACTACCACCTTGATTTTGTACAGTAACCAGATAGCACGGTAGTGCTGCAGTAGAGGGCAGTGGGAAGCATAGCTGCATAGTATGTGCGAGGCTCTCCGGGGAGATGGATGAATCACTGTTATCAGAGGCGCGACGCTGTCCGCCCAATCGATTAATGCGGCACTACATTGACACGAGGATACGTGGTGTGCATGAGCCCAGCCGTGCATCTGCATCCAATCAAGTGGCCTACGCGTTCCTTACCATCGATATTCAACCTGTCCACGTGATTTCTTCCCTGCCATGACTTGTCTCTCCCTTCGCTGAGGATGGCCTTGCCCTTGTCTTCATCCACCACCCCCCAAAGGACTTTGCAGAATAGAGATAATAACGCCCGGCCCACGGCTCAAGCCTGAAACGTTGCATAGCCTTTCTCTGAATATCGACGGCATAATAAATACATCCTCAGCCGGGAGCAAATTTTCTAGGGGTCCATGCCAGCGAGACGTTCTTGCAGGACAGACAGAGCGGCGTATCAAAAACCGTTATCTTGAGGCGCGTAGGTCGTTTGATGAGCATCATCGTTTATTTTCAGTTATTAATATTGAATTACTTGAGTTACAATCGATTTAATATATTTTTTGAGGAACGAGTAAATAGAATCTATAACAATACCTAGGTGAACAGATGCCACATTGGCCATTCCGTACCTAAGTCTTGAGCTGCACTGCCACATTGCATACAATGTGTTGTATATAGATTTTTGGTACGAACAGCATAGCCACTCTCTGTTCTGCACGGAAAAACTTTCGGATTAGTGTGTCGTGAGTACGTTACGCTCTAATACATACTATATTGGTCTCTGCATTAGACGCGCAATGTCCAGCCCTAACCCTAGCCCTAAATAAGGGTTTAGAAACAGAATCAAAGCACGAGTGCTGTATGTATTTAGATTGTAGCTTTGTTGACTTATGAAGGTTGCTAAGAGTAATCATTCTGATCGTCATTAGCATGGGTGGTGACGCGCTCGCGCAAGATGGATGTGTCAACATCGACCGTATGCTTGTCCACGCTTCTGAGGGTAGGGAGACAGCGGTTGGCCTTTATACAACGGAAGAAGATCCAAAGTCAGCACCTCTGTCTATTTTTGGTATCAGCATGAGCGGCCACTGTCCTTGAAGTGAACGAGGTAGAGAAAGCGACTACAATCAGGCGGACCTTGAAGGATGAGGATATTGTCAAATTCAGCAATTCAGAAAAGATGTATCTGACTGCATGAAGAAGATCTCCGACTTGAATAAAATGTCAGACCTAACCTACTGTCGATATGTTTAGGGCCTGCTTCTTCGAATAGATCTCGGAAATCCGATGCTTGGCCGATAAACGATGGGCAATAAAGGGGTGACCGAAAGCTCTCGGAGGACCTCGTGTGTCCCTTCGACGCAATGGAGGTTTTAGTAAGACGTCCGTTTCATCACTATGCATATATTAAAACAGCTGGTAGAGAGCTGCATCATACTTATGAAACTCGCTATGTCGCTTGTGGTTTGAAAAATTGAGAGAAGCTGCCGACAGGTATTCACAAGAGATATAGGCTCATCGAGATGGCTCAGAGACCGAAGATCACAAGCAATATATCCAAATTAAGACACAGCAATGGTATAACAATATCGAAAAATGCGCGAAGTAGAATTTGACGAGCGTGCAAACTCTTCGTCCTAAGAACTTGCTAAGCCCACACAAACTATAGACCCGCGTCGTGAATATAATAAGCTGTTTAACTTGCTAAGAACCACCTCGAGAGCGTTGTTCTATCGCTTGAGGAGTGGCGCAATGCAGAGACGAGGAGTTCGCTGAAATTTCCACCGACTGTCCGACAATGGCGCATTGGCACGTGTTGGCTTACTAAAGGACGAGGAACGAAGATTCTTTTGGGCACCAATCCTAATCAATCCGAACGAGTCCGAATGAGATCATCCCTTGTGTGTGGATTCCTTAATATTCGTTTCTTCAAGTGTTCCATAACTCATACTCTCATACTTGCACTATCGTTCAACCCGTTCATCAATAAAAAAGGATACACACATACAATTTCGTTGGCAAGCATGTGTCACACTCTCCTATACTATATATACGAAATCCAACCACTATACGGCTAGTACGTTGTAACACAGCCAGTTAAATAGTTAGGGATGTTTAGTAACCATGTACTAAACAAAGAAAGCGAGGCTTCCTCTCCACACCCCTTCCTCTCTTCTATATTTACCCCCCGAATCCCCTCTTCGTAGCCTTTAATTCCATTGTTTTCTATTTACCTCTGCCACCGCAGTCTCTCTCCTTCTCTCTGTCAACCCCCGTCCACTAGACTATCCCCTTGATCTCTTCAACATCATCATGACTGATCCGAGGAACATTCCCAAGAACCACCCGGTGCGCTCCAAAAAACTGCCGTGGTACACACCCTCCGTCGAAGGCAGACTGACCCCACAGTCTCGTAAGCTGTTCCAGGAATATAGTGGAATTGCACCAGACGATGTGGATTCGCATGTAAATCATGTGGTGGGTGTATCTGCCCACAGAGCTATTTATATTAGCTGACAATCAAGTCTCTTCCAGCGTGATCTAGCCTGGGACATCTGTCCATGGCCGTGCATCGGCGAGTATTGGTTTGTTGCATTTGGCCTTCGCAGACACCCGCAGTATGCAAGGCTAGTGTCATTCCTGCAGGGGTCGCCCGAATCAGGGAACGATAGCAAACCAGCCCCAAGATTTCTGGACCTAGGCACATGTCTTGGTCAGGATTTACGCGCTTTGCACCATGACGGTGTACCCATCTCTAGACTTTACGGTGCAGACCTGCTACCGGAGTTTGAAGGTGCAGGCCATACGCTCTTCAAGGATGCCGATCGTTTCACCCCCGGACACTTCATTATAGGGGATATTTTTGACAACAACCCAGAAACTTCCCCACTCGCCAAGACTGTGGGCACCTGGTCAGTGGTCAGCATTGTAATGTTCTTACATCTATTCAGTATGGACGAGTCGGAAATTGCCTGCGCACAAATCATAAAGCTGCTGCGGCCGGACCCTGGCTCTTTCGTCATCGGAGCGCAGACGGGTACAGTTAACCCAGGAGAGTTTGCAGTGCCTCCGCCACTCGTCGATCCCGGTGTGCACAAGGTCGTCTGGCGCCACAGTCGCGAGAGCATGATTGAAATGTGGGAGCGTGTTGGAGAAAAGCTCGGAGTGAAGCTGAAGGTGTGGGCTGATTATGATCTAGACGAAATCAATGAAAGGGAAGCGGAGGAGGCTGCAAAGGAACAAAATGGCAACATGCCGAATAGATTCTTTGTCGGAAGAGACCAGAGACGGATCTTCTTTCTCGTGGAGAGAGTGTAGCAGAATATTTCGCCACCCACCGTGCAGTACGGCGAAAGAAACTTAGTCATGGAAGAGAATCAACCTTCATTTGGATGCCATTTTCGATCTGAATTTTTACGTAGATTTACTATCGTGAAATAACTACCTAGTAAACAAGCCAACAAACTCATGAACTGACATAGCGTCATTTTCAACAGCTCGAATAATAGTCTCTACCTCCTCCTTATGGAACAAGAGACGTATATTGTCACGGAACTTGTTCAACACTTGTTCAGCGGTATCGTCTCTTCTTGGATGACCGACGGGAAATTCCACAAGGATCTCATCCAATACTTCTCCATTGATGAGTTCTACCGTGATGGCATTAGCTCCACTTCGTTTCTCCGGATTGTAGTAGTCCTGAGTGAACCCTACGTCCTCGACCACAGTCATTCATTCACGCAGCAAATCAACTCTGGAATCTGTCGCCCACGGTGAATCATCCATGTGATCTTGTATCTGGATTACAGAACCTTTCAGGGGCGTCACTGCAACTATGTACTGGAGGCAGTGAGCCCGGTCTGCGGCGTTCTGCAGTATGCCTGTTTTGTTAATGATGGTCATAGCTGGCTGCTGAGTACGGATACGGATTGCGTGGATGTCTGTTTCAGCTCTCAAGCAACGAGCTGCGAGGTTGAGGCTGACCTCTACGGCAGCTTCAACCGCAGAGATTCCATGGCCTTCGGCGGTGATCATCTTAAAGAACACTGTCTCAATCTCAAAGTGAAGAAGCGACAATAAATTCGTGCCGTACCTGGTTGAGTGTCAATCCGAAAAATATATAAACTAGTTAGGTCATACAGACTCGACGAAAACTAAGCGTGGTCCTCTTCTACTCAGCCAGTTGCTCTCACTCAACCAGACCATGCCCAATTGCCGCTTTCAGTATATCTACGACTTGAGCATGATTTCCTTCTTCTGCCAAATCCAACGCTGTCCGTTGCTCCTCATCCTTAAGATCCAAGTCTATGTTTCTCCCATTTTCAAGTAGCGCTTTCACAATCTTGAGGCGGCCTCTGGAAGCAGCGAGATGCAATGGTGTCTGTCCTCTTTGATCCTGTATATTTATATCCACCAAGCTGCACTTCGTAAGAAGTGTTTCCACTACTCTAGAAGACCGGTGAAATACTGCCATGTGCAATGCGGTCCATCCGTAAACATCCTTCGCATTAACATCAATATCTCGCTCATCGCTCAGTAGCTTCGTGACGATAGCGCCGTCGCCAGCAATAGATGCTAGATGAAATGCAGTCAGTCCTTGTTTATCCTGTGCGTTGATGATACGGTGGTTGCATGTATCGAGTAGTAGACTCAAGACCTTGACGCAATGTTCTGTGCCATTCCATTCATCGTCGTTCTGCACATCATCTTGCTCGTCCGAGTCACTCTCACTCCCCTCTGATGAGTCACTGTCGTCGAGTGCTTCCCATATATCCACATCCTCATCCTCGGCCTCAAACTCTCCACGCTTTTCAAGACTAGTTACAATGTCATCCATATGTCCACGAGAAGCTGCATAGTGCAAAACCGTCCGGCCATCTTTGTCCGTCAGGTCAAACTCCACATCATTGCACATCTCCACGATCGCCCTGAGTGCATCGAGTCTGCCAAAATGAGCGGCAAGATGACTAACTGTCCGTCCATGTATGTCACGCTCATTAATCTCAAACAGATCTTTGTATTTGTCAAGTAGAACTCGGACCACAAGACCTGTTTCGTTGACCCATTTGCGCCCAACTTGACGGAAAAGTCCATTTTCCAGCATACCGTACAATGCTGTTTGCCCATATTTA
This sequence comes from Talaromyces adpressus, assembly GCA_002775195.1. Lineage (NCBI taxonomy): Eukaryota > Fungi > Ascomycota > Eurotiomycetes > Eurotiales > Trichocomaceae > Talaromyces > Talaromyces adpressus. The sequence goes on from NHZS01000549.1 coordinate 48,600, forward strand.
TCCTTTGTGTTGATAGCAAAACCCGCAGCATTTTCTAGCAGCATTAGTACCAAACCTGACCGGAATTTCTGGGCACTTAGATGCAAGGCTGTCCTTCCTTCGTTATCCGCATGGTTGATATCAATATCTTTTCTCTTTCCAAGCAAGGCCTGAAGGGTTCCAGTAGCCGACTCCGTGACAGCAACCTGAGCAGCGGTCCGACCATTCAAATCCGCTATGTTAATGTCAATGTCCGGTCGGGCATCAAGAAGAACTAGAACTGCACGGGCTGATTTTTTTTCGACAGCAAAATGTAAAGCTGTGTAGCCGTTCTCCTTATCTACGGCGTTAATATCGATAGTTGGTTGCTCCTCGAGCAGGGTCCGCACAGTTTCCGCCTGGCCCCTGGAGCATGCTATATGTAGTGCGGTTCTGCCTTTGTTGTCTAGTATTGACATGAGTTTCGGTTGCCTTCTGAGTAGCTCGCGTATCGCATCAGTATTTTCATATTGAGCAGCAAGATGCAGTGCCGTCCAACCATCAGCAGTGTTCACAGCGTCAATTTCAAGATGGGGACACCCGTCAAGCAGTATCTGAACAAGCAGCCAGCGCTCTTTGGCCGCGGCCACCAGAAGTGCTGTTTGCCCCTCCTTGTCCGCTATATTCACAATGTCAGGCCATTGTCCGATCACCCTTTCGACCACAGTCTCATCGTTATGATAGACAGCCCAATGTAGGATCGTCCATCCATCCTTATCTTTCTCATTCAAGGTAGCATCCTGGTATTTGTCAAGAAACATCATGACTGCCTCCGAATGGCCTTCCTCAGCAGCAAGATAAAGTGCTGTTTTCCCCATTTCATCTTGACTGAAAATATCAATATCATTGTCGAGTAAGACCCGTACGCAGTCCGCTGAATTGCTACGCCACTCCCACCGCTTGTCATGATAATAATAAGGACTGTGGTAATCTAACGTGAGATGCAATGCGGTTTCTTCGCGTTTGCTACGCGCATTGATATCAATGCGACCGGCGCATCCTACTACGCATCTCAACATCTGAACACTTCCAAGTAAAGCAGCCATATGTAGTACAGTCAGTCCATCATCATCTGCAATGTTGGGATCGATATCTGGGCGCACAGCCAGTTGCTCGACTATGCTTAGATGCCGATTCTCTACCGCTAAGCGAAGTGCAGTCTTCCCTTTCTTGTTTCTAGTGTTGAGTTTGAGATCCTTGCATCCATCCAGCAATGCTTTGACTACTTCCAATCTCCAGCCTTGACAAGCTAAATGTAGTGCGGTATTGCCGTCTGAATCTTGTATGTCCGTATCGATAGAACTACTATTAGAAAGCAAGGCTGTTATTGCTTCGGCGTTCTGGGCCTCACTGGCTAATTGCAAAGCGGTGCGACCTTCAGATTGTGTAATGTTGACTTGGATGGTTTCACGTTTGCGAAGAAGAGTCTCTATTACCGTTGCATGATTAGACTTAGCAGCCAAATGAAGTGCAGTGTAGCCATCATGATCTTGAATGTTGACATCTAAGTCATCTCGTCCATCGAACAATGCCTGGATGACTTCGCCATGTCCACTTTTGGCCGCATAATGTAGTGCCGAACGACCATAGTTGTTAACGTTGTTTACCGGAAACTTGCTATCCTTTTGAAGTAAAGCCCTGACAACCCCGACGTGCCCATTCATGCATGCCATATGGAGTGCTGTACGGCCAAAGTTATCTTTTTGATCTACGCTGATATTATTTCGCTTCCTGAACAACATGTCAATGATATCCACGTAACCCAACCCGGCAGCGATGCACAGAGGAGGCCCATCAACACAATCCAAGTTGATGAGAATATCGTCTCGTTTGTCAAGTAGGATCCTAGCCACATCAAGATGCCCCTTGGCGATAGCTAGGTGTAGTGGTGTCCGCCCCGGTGACTCTGAGTTCCAATCTACATACGTCGCTGCGTGAATATCGAGGTCCTTTCTGCGATCGAGCAGTATGCGTGTAATTTCCACCTGTCCAAGGCTTACAGCATGGTGAATAGCCGAGTACCCGTCTTCATCCTTTATATCAACATTGACGTCTTCTCGTTCCGACAGTAAAATTCTGACAACATCTGTATTTCCACACAGTATTGCTTGGTGTAAGGCGGTTCGACCTCTCGCCGTATCGGCTTGGTTGACGTCAATATCGGTACGTAGCAGAGCTTTGACAATGTCACTTTGGTTGTAGTATGCTGCGAGATGTAACCCATTCCTGCCGTCTTGATTTAACGCCTTTAGCAGATCAGGCTCATGCTCAATTGTGTCATGGACTATCTTCTTAAATCCCCAGATGCATGATAGGAAGAGCGGACACGGAGGTGTCGATAGAGCATCACGAACATTATCTATGTGAAAACCGTACCAGTCTATGGATGTCAACACCCAGGCCATAAATTCCTCGCCAGCGAAGGCCCCTGGCATCAACTTTTCAAAATAAACTGTTGAAGAACGCGTCGTTTCTTGGGTGTCTCCGGATCCTGCATAGTGCAGAGCCCATCGTGTGAGCGCATAATAAGAAAGATTAGCCTCAACGTACATTAGGTCATATGGAGAATATTTCGGGAAATTCTCATAAGAAGATAGTAGATACTGCAAACAAGTCTCGGCTACTTGGTTATTGGTTTCTGGTTTTGAGAATTCATTGGCGAAATCAGTCGTAACTTGGAAGTATTCCTTAACTGAGATGTGAGCAAACTGCACCGTGTCGTCTTGGTCTATGATAAGCAGGTTGCTAGCCAAATCAAGGATATAAATATGGTCAATATGACCAGTGGTCTCTCCCTGTTGCTCGAGATTGAACTTAATGGTTTCCGTGAGCAGTTTGATATGGATGTTTACCGTACAGGCTAGAGCCCACTTCAAAAGAAAATGCAAGTCGTCTTTGCGAGTAGATGACTCTGAAATGTTGTGCTCATAGATCTCCTTGTAGGTGTTGTTGAGATCTAGCAGGCCTGACCTCTCTTTAAGTCCTTCCAGCCTTTTTTTGATGTGTACTGGGTTGAAAGGCCTTCCAGAGGGAAAAAACAGAGCAAGCTGAAGCTCTGTCCATCGGAAGCTACCACCAAGTTAGTCTTCTCGCAATAGGTAGTAGTGACAAGCACTTTAATGCTTACGCAAGCTGGCCGCGTTCAGTCAACTCATCAACTAAGCGTTGTAAGATGCTGGAGTCTTCTTTCTTTGTAACCTGGGGGAAGTATTTACATTCCTCATCAACACGACGTTCAATGTAACGGCGAAGATCTGGTTCAGTTGCGGATGAGGTGATATTGATAGCCAGGTAATCAGAAAGTGTGGTTGTAACAGCGAATTGAACGTCATCTCGACTGGAGACAAAAACACTGAGGGACACCTCTCTCTCCTGCAATGAACCTGACAGATCCTTCAGGGTTTCTAGAAATACTAGGGGATTGTCACACTCGTCAAGAGCGTCGATAATGAGAATTGTCTTTCGAAATCGTGGGATCAACTGCAACAACAACGTCTTGCAATCGTCGAGAGAAAGACGATCCGTTTTAGAGGATTGTCGACTAGCCCATGTATCTTTAATGCATTTCTCGATGTGTGAGTCTTTGCGTGACCAGGCGAGCTGTCGTACCATTGACTGGAGAACATCTAGCGGCTTGCTTCCTGAACCGTGCGTTTTCACACAGTAAAAGTAGGAGACCTGTTCATCATGATGCTTGGGAGCAGAGGCTTGTTCGAGAAAGTATTCTATGATACGAGTCCTGTATCAAGATCAGTTCATGTCAGAAGTGTATACTTGATTGTTCAAATCATACGTTAAAGAGCTCTTCCCGCATCCAACTATGATGAAAGTAAGCGAATACCTGCAAAAAGGGACATCGTCAGGGGCTTAACCTACCTGGACCGTGCAACCACAACAGTTGAAGACCATATTGGCTTCTCGGACTATCGACAGAGTCACTCTCAAGCCATGATTTAAAGGCCTCGTGTTCGAACAGCCACTTCCCAATATTTGAATACGTTTTCCCGAGTTTTTCTAGGACGAGTTTCCGTTGGACCAAGGGATTATGGTCAATTATCCACTCCAAGATATCGTTGATCTCTGCTTCTGTGTGAGACTAGCGCTGATAATCGCAGTGCACATTTCAAGCCACGAGTTACCTTTTCGTCTTTTAGCTTCAACAAGCTCCTCGACATCTCGTCTGGTGTTAAAAATATCTTATGGTCATCCTCCATTAGCCCGCAGTGTCTAACAGACGGGCAGTAGAAAAGCATACCGTCTGCAACGTGTATATCCACAAGCAACTGGCAACGTTGATCCAGATGGTTGATGGAAGTTACTCGATCTTGCCAGCCATCAAGCACAGGGATAGCTCTTAAGAAGCGCACTGTCTGCCAGGTCAGGTGAATTGAATGTAAAGAAAGATGCAACCATGCGATCACAGGAAGGTACTACTCACAGAATCCATGTCGGCAGAAATGGTGGAGCAAAGCGACCTCGCATTCCAATACGGCGGAATACAATTCCACAAGGCACTCTTCGAACTTCGGCTCTTTTTTGTTTCGTTCGTGGTAAATTGTTTCAACCTGCGCATACCGGTATATCAAGGACGAGATTTCTGAGAGCGCATCGAGAGCCGCCTGGTGTTGCTCAAGCTCTATTGCGGATAGCTACGAGTAGAAAAGTCCCAATGTTAGATGGTCGACCTGGTAGAAGTTGGTTGGAATGGTAGCGCACATACATCCACAAAGAGGCTGAATGGCAGCCATGCAAGCTTGGCATATCCAGTAGGATCCAGCCCTATAAATGCATCTCCTTTATCCTTGACTACTTTTGCGAAAGCGATGAATTTTCCCAAAAGCGTCCGAAGGTTGATCGTCTTCCCTGCGATACCTATAGGAAGGGCCCATTGTCGATGCTCCATATCTTCCAATCGCCTTTGCGCTTCGCGTTCTACCATTTCAGGTAGGGATGAAGCATCTGTTATATCCTTGCTGTCGTCATTTCGATCGTGGCCAAATAACATTGAAGATCCTCGAGTTTCATCCAGTGCATGGCGGACTTCAGGGTTAAGCTTCTCTGCGGCTTGCTCCCAAAATGACTTCTGTGGTGCTGGATTTGAGTCTGGAATCTCATGCTGAGCAGCTGTAGCAGTTTGACGCGGGATGTCTTTGGCGACATCATTTTCAGATTGACCGTGTACAAGTTCTACTTTCTGTATAATGTCAGTTCATCAATGCTTGATACAAAATCGCTTTGGGAAATTGTACTCTGGATGCAGTCTGGGAAGGAACATCGGACTCTCGCTTGGCCTTCAGCCGGCCGAGAAACCCATGAAATGGGTTTCGGCTTTTTTTGTCCTCCTTCATAACAGTCTTTTGCAATTTGCGGTCCCTAGCCATGAGTTCGGGCGGATACGAACTGTGAGGCGAAGTTAAAATTTACAGTCGTCTTCGTTGAACCCAAGAGTAGTTTGGCGGGGTATTCAAGCCCTAGTCCACTCGCTAGACCTTCCAAGATCTCGCTCGATGAGCACCTTGCATTTCCGGCATCTCCTATTATTTACCGGGCTGTGCGTGCTCATGCATGTCCGGCAACGTTGCCGCTTTTGATAGGCTTAATATTCGTTGACAATCGCTTAGACTTAGTCTGTCAAGACCGTGACACGCTACTGACGGGACTGACCAATGTCACGTTCAATACAGCAGGCATCTATCTAATAACCATCTACCATTGAAACATGTCAAATTTTGTTAGGGAATCATGTAATAGGCATGACCTGCAGTTAGCGCCTTTGCGAAACGTTGCTTTTTGACTACTTTCTATAATTAGATAGCCGCTGAGAGGGGTTTACTCTCTCTATCATTGGCAGTTTATGTTGGAGAATGTATCTATTGGGATAACTCCCGGAAAGGATGAGACATGGGGCCTCGAGCTAGCTAATATGTGTTCGAGCTATGGCGAGCACATGACCTGCCGCGGATGGCCAACGAGGAAATGAGAATGTCTCAACAGTTTATATTAGGATAGGAACCTTCGTCGAACATAACCAATGACTGACTTGAGTAGTTTGGAGCGCTAGTTGCTAGATCTACTGTTCCTTTGGTTAGGTCTCCTCACTGAAGGCTACAGCCTACTGCGGCCTCTGCTCTGATCTCATCTTTTTCATCTAGCACTACTATCTTCCTGACACTCTCGACTTTAATCGGGTAAAGCTCGTCGTGGAGCACTCGGGCTCCTACGTCAATCTTTGCTTCTGCAACTTTCTTAACCAACTGGTGCTCAACTTCATCTCGGTAATCAATTCTAATCCGGTTGGTGTTCTTTGGGTCCACGACTCCACGGTAACAGCGCGACACCTCCAGTTCATATGGTTTTCCATTGTCCGGATCTCTCTCTCAACTGCTGCCCTAACTGAGCCTGCGGCCGTTCTATCACTTTCATTATCTGCCATCTTTGAGGTATCTATCGTGCAACATAATGTATCGGTGAAGGTGGTCTGCATTGTGTTAAACAATAAGAGAGTCCATATATTGCTGCTCTCAAAGGGCCAGCCTGCGGTTCTAAAATCTCTTGATCTTTTTGTTGTTGACGTTCACAAGCTTGTTGAATAAGGCGTCCATGTTGCGGGGTTTATGCTCGCCATGGAAGGCTCCTTGTTGTAATGAACAAGTAAAAGGATTAATCAGAACCAAGGAGGCTTCAGAATAATTCAAGAGAAGACATTGGATTATCCAATGCTTCGTCTGCCATTTATGCATACACCGCGTTGCACATGCTGCTTGGACCCAGCTGTTAGTGATAACCTGTAGTTACCATTTAGCTTCCTAAAATCTAGTGCTCTTCCCCAAGCTTCTTATTCACACGTGAAGCTATTGCAAAGCCAGTGTCGACCAGTAAGACGGAGCAGAACCTCCAATTAAAGTGCTGTAATCAATTCACTGTTCTAAGTGAGTGTTTGCCTATCATAGCCACTTTCCTGCTTAGAGACTGAAAGGGCTGACAATTTAATGAGGAAATTATAGAGAAATCTCCAGTGGGTTATTTTATAGCCAAAAAAAAGAAACCCTTGAAACAGAAGTAGAAAGATTCCTAATCCTTAAATTCATCTAATCTATCTAGATCTAGTGGATTCAATATCAAAGTCTTGATATTCAGCTCTAATCTTTCAATTCTTAGCTCTAACTCGAGTGTAGACGAGTTCACATTATATAAAAGCGAGAAAAGAACGGGACTTAATAAAGGGGAAATTAAAAGGCTTATTAAGGGATATTCCATAATAAGTGCTTAGAAAATTAATGATCTTAACAGTTAGCTCTATCTGCTGGAGAAAAGTTAAAGATACCTAATCAACCAAGAGCTTAGGCTAAGACTTAATAAATTAGAGGAGCAACTTCAATTAGAAGCATCTAAGAAGCAAATTATTGAAACACACACTCAAGGAGTTAATAAGAATATGAAGAGAGTTCTTATAGATGTCACGTATACGGGTCAACATACTTGGAAACAGATTCCATTCATTTGAGTCGTCTACTCCGTCGCTCTCATACGGAGCAAGAGCGTGAGTAAGATTGTGCGTCTCGAAGCCGTCCATACCCTCTGGGGGGACTCAGCCAAGCTTGCGTTGATAAATGGCATAATCAAGAGATGCCCCGGGGCTATACTTCTTGATTGTGTCAAGGCATCAAGGAGCAAAGGCACTGAAATGCAGAGACAACCATATATTTTATGAAAACTCATAAATGAAAGGCGTGTCTAGACTCTTGAGGGCAGATCCTATCAAATAGTGCAGACATCTTGTAGTGTAAGAACCAGAGGGGCCTAGATATACTATATGATTACTATGACTTTTCTAGTCTTGTGGTCTAATATTAGTATTATGCTAGAGGGCCACCCGTGTGCTGTCTTTTGTTCAGCCTAAAGACTGGTTCTTCGTAGGTTCTACAGTGTAACTTGCTTTATTTCTAGCGCTAAGCGCGGGTGTCTCATCGGCAGCCAAGTTGTCTCGTCCGTCGGTGGGCCACTCGCTGAGATTCACCCTAGTAGTATATTTCACGCTGGGGTTTGCGTTAAGATATTCGAGTTCGAGGGTTTTCATTCTAATGCAAGGCACTTGTACACATCTGCACGAGCCACTTGGCTCCGGTTTTCTCCTTATGCGTGTACTTCTTATCAGAACGATTGACAGCGTTGTACAAAGTTCTTGGGATTTTTGATGTCTAAGCTCCGAGCGTTTTCTGATTTTGTTGGAATGCTAAGATAGAGAAAAAGAAGCCCAAGTATCGAAAGAGCAGTCAAACCATTAACTGATCCTCTGTGGCTATGAAATTGCTGACATGGCCGATTCTATTGGAACGGAATCGGGTTATCCATATAGTTATTCAGCTTGTCCCGCGCCCAATCCGATGGATCACCAACATCTTTGACGATACCTGTTGTCTGACCTCCACCAAGCAACATCGCGAAGATGCCGTGCTGCGGGAAGTCCAGGTCGCCTGGCAAAGTTAGGTCAAACGGCTCGGCGTGCTTGAAAAGGCCTTCTACAGTTTTTTCCCCATCTTTCAACCATGGACACTCAAGTCTAAGGATTTCCGGGCTAATTTCCTTGTAGTTAGAACCGACCTTGGAGTCCCCCAAGATATAGCTGCCGCCTGTACCCCAATGATGGGACAGCACAGAGGGACCAACATCATCCGTCTTAAGCGGCAGGTGACTCGATGGAATTTGCCAGGGCATGACCGGTTTTTTCATCTGGAAACTGAGTTTTTCGCAGAAGTTGAAGTATCGGCGCCACTCCCGGGGCCCGTAGACCGCCGACCGTTGAAAGGCATCCTCGGTGAAGTCATCACGTTCGTACCGGTCGATGGCTAGGAAATCAGGGGGTTTCGAGCCGTCGATACCATCGCATGCGCCGATCTCCGTGAGGTACTTAGCGATAATATTCGCGGTTGCCTCGGAGAGGTCGTCCTTATCATAAATCCAGAGGGCACCACTGTTGTAGGCACCCCACAGATTCACTTGCCAGCCAAACGGGAGGTCCGGCGCGATGGTCCGAACCAGCCAGTTGACTGCGAGCACATAGCCGCGGAGGGTATCGGGAATGTTGCTAGGAACTGTGTCGGGAAGAGGGGAGATCTTGGGGTCTTTATCCCTTCGATGCTTCAGTGCGTCGTTCAGCGGCTTGCGGACAGCCACGGGGTGGTTGAATGTCATTTTATCCGCATCTGGGGGGATCTTTGTTATCGTGGCCTGACACTCGCCAATTAAATCAGGGTTCAGAATAAAGCCTGCCGGTACAGGATGCTTGGAGTCTCTGGATTTTCTTGCGATGTCTAGCGCGAGGATCAGGTTCCCGAAGCCATGCGCGAGCTCGTCCGCCTTATCCGGATTTTTCAAGCGCTCAACACCGCCGCCCGATAGACTACATGTGTAGGAGATCATCACCGGCAGCACCGGAGAGCTGCCGCTAGGGAGCCCCTCATCTACACTGTGTGCAAGCTTGATGGTATTTCTAGTGGCCAAGTCGTCTTCAATGTAATGTCCCGGGTCGCCGTCCCCGGCCGGACCAGCATACTTGAAAATAGAACACGCACGGGCTGCCACAAAGGCATCCTTATGCTGTGGATCCGCATTGGTACAGCCACCGAAACTCAGGAATTGAGGGAAGCCGGGGACGTAAAGATTCGCTCCTGTCCGCAGCTTCAGCTGCAACGTTGAGTGACTATCAACCACATCCAGCGTCAACGGAGCATCCGTAGCATAAACGGTACCCTTTTGGATGATGCCCTTCACTTGCACTGAGTATTTTTTCTTCTTTACTGGCACCTCGAATTGAGTGGTGCCGGCCTTGACTTTCACTCGTTGAGTGTAACCAATGTCCTCCGAACTGAGACGCACGAGGATGGTTGCATCCAGCGTCACATCTGTTTGCAGCTGGACAGATGGCTTCACGAAACCATCCGTAGGGATGGGAGATTTCTTCACATCGCCTGGCCCAAAGATGATCTGGTGTACCGATGGGGATGCTGTTACCAGCTTCGGATCGAACGAATATTTGACATTATTGATCGTGAATCCGTCATCGACGACCTGGAGAATGCCCGACTGTGGCAGATAGCGGAACGGAGTCATGGAGCCACACAGGATCCAGGCATCCTTCAGCAGCGTGCTGTCCTTGACGACTTTGATATGCAACTTGACGTCGACCAGCTCCGGGATACTTCCTATCGTCACATCCAGAGCGCAGTATTTCTGGGGTATGCCATACTGCACGTGAAGGGGCTTCTCCTCGTCAACCCCGAGGTCGATCTTGTCAGGGATGCACTGCCCGCTGGCGACAGTGGTTTTGTCCTTGTCGATAAGTTCTCCTGCCTTAGCAGAGTACGTGCCGGCTACCAACTGGAAAGGTGTCACGTTGCCAGGTTGCACAGTAGTTAGTTTCGTTTGGTCGCCAGTAAAAGTCACCTCCTGCTTACTGCCCTCCAGCTTCGGATCAGGTGCCTTGTCGCACTGGATCTTGACTGTGCCGTAGATAGGGAACTGTTTGTCAACAAGGAGCGTATATGTCTCTCCATATGTCTTGTCTACCTTGCCGCCGAACTCGAAGGTGATGGTGTCGCTCTGCTTGTTGAAGGTGAAGCCTCCGTTGATATTCAAGTTGACCGTGGTAGTGTACGTCCCACCAACGTCAACTTCTCGGAGCGTCTCTACCGTCGACGAGAACGGTCCCCAGACAGAGTGGAGTTTCACTGGTGACTTGAAGTCAACCCCAACAAACTTTTCGATGGTCACTGGGAGAGTGTCATTTTCATAGCGGATATTGGAGAGAATAACTTTGCTCTCCCATTCACCAGTGGTGACTGTGGGTTCATATAGAACCTTCTTAGCGGTGCCTGTGAGGCTCCCTACTGCAATGTCTGTAGTTTCTTGTCGCACCATAGTGGTTGTTCTTTGAACAGTACAATGTATGTTATCTTCAAGGTGTACAGCAATATGATCTGATTATGAAATCGCAGAGCAATGAACTTACTTAGTTCGCGTATTTTCGAGTGGTCATAATCACTGTGAGGAATGGCATTGCTACTTGCTTTATACTTTCGCAATTCTCATTTCGACTATCATTACATCAAGTCTATGATACTAATTAAGGATCACCATGATGTATAATACATCCAGCATTGCATTTAGTAGCTCATCATCGCTTTTTGTACGAAAACGGAGTCAATATAACTCCTACCATGGTCTATCTATGATGTGTTCGTGTAACACAATGTTTATGGTAAACAGTAACAACTCTATCGCTCTAAGTAGACTGACATGTGATGATGGCGAATACTGTTTGCGTGTATCGATAATGCATAATTTGGAAGATAGGTTAGCTATCGATCTAAAACATAGTACTGGAGTCCTGGCTAGAATAGGCAGGCAATTATTTCGTAAACTCCAAGGGGATAGATACACCGTATGATACCTAGTTGATATCAGGCGGCGCAAATGTTCCGCACGGTTTACCGAGTCCGACCCCATATATCTATCCACTGATTATTCAGTCTCTGTTTGCAGCATCGTAATTTTTCTTATGATAAGATTGATATAATATAGCAGCTGTGAAGAAAGTCTTGCACGGTCTAGACTATCAATATTTTACCACAATTCGGGACACATACCAGTAGTATACTAATAGGTACTAGCTTACTATTCATAGAATTATTTTTTATAACTTCAACTACAGCTGGATGCAAATACGGTGCACTGTCGCGGACCTGGATCCACCTTAGTTAAACAGCGTTGTGTCGAGATACGTTAGGCTTGGTTGAACCACACAAAGGTTCCTTGAGTAGTCGTAGGTAAAGTGGCTTGAGTAAACGAAGTAACAATAGTCGAACTGGTGTTGGAAGTCTTAAAACGTAACTAAGATAGAAGAGATTCCCCGTACAGCCTGGTGCCCGTACGAGTATGAATGCCTTGCTGACTCTCACTGTTGTATTCGAGTGACTTATGTCAAAGAGCCATGAAGAACTAAAATACACGATAGTAAAGAGCGTCCTTATATATCTAGTCCAACCAATATATAAGACAGACAGAAACAGATACAGGAAACGCAATGTGCAGGTGACAGAGGACGGAGCTGTTACTTCTGACAACCTGGGCGTGCGAAAAACGCCGGAATTACAACTACAGACCCACCAATTTAATTTTAACTCCGCGGTGGAGAGTCTAGACGCTTCGCGATTGCAGGATCCGGGAACGGCGCACAGCTAGTAGCATGAGACTTCAAAGAGAGGTTCTGAGTATTTAGTAAGTTTCAGATATGGTTCATGGCAGAAAGCGGAAAGGAAGTCTATTAAACGTCAGAATTACTATGTAGTATAACTGCAGCCATGCACTCCCTTTGTTTTGGAACCGAAATCGCACTAGAACTGTTTAATGAGAAAAATTCTCGATATTTGTCGTGGTCTATCTTTACTCGTCAGTAAGGAACTAATCCAAATATATGGTCTAGCATCATTAATTCCAACACATGGACGTGTTGCATCCACCTTAGACGGACTGTGTGGAAGAAGCGCCAGCCCTATCTTACATGAACCCTGATGGTGGAGCAGTCGATTGAAAGATCGACTGAGGTAACGCTAGATTCTTTCGATTACTACCGTATAGGAAGATGCCTACGGGCTTATCGAAAATCAAGTCATCGCAACAGGGATAATGTATGGAAAATCACACGACACGAACCTGATCTAGGAGGTGGCAGGATACTCGAGTTCAGCCGGCTCTGAAAGTCACAGAAATAGATGTGCTATCGTGCGTTATCGCTGCCCTGATTGTCAGGATTGATTACGCGATGAACTGGCTCTTGAGCCTCCTGCTAAGGACTGCCCCTCTACAGAGATAGACCCCTGACATCGTGACTACTGAGATCAAGCCTCCCAACTGGAAGATATCGCTACAGAAAATACTCTTAATCAGGTCCTTAAGTATCATAGAATTTACAAGCCTGAGAATAAAATTAAAAACTATAAGGCAGAAGGAGTATAGGTAGTTATTAGATTTCTTCACTTTTAACGCTAAGCACTAACTCTAAAGTCCTAGGCTTGGTGCAAAAAGATAAGCTTCAAGAAACGCAGCAGATATCTTCTAGAAGACTATATTCACAAAAGGAAGCTTCTCCTCTTTGTTAAAGAGAAAGTTGCCAGCTGCCCTCCACAGTGGCAGACCATATGTTATGGGTATGAATCACCATGGGAAGGGTTAGCCGAATGCCACGTCAGCAATTCCAGTCAGGCGGGAAATTCCTGGCAAGGCTGGAATTGAAGCGGCGATGGACAGGAATGGCTCGTCCAGCGAAAAGGATAGTGTCGGAATATCAATCTCATGATTCGGCGCTCCTGCACACCGTACGCAGAACCAACGCGTACGCGCGGACCGGGGTTACTAATATCCCTAGCGCGTACGTAGCAACCCCGTATATAGCTAGCTAGCCACCCCGAACCCCTACGGTTTTGGGGATCAGTCTTTTATTATCGAATATATATGCATATTAGCAGGCTC
>NHZS01000549.1:62194-74647 GCA_002775195.1 Talaromyces adpressus
AGTTGGACCGCCCTTGCTCCCTATTCTATGCTATTGTGATACGGAATACAGCTAAACCAACAGATAGAAAAAAAAAACATACAACAGCGAGATTATGGCTTTGCTCACCCAGCTTACCGCTGCTTTATTTCTTGTTGCTTCCAGGCATGGGTGGAAGCGTTCCACCCCCCAAAGAATACCCTGGAATATGGCTTCGCACACAGAACTGGGGGCAAGCAAAACTAGAAAGATTAGACGAGCAGGAAAATTTTTGTCAGTTAAATCTGAGAATTAGGCTATAATCATCTATCTTTGATCTCAAAATTCCCATTGCTAAGATCTCAAGATGAAAGGTAAACGTAAGAGGAACGTTCATTGACTCGATCTCCATGACTATGGATCTAAATATGAGTTCGCGAATTCTATCCCAAAAAACATTTTGTGTCTTACACATACTTAAGATATGAAACTACACTTGAATATTTTGATCAATATTACAAATTGCATACCGATGCTACAAATTTCTAAACTTTTAAACTCTCAAGAGCCATGACGGACTTAGACGAGCCCTAAGTCCTAAGAGATCTCCGCAACGGGACATTCCTTCATTGTCATACCTTCCTAATTCGGCACCGACAAAGAGCCTACGCGCAATAAAGAGCCGTAGTGGGCTCTCGCACAGAGTCCTCCTTCTTCCTTCTTTTCTGTATGCTTAGTTTCTCTTCAGCAGGCCCTAGATAGTAGGAATGAGCAACGTTACATCCGATATGAACCTATTGTTTTTTGAAACGCCTTAATCAAAGCAGGTTATTATCCATTTTGTCTAGACAGAATGATAATATAAGTCATCGTTTGCGATAATTTATTAATAAATCAAAGTGGTATAGTCATATTGAACTGCATCTAAAAAATCTAACAGAATTCAGCTACCATCATCCAGCATGTCTAGTCAAACATGAATCATTATCTAATCTTAAACAACATTTATAGGATCGTCATTATTATAGGGGATTGCGTGGCAAGAAACGCAAGGTAGCGGAGTCTTGATTGCTGTAGCGAGATGATTAGTTACTTTCGCTCTCAATCTACAGAGTATTATAATTCGTTGCTTTTGTCTCAGGAGGATAGCAATGTCACAGCATCTGGGATATACTAGGAAGCCCCGCTCAATTATTGAAGCGCACGAGACCCCGGAAGCTTGGCAATGATCCATTGAACCCAACCCAGGATTGCTACATCAATCGCGAGGCTGACTTTGAACGTCGCCTTTGCCAGAATGGTGTGTTGTTTCCAGACGCCAGAAATGTCACGTGGTATATTTTGTCGAATGCAGCTGGATAGGTGGATCCGCGGTGGCAGGATACTTTGTCCGCTAAGATTACATATATGAGCCTATTCATATCGCTGGCTTTTAGCAATGCGGACCTAGCTCTCCATCTAATTAGTGCGTTGGTATGGTTTACTTCGCCACGTTTCAGCAGCTAGTTAGTTATAGTTCTGAGTAATCCCAGCTAGGTCCTCAAATAAATATAGTGGTGATGAAATGAAACTGCACGGAGTTTACAAGTCTGCTAAACTGGGTGGAGATGTAACTCCGACCACCGAGGATTGCAAGTACTCTGCTTAGTTTCAGCCAGGTCGAATTATTCCCAAGGCGTAAATGAAGCGATACGCCGGGTACATAGTCTTTTTACATGGTAGCCAATGATTAGCCGCCCACTGTATGAGCCCGCATGGGCAATCGGTATACGCAGTTCGATCATTGCCATCATGAGAAGATAGAACCAAAAGATTCTTCGAAGCCGGATGGAAGTGGAAATAATTGACGCCTATTGAAACGCTGCTTTCCTTCCAAGACACCGCTGTGAAAGGACATGCCTTTCAAACAAGATGACAGGTCAACAGAATACTCATGGCATAAGTTTTGAGAGACAGCCAAGGACTGTTCTGGAAATTGATGTAATCATCACCGTCATGAAAACGATATTTCAGTATCACCTTCATTTCTACTGAAAGGCGTCCGATTCCATGACAGCCAGGTATGGCGGAGGCTCAATTTCACGCCAATCTTTCATTTGTTCCATCACAGTTAGAATAGTATTCTTCCAAGGATCGATTCACAGTTCGTGGTTAGTCTGACCACGTTTTCAGGACTATTATCCAACCATTATGCGTCACTGTAGCCTCCTTTTCCTGCGTGAGTGTCCTGACCAATCATGTGTTAATGTTTGAACTGTTTGAAAGTCAATATGTCAATCCTGCCACAGAGGCTTATCTACAGTACTTTCTTAGGCGCAAACAGCTCCAAGGCTGTCACTTCTCAGTGCACCGATTGTCGCGCGCTACCAATTGCTCCTCTCATTTTTCAATGACTGCAGTGTTGTCTTGGGGCAACACATGCAGGAAACAGTTATTCCTATTTTGAGGTATAAATACTACCCCAATCGTCGTGCAATTCTGATCCAATCATTTGCCGCTACAAGGGGGTTACGTGCACAGAATACCAAGCAAGCGGCTATATATAAACCTTTGACCCATGAAACTTGTTAGCAAAAGCAAAACAGCACAAGGATAAGAGACATATGAATTAGGGAACGCAATATCGTTTCCTTTTTCAATACGTTGCATATTTTAAAAATGACTGGGGTGTCTAGTTGCTTTACAAACGAGGCGGCTAATTTCTGGACTCTCGCACCGAGTACAGGGTTATAAAAGGCCTTGAAAATATCACTCTTCCACTTTGTATTACTTCAATTTCAGACAAACTTTGTCCTCAAATTGGCATAGTGTGGAACCATTGAATCTTCTTGCATCTGACGTTCTATTGCCCAGGCGCAAATATGTAAGATATCTCAAAGCCCTTCATAGTTAAATTTCCTCTAAATTGACCACACCCCAGGGAGGATGAACATATTGAAGATGTTATGTCACACGAATGCCTGCAGTGTGGAGAGCAAGATATAGAACAGCTTTTCCAATGCAAACAATGCAAAGCCTATTTTTGCAATCGATGCTGGGGAGACATTCTTTTTCATTCTCCCAAGTACAAACTTGCCAAAGAGCATGAGCCAGTCCCGCTCCAAGATCTAAGGGGTATATTCGAGGCAGATCAAAACGTTTTCGCAATGATGAACAAAGAGGAAAATGAAGACTTACACAAGCTGGATGCCTATTCATACTGGTTTGGTATCAATACCAAAGAAGGTAAAGCGGGAATCAACAGTGATCTCTATGCGGAGATTATTCTCCGCTCGAACTTTGAAGACAAGGCAAAACAGTTTCCAAGCCTTGTTTCATTCGTTGGCAATACGGGTGCCGGAAAGTCTACTATCATAGTGAGTGATTCTTTACTTCTAGCGGCTCAAAATTCTCACAGCTATGAAGAAAGGCCTTGTGAATCAGGATCGAGAGTGTAGATCCGAGAGTCGTAGCTGGGGTCCAATCTCCGGGGTCCGAGAACTTTTCGCAGGACCAACCAGCTCTGACGTTCACCTATACGCCGACACAGTGACACTTGATACTGCCCGGCCTATCCTATGGGCGGACTGCGAAGGTCTACGTGGAGGTGAAAGAAACCCAATTTCAAGTCTTTACAAAGAAACAGTGAATACTGCGAAGTAAGGCCACTACATCTTTGAAACCGTACATGATTACTAATTCCTGTTCAGAAAATGGATTTCCTGGAGGCGCAAGGACGCCACTGAAGAAAGTCAGTCTTTAACAAGAGCATACTGTGTTGAGCATATCTATCCCCGCATACTCTACAACTTCAGCGATGTTTTGTGCTATATTGTCCAGACCAACCCAAGGGACTTGGAATCAATTGCAGAGCAGTTGATAATATGGGCAGATAATGTTCATCAAACTTCTTTGAATCAGGTTGCCTTGCCCCGGGCAGTCCTCGTCCTGAACAACATATCCTTATCAACACAAGATGAGAAAAATTGGTCAAATGAAAAGTGGGCAACTGAGAAAGCATATGAAACGCTGACTCGGTGCACTACGCTCAGTCCTGAGTTGACGCAAATTGCGCAAAAATGGAATACAATCCTCCCACCGAATAGACAGATAACCTCTGTTATGAGCCTGCTTCATTTCTACTACAAGACATTTTCTGTTATTTATATCCCTCCGCGCAACAATAAATTTGGGGCTAATGGCTTTTTCCGTCAATTACAGCGTCTTCGGACGAGCATTCATAATCTCAGCAATGAGGTTATGCATGAAAGGACTGAGACCTCATCACTGATAAATTCCGAGACTTTCGAATCCATTCTCAATGATGGTTTAAATCATTTTTTTACGAAATTTGGAGAGCCTTTTGACTTTTTCAAACACGCGATCACGCACCGGCCTTTGCATCAGGACTTGGTCGGCTATGCAATAACTCTCATGATGGAGATGAGAGAGAGAGAGGATAATTACAAGGTGTTGGACGAACGATGTGCTAAGCTCTTTGCTTCCTATCGTTGCTTGATGCTCTTGACGGATCGGGAGTCAGGTAAGCTATTCCCGTTCCTTTACGCCTATACGCGAGACTAACACGAGGTTACTTAGTAGCAAGCTCATCTTTGTTGACGGACACTATGTTTTTATCGCATTATCGCAGTGCATATGAAGAGGTGTATCGAAAATCGCGATGTTGGTATCGGAAAGGTGAACGCGTATGTAGGAACACCGCTGACGGACACGAAAAAGGCCACCAGGACATGTTTGGTCGCTTAATTGACTCTGGGGAATATCAAACTCCTTTCACTCATGAGGCCATCGATGAGTTCATTAGAACAATTATTAGCTTTTCCGATCGCACGATGACTCGATTCAGAGGCCAGAGAATGAATGATATCAGATTCTTTATTGAGCGGCATCTAGACGCTCTCTATGCCGAAAGGGAATTTTGGCGGGGAACCTTGTCGAACACAGTTTGCTATTGCTGTATTCGGGAAGCTCCTGATTTTACGCTAGCGTGCGGGCACACAGTTTGTCGTTCTTGTGTGAAATTATTCAGCCAGTCAGCTAGTGACGAGACGGTTTTCAGTCTCAAGTGCTGCCCTCTATGTCGTGAAGGGCTGCAGAACCGTGATAACTGGGCTCAAATTAGGTTGAAACCCGCCGAGGCTGGGGTACGTGTCCTTGCTATAGACGGTGGCGGTGTGCGAGGTGCGATCTCCGTTCGAATCCTGGAAATGTTGGAGAATGAGATTGGATTGGGTTTGCCCCTAGCTCACTTTTTTGATGTGATCATGGGAACAAGCTCTGGTAAGTTTGCCTACAGATATTCATGTCTATGAAGTTCAATCTCTGAATCAGCAACAGGAGGCATCATTTCTCTGGGACTAGGAGCAAATCTCTGGCCTGCGGAGCGATGTAGAGAAGCATTTGAAAATTTGGTGAAGACCTCATTTATCGCGCGATCACTGGTCTCGATTCCAGTGATTGGGCTTGCTGTCAGCTATTTTTTCGATAGCTATTACCAAAAAGAGCCTTTGGAAAAGGCTCTTGATGCAGCATTTGCCCCTTTCAATGATTTTGAGGGAGACCGCTTCGGCCAAAGACTGTTATTCTGCGAGCCTAGGACATTGCTTAAATCGACCGACGAATGTGCTAATCCGCTGCAGCAAATAATTTTGCGGGATATCAAAGTTGGAGTTACAACTGTTAATGCATTATCGAACAAGACCACAATTATGTCCAACTATAATAGGAAGAGATCTGATGGTGCGTTTTGAAATATTCAATTGCCCCTCTCATTCCTGAAGGAAGCAATTCAAGCTAAGCTAATGAACGCAGAAAGTTCGTGCCCTATATACCGCAATGATGAACCAGGTCTAGAGGTCAACGTTGCTGAAGCGTATGCTAAACCACAATAAATTCACTTCATGTTGATCAATTTGCTGATTTCTCTGTCATTTTTCAGAGCGCGGTGCACTTCAGCGGCGCCCTACATATTTCCGTTACACCAAACCAAGAATGGACAAACTTACCAAGATGGTGGTCTCAACGAAAACAACCCGATTGGCCTCGCAGTTCGAGAAGCGGATTCTCTTTGGTCTGACTATTCTACTATTGACATCGCTGTGAGCATCGGCACAGGTTGGACCAAACATGAAATTGAGCGATCTGAAAACGTCGTAGGTCGGCCTTCCAACGGATTGAAGCGTTGCTTTACATCCTTTGTGAATAAGCTGGACTCAGAGTTGCAGTGGAGAGAATACAAGGCTACATTGCCTCACGAGCAAAAGGATCGATATCATCGACTCAATGTAGAAATGCCTGGAAAGCTACCTTTCATGAGCGATACATCGAAGATACCACTGCTCCAGAAAGCAACCTCGTCTTTCTTTGAGAATCGTAATGCCTTCAGGGAACTCCAACAAGCGGCAGAGGCGTCACTTGCTTCTCTGTTTTACCCGGTCATCGATCATTGCGTGAAGCTGTCCAGAGATCACCGGTCCTTTAAGGGTCGCATCTTATGTCGTTTGGAAAAAAACCATCAAAAACGACTGCTGCAAAGACTTCAGAGCTCAGGATCTCGGTTTCACATCGATACCATCACCCATCAAATTGATTTTTCTAGCCAAATAGGACGGATTGACCGTGGTGGTTCCTTTCAACAGGATATATGGGGCCCTCTTCAGAGAAATGGAGAACTAAGCATATTTCTTTCATTCATGATTGATACTACAGCTTATGAAACAGTGAGCCCAGGCCTGAGCAATCCGTTTGGAAAGTATCCGATCAGCCATTGTCCAATTCGCGTTTCTCCTGCGTTTCCTTTTTCTGTTCCTGGAAATTCCCAGAGTGATACCGTTCATTATTTGCACTAGTTTCTTCTCTCTAGATATTGCAACCTAGATGAAGAAGCATAATTACTTAAGTAAAATCATGTCAGGATAGTTCTGAAATATCTTAGAAAGTCTGATGAATGTGGAGGACCTTGTGCGAAATGAAATCGCAGTATGTCGCCTCATTGGAGTTAACGGATAATCAGCTCGCTGGTTTAAAGCAATCTAAATGCGATGGATGTGGAAACATCAAAACACGCTGTTCAATGTAAAGCTCAACCATTGTAGAAGCATGGTGCATTAGATATAAATAAGGACCGGTAAGGCTGAAGCAGCTTTACATTTTTGCATCTGTTACGTGCCAATCGAGACGAGATCGGACGTCTGCATTCGTTGTTATCAACGAAGAATCAAGTTTGAGGAGAGATGAAAGAGAACTACGAGAATATAAGCGAGGCCTGCGTTCGGCGTCACGCACCTTCCTGGTGGTCCTCATTGCGGAAGCATGTGAAGCATCTAAATAAATGAGAAACTGAGTGGGAACGCATATTGTATTGTATTCATGTTGTGACAGCTCTCAGCCGTCATAGGGTTTAGGGCTTCGCACGTGGGAATGGGGGACGGATATTGCCGATAGGGCTGAGACCCTAGATATCTCTGTATTGAGAACGCGGTGCCATATTGGGAATCATTGTTGCAAGCGCGCGCACATATAAATATTGGCTCCAGCGCTGGCTTACTCTTACTCCTGTATTTATTCTCCATGCTTAGTTTTCTCGTTGACCGCTACCCTCAATATTAGTATTTTAGCCTGAGCACCTTCACACATGTGTCTAAAAGAATGAAAGTAACTTGCATAGGTGTCCTATACATAAAACAATGCACGTGTCACGGACCTGGATCCACCTTATCTAGTTAGACAATGGTGCTGCCAACTTACGTTTTTAGGTGCTTTTCAATAACTATACCATTTAAGACGATAATAATCAAAAGATTATCGGATCCTCATTCATGCGATATGCCAAAAGCAGTTTTGAGTCAAATTATCTGTCACTTTATTGTGGACTAACTGTACTGATTCAACTTGCTATCAAATTTTGTCGTGTCTTCTGTGGCTTAAATGATGTTCTAAGTGCGATATCACCGCCAGCAGAATGCGCTTTTTCATATCTTGCTGATAGGAGGTGCGATACAGGTCTGGTAACTTTCAGATGATAGCATATTTGGGGTATTACCTGTCAGGCCTATTGCAATTGCTTATACCTTGGAAAAATTGAGAGTTCTGTGAGTATGGTTAAGCTTAAATATCTTGCGTGTTATAGCAACTTTGCTTTGGTTATTTTTCAGCTATGGCGCATGGCGCCATTAATGACAGATAGTTAACTGAACAACAGGATTTAACTTAGCGTGAGCCTTTCATGCAGACAAGATGCACATTCTAAGTGATTTGAAATTAACATTAGTGTGTTGACCATATCTTGATGGGCATATAGCAAAGCTTGTCCTGAGGAAGTCGACACTGACAATCATGCGCCAAATGTAACTGCACAGACAGCACTTAGAAAACAATTTGTCGAAACTCCAGAAACATTTGATATTTATATTCCCTTCTCTCCATTCGTACCCAGGGAGAGCAAATATGTTGGGGTAGGCTGTACGCTGATCTACGGACGAAATAGGGCTGGCAAAGAGGGGTAAATCAATGTAGGAAACTTTAACCGAGCGCCGCCACAGCAATTCTATGCTAGCGAGGAAGTAGTTCCTGGATATAGAGTGGCAACTAGAATGGTTCTGGAAGCAAAAAAAATAGAGAAAATGAGAAACATACAACAGCGGGGATTCGCTGGTGGTCACCCACCCAACTACTAACCAGCCGGCGTGTGGCTTAAGTACGGCTGAGCGGACGGGAAGCCCTGTTTTCCACACCCTATGGTCGTATGTGCTGGACACAATGAAACAATGGTTTATTTACATACTATATTTCACGATATGGATACGCTCATACGAAGACAGACCTCCATCGAGCGGGGCGAATCCTTAGATACTTATACTTAACATCTGTCGGACATTAACATCGATGGAAAGAAGGAGTAAGAAATCAGGTTCAAATCGCAGCCGGCGGGGTAGTTCTCGAAGTAAATTAGGATGGTAAGTGGCACCTACTGAGCTGCTGAACAATCAAGCGATATGGCTGATACGTGTACAAAGTGCGACATGCAAAACGAGGCATACTCGCTGTGACGGAAAATCACCAACATGCGCGAACTGTGAGCGTCTCGGTCTTCAGTGTCAACCATCTGACTTCATCAATCAGTCGGCATGGAGTGGCATTCTTGCGGCGGGTCCTGCTTCAGGCTCTAAACATGGAATCCAAGAGAAGACTGAAGACCAAACTTTGCCCCTATCAAGTCACATTCCTTCTCAAATTTCATTTCAAGATTCTGCAGCGCACAGCGGCCCCAGCTTTGTGGCTGCTTCCAAGGACCAGTCCACGGCATTATCACAAGCACTGTCTCCAGATACATTAGTCGAACTCAACGATGAATCAGCCTTCTTGTTGCAAACATTCAGTGCTGGCCTAGCCACGTGGATGGATGTGTTCGACTTTGACAAGACATACGAAAGACAGGTGACAAGGCGGGCGTTGCACTCGCAGCTGTTGATTCAATGTATCTGTGCTTTTACCGCCAAAAACCTGTCGCTGCTAAGCTCAGGTGAGGTCTGGGATCCGATTTCCTCTAGATATTATGGCGAAGTAGGTCCCTGCTTCTATTCTTGATCGTTCCTTTGCTTTTCAAACACAAAATGCTTATAACCGTCTCCAGTCACTTAACTATATGATTGAGACATTGAATCATGAAGAGCCGAGTAGTGATATGCTTACCGCCGCTATGCTTTTGAGCAGTTACGAGCTTATAGCGGCCGTCAGAAATTCATATAAATCGCACTATGAAGGTGCTCTAAATCTGATCCGCACTCGAGGAGTCTCAGCCAGGTCTGTCGGGCTTGATAGAGCTAATTTTTTCGTGTATTTGCGGCATGAAATTACCATTGCTTTAAACGAGGGGCTGCCTCTCCAGTTTGACCCCCTTAGCTGGAATATTACAAAGCCAGGGGCAGGGGCCAGAGAAGATGAGATTGCAAACTACCTAATGTTACTAATTGGACATATAGTGAACGTGATACACAGTGGAGATGACTCGCTATCAGATCGGAGGAGATTGAAATCCCAAATTGACGAATGGTATAGTAGTATAACTCCGGAATTCCGAGGTATCTCTTACGGTGAAGTCACCGACAACAAACCCCAGAAGATTTTCTTCCCAGTTCCTGCCACAGGTAGGCACTTTCCGTGGTACTAATCGAATCTGCTGGAATGCTAATTGGATAGTAGCTGCTGCCATGATATGGTTTTATGCAGCTCGAATCCTGCTTTCGGCAGAAGATAGGACTTCTGATCAGTCATGTGCATTACTGGTATAGGACAAATCCCTCTCTCAATCACCCGATAGTATTAACCTTTTGTGGCATATACAGGTAGAAGAAAGCTCCAGATCTATCATCCAGATTGCCTCTTCTGTGCTACCTGCATGCGTTCGATGCTTTGCAATTACTCCGATCTATATTGGTACGCAAGCTATGAATATTCACAGTCGGTGCCACTTTCAAGAGGCTATTATCACTGACAAGTCTTAGCTGGCAAATATAATCATGACGTTCCAAGTCGAATCCGCTGCTGTATGTTGCTAGATGCCATAGAAAGAGAAATTGGGTATCGTACGCAAGACAAGATAAAATCTCTGGAAGGAATGATTCATTAGGTCTAGCGCATGGGGGCCTTGCAATACTAGGTCCCGAGAATGAATCGATTGAATCTATTACATGATGACAGTAAATTGGTCGAGGGCAACATATAACTATTACAAATGTATGGCTGCCTAAGCGAAGATTGATTTCACTTCCAAGGTTACCTACCAGCCGTGGAATGTTCTGCCCCTGACCCTTTAAACGTTGCTTCTGGGATTCACTTGTAGACGATATTTTATTCAAAGCTGAACGGTTAACTGGGTAATTACTCAATTACATTGATTGACATGGTAGATGTGACTATACGCCAATAAAGCATCATATCCAGCAGTATAAACTTGAAATAGTTCTAAGTTACATACCCTAAGTACAGGCTCCAGCCAAGACCCAACGACACTTCCGTAATAGGAAATTTACACGCGTGAAATTAATTGAGTTGTGACTACATGTACTATCTAGCCAGAATAAGCCAAATAGTCGCGTGTGGCTACCCCAGTTAACAAACATTTTTTTTGGATATTGTTATTCGATCCTGTGAGTCTTCAACTAAACAGTACGTGGTATAGGGTAGCCAATGTTCTGCACCGTCGATATGGCTTTAAGACTCCCCGCATCCTGGCAAGATGCTTTCTCTGGCTTTGGATGATTAAAGGAAAGGATTCTGGCACATGTCATTGTTTACTTTACTCGACATTCCCAGGTTCATGCTTTTCTCTATATCTTTCTAGTATTCTACACTACCTGCTGTGCAGAACATGATGAAGTTAGCCATCGCATCTTGTTCCTCATGGGGACGTTTTCGACCGGCAGGATACACAGTTGCTAGTGTCCTTTGTTCCTTCGGAGGTTTTCTATTAGGGTGAGTTGAACCCGATAACCTTACACCTCTCAACGCTGCTAACCATATACTTGTGATGATATCTCAATAGTATGGACACCAGCATCATCGGCCCCATCACCGCCATGAAAACCTTTGCCTCAAAATTCGGCGAACAATCCCCCGCTGTCCATGGTCTTTTAGTCTCGTCTATCCTTCTTTGCGCTGCCATGAGTTCCGTATTCGCCGGCAGGCTTGCAGATCGAATCGGTCGTCCGCAGGCAATGGCCTTGGGGGCAAGTGTCTTCGCATTAGGTACTGGCCTAGAAGCCGCAGCAATAGACCTCTCAATGTTTGCCGCGGGACGTGTCATAGAAGGAATCGGCTACGGTCTCTACTTTAGTACGCAGACTGTCTATATCTGCGAAATATCGCCTCCAAGGGCTCGAGGACAGCTCACTTCTGGTCCGCAATTTATGACCTGTCTGGCTCTAGTGGTAGGTTATTTCACTAGCTATGGGACAGTCAAGATTCAGGGCTCGGTGTCTTGGAGATTGCCGTACATTTTGATTACTGCAATGGCGGTGCTATATGTTTGGGTTAATCTGGTTCTTTTACCGCAATCTCCGCGATGGCTTATACGACGGCAAGAGCATGGCGCGGCAGAGAAAGTGTGGGATGAGCTGGGAGTCAAACAGGAAGATCGAGAAATGAACGACGATTTATCATCTTCCAACGAGGAGGACGGGACAATGGCCGCGGAAGGATCAGGTCCGCAAAATCATCGAGCACGTAGGGGGCATACTAGTTTTCGCGGCTTATGGGCTCGGGATGTGCGCAAGCAAACATTCCTTGCGGTGTTCTTGCTAGGGTTTCTCCAGCTCTGTGGTATCGATGCCGTGCTCTATGTAAGCTGTGCTCAATTTCTCCTCACTACTGCAGGCCTCTGCTGATGCTGACATTCGTTGTGTAGTATGCTCCTCAGCTATTCCAGCAAGCAGGCTTACAAACCCAAGAAGCCTCTTTTCTGGTGAGTAAGCTATGACCTTGAGTTGTTCATATTAG
>NHZS01000549.1:74670-90121 GCA_002775195.1 Talaromyces adpressus
CAGGCATCCGGCATCTCAGCCATCGTCATAGTAGCAAGCAGCATCCCCGCAACCCTCCTAGCCGACAAATGGGGTCGCCGCAGCAGCACACTGGTAGGAGGCGTAGGCCTAACGGCCCTCATGGCTCTAATCGGTGGCCTCTACGCAGGCCATGCGGTGATCCCAAACGCCGGCGCCGGTCGTTGGGTCGTCATTGTGTCCATATACCTGTTCTGTATTGTGCAAGCCACAACATGGAGTATTAGTATCAAGGTGTGGGCACCAGAAATTCAGCCTCAGCATACACGTGCCCAGGCCATTAGCCTCGCATACGGTCTGTCATACATACACTTGTGGTTCCCAAGGGTTTGGGTTGATAATTTACTCGATCAGTTTTTGTTTTTATGCTGACCTGGTTTTTTTCAACAGGCTTTAATTGGGTCTGCAATTTCTTCGTCGCATTTATCAGTCCCATCTTACTCGCTAAGAGTGCGCCGAGTGCCTATTTCCTCTTCGGCGGCTGCACGGCAATTGCCACCGTTGTCAGTTTTTTCTACATGGTTGAGACGAAAGGGAAGTCTTTGGCGGAGATCGAGAGAGTGTTTAGGAATAAAACTAGTATTCCAATTGCTTCGAGCCGTGATACACCCATGCTGGGACTTGTGCGGTTGAGAGGGGGTGAGATGAAGCGCTCTTGAGTTGTCGCATACCTACTCTATCTTTCGGCTGGATAGATTGATGAAGGTAGATACGAGATTGAACGAGATATTCTCTCTTGTGTCATGGATCCAGAGTCTGACTTGCATTCCCCCCTCTTCTATCTTTCCCTTCCTTTCATAGCGTACTGGCAAAGGTTTGTGGCGGTATTGGAATACAATCGACTTGGTCAAGGTTAGGGCTAGATACACCTGCCAGCTGGCATATGTACCTAGCCCTAATGGAAGTATGACAACGTGACCATATCACTAAATGAGTCAAAACGCCATGAATCAAAGCATGTTCGTATATCCATTCTCTTCACTACCTAGGTAATCACTACCTACAAGACGAGGTTCCTAAAACCTCGTCAGGTACAAGACAAAATATGCAAGTTGTGTCCTCTCCTCTCCATCCTAACATGACATAAGAAACGAAGAAAAGAGGGACTATAGCCCATAGAGACATGGAGAAGGTCAAAAGTTCAGGTCGTATTGGCATTGTTGACTTGAGTATGATTGTAATAAACAGACGAGGAAAAGCAATGCAAACACGGGGAATAAAAAGGGGAATAGTAAGAGGTGTGAAGAAGCGAAGAAGAAAAACGCCTTCAAATGCCGTGCAGGTGGATGTAACAAGCAAGCGGAATGCAGGGGGAAAATAGATGTTTTGTCGCTAAGTTGGGGAAAAATCGAGGTAGCGAAAGGAAATCAGTGCGATCAAGTAACGTGACAGGTATGTTTCGAAGAGGACAAAGCAGTATTCAATACATCAGTGTCTGACACAAAAACCTCACTCGTACATAGCATTCATGGTCGTCAAACCCCATTCAGTAACCAGGTTTCAAAGGACGCTCAAGCTTCGAAAGCAAGGCATCTAGTTCAGTCCAGTTGGACAGCGTCATCGCAAACTTGCGGTGCTTCCGGGTCATCGTGTGCTATAAAATGTTAGCTATACTATTCGCACTATTTGTTCGACATGAACATACCTCATCAAAATCGTCAAACTTGTCTCGACAGTTCTCACAGTAACCTGGTTTCGGGTCACGCTGTTTCTCCTTGACGACTTTCTTCTGTAAAGCCCCTTTACGGTCCGTGTTTTGTGATACATTGTTGCTGCCATTGTCCTCCGATTGCGTTGTGTCTTCTTCGTGGATATGACCCATCTGCTCTCTTGGACGCTTCGTACCAGCAGAGGCAGACGCAGGCCTCGTACTGATCGGTGCCTCCATAGGTCTATGGGAGGATGGATTGGCACTAGTTGCCATGCTTCCGTTGCTCCTCTCCAATACCTTGCGTTTCAATTCGTGTACCTCTTTGCTCAATCCTGCTTTTGCACCTGGTGCTGCAGCGGTCGACGAAACCATTTGTGATCGGATAGCTGATGTGATGTTGGAAGGCTGTACGCCAGAAGCAGCCGGTTCGCGGAGCATTGGCCAGGCTGTAATCTTTCCAATGGGTTTAACTGGTTGATTCTCTGACTTGACTCGAGGCGGTGCAGGTCGAACAGACAACGGTTTGAGGTTGTCTGCTGGTCCTAACATAGCATCATCATCCTCTTCCACTTGTGCCTGAAGTGGCGTATCTTCCTTCTCGGTTTTTGCAGGCAGCGCCTGGTTCTGTTTCTGAGGTACGTTTTCGTCTCTGACCTCGTCTCTGACTACAGCCTTCTCCTGTCGCTGCCTCTTTTTCTCCTCCTTCATACGAGCGAGTTCTTTCTTCGTAGGTGGCTCCTCAATGAACGGACACTTGCCTATAGGAGCACTGCGAAACTGTGGCCAGAGACCGTCCTCTTTGAGTGCAACTTTGGGATACTCCCTCACCATAACAGGGCGCGTCTTTTCATCCATATCGTGGACATAGATGAAAGGGCCACGGAAGAAAACCAAATCCTTCATCAATTGAGACGGATCACGATCAGCCGGTCCATGCAAACGTTCATTTCGAAGCACTTGAGAGAGTTCTGTCTCTCCGCGGCCTTTGGCGGATACAGAGCCAGCACGGCCTCCGGCATATGCAGCTGAAGTGTCCGGTTCGTGGATGGCTGTCAACATTCGTTGTAGTTTTTCAATGGCCCAAATCTTCATGCCCATTTGACGAGCACGATACAGTACGTCGGTATTGTTTCCATGGTCCCTTCGATTATTGTTTCTTTCCAGAAGAACAGGGTTGACATGCTGAACAAGGGGGCCGTCGTTCGATGTCTGCTCATGCTGGGGTGCTTCAGTCGGACTCGGAACATCGACTTCTGGAATAGGGCGAGAGGTGACAACATGAGTGACTGTTCTAGAAAAAAATCTCTCCTCGCGCTGTATTCGGATCAGTGAACGTTACAGCTATACAAAGAGGAAGGGTAAAGAGGGGGAACTCACCGCACCCAATGCAAGCACTTCCCTCAAGCTTCGATTACGAACATCTGCCGGTAAACTATCAAAGTAGAACACGAAGCTGGGAAATGCCTTGCGATAGTGTCTCTGCCATTGTCGAATATTATCCAACTTCTCGGTAGAGGCCTTGTCATATCTCGAATTTCTCGATGCATGAGCCGCACCCGAGTCTTTCTGCTCTCTTACTGCCATCAACTTCTTCTCAAACGGAGTCAATTGCGAAGCATGACTCCTTCGTGAAAACATCCTAGATTCAACACTCATCTGCGGAGCAACCATTGTGCGTGTCTTCGTAGGGGAACCTGGAGCGGCACCACCAACATGATGATCTTCTCGGTCCACGAATTGCTTTTTGGCAGGAGGCTGGCCAAACAGCAAGTCAATTCGGGATCCCATCTCGGATCCGGTACGAGCACGCTTTACAGCAGCCGAGTTGCTGGTTCGATGAGGCGAATTGGCGGCATTGGGGACGTTGGCGAGGGGTGGTCGTCGTGAAGACATAGCGAATGATGTCTGTGGGGAGGGAGGGACGAAGATAGCTGCCATAAGGGTTGGTGTATACGTACAGATGGCAGGAGGTATCCAACAGTAAGAAAGAGACTCAAGCTGAGTGGGGGGGTATGGTCACTGGCACAAGAGCACGCGACGAACCGCACGCCCTCTGGAGATCGCGGACGAGTCTAGTGAACCATGGCGTGGACAAACAATTGACACGTCGATTGTATAGACAGATTACCCAGGCTGAGCTTTGGCTGAAGCAGCAGACACTGTACAAGAAGGTATAACAGGGCTGGTCGGCGCGGTGTTGGGAGGCTGAATAATGTGTGGTGGTTGGAGGAGAAGGGAAGAAGTGAGAGAGAGGAAGGAAGGCAGTCCAGCCTAGCTTGTTTGTTAGTAGTGGAGCCTTTGTTTTGGCACCAAAACGTTCCTAGCCCGGACAACCAACCGTAGCGCGACTTGCCCAATAATAATTGCAAACTCATAAATGACATACAGCGCGCAGCACATTCTTGATCGCGTCAATTTTCTTTTTCTACAGATTATTACTACGTGAAGTGCGCGATGAAGTGAGTTCATTTGGTTTGATACTTTCCTATTGATCATCATCCCAACCTCGCCAACGCGTACAACACGGGTCCACAGGACGGTGAATTTCATGATAGATACATTAAATTGACTGACGCCGAATACATGCTTAGATATAGATGCCTATTGTACAATTCTTACAGGAGATGGGTATCATTCAGTCGGGTCTTTTCAGGGTATGGCCTATGAACGAAGAGCCTCAATATCGTCAATCTGAATATTGTTAGTATCGTCTAATGGTCAACCAGTTGGAGAATAAATACCTCTTTGACAGCCTCCATGGTCAGCACAATAGGGTGCTCGTCACCCACGCAAACGCTATCTTCAATGCGAATACCAATACCGCGGAAATGTTCCGGCCACCGCTCATCATTGGGAACATAGATACCACTAATACATGTCAGCTCCGAACACTCTTCAGATCAGCACAAAAAGACATACGGCTCAATGGTGATGCATTGTCCGGCCTTCAGGTTGACACTTCTTGGGTAACCAGCACAGTCATGCACGTCGAGTCCAACATAGTGGCCCAGATGATGAGGGAATAGAGTCCTTACAGCCTATCACACATGTCAGCTGGTGTCAAATCAGTCGAGAACGGCTACCATACATCACCAGACATATCGAAACCTATCTGCTGTAGTTGCTCCTTGAGCCCTTTTTCCGCAATATTGTGAAGCCGGTCGAGGGATAGGTTCGCATCCTCGCGGCAAAGCGCCACACAAGTTCTATGTACGTTCAGCACAGCAGTATATAGATCGCGCTGTGGTTCGGTGAATTTGCCATTGACCGGCCATGTTCTTGTAATATCTGCAATATAACCGCCATATTCCTGTTCGCTGTTAGAACCTAGACAAGCTTGAACGGAGCATGTTGGATACATACACCGCCTCCATCCACAAGGACGAGTTGTCCATCTCTCAACACATCGTCGTTTCGAGTGTAATGTATACTCAGAGCATTCTATCTCAATCAGCACACAACCTCTCGTTCATAGATTGTATACATACCCGTCCTCCTCCAATAACAGGTACAAAAGCACTGCCACTGCACCCATTTACCTGAAACTGATACTGCAAAAACGACGACAATTCCTTTTCAGTATCAAACTCCTGGCGCATCGAATCCGTAAAAGCGCGGCCGGAAGCTTGTCCGGCTAGCCGCAAATTCACAACCTCACTCTCGCTCTTGAAGGCACGCAATTCATTCAGTACGGGACGAAGGGGCTTGACTTTATGTGCTTGTATAATCTTTTGGATGTCGGACTCTGCTTCGCTGCCGTATAAATATCGAGTTATCGTGGATCCCGCGGGAGAAAGAGATTTGATGTCTGTGTATATTTCGGTTGCTTCGGACAAGATTGGGAGGATGAGTTCTTTGATTCGTTCGATGTTGCCGGTCTATTGCCTGTGTTAGCCTCATTCTCGCCGCAAGAATTCGTTTTTATACGCACTTCATCCGCATTGAATACATCTAATGCTGCCTGGGTGCCCGACCGTGCACCATCCCATAGTTCAATCTTCGGGTCTTTTTCTCGAACGTATAGATGAAAGAGGTGATTATCGCCTGATCCGTCGTTTACTATTCCCCGTCTGATGAGTACGTATCCAACATATCCTGCGATGATTCACCCACTTATGATAGCCAATGCGCCGGGTTCGTTGAATCCTATCTAAATCTTAGTTCTCCTCTTAATATCTTGTACCTGGTTCCGTATGTGG
The DNA here is from genome assembly GCA_002775195.1 of Talaromyces adpressus. Classification (NCBI taxonomy): domain Eukaryota; kingdom Fungi; phylum Ascomycota; class Eurotiomycetes; order Eurotiales; family Trichocomaceae; genus Talaromyces; species Talaromyces adpressus. The sequence goes on from NHZS01000549.1 coordinate 80,539, forward strand.
CATACCCGTCAAGTAAAAGAAATTCGAGTCTTGTCGGTATTCATAAAAGACGCCCGCAGCACGGTACTTGATGTCTGCTGCGGCGACAATCGCAATGGCGTTTTTTGGTAGTCGATTGGCGAGTCTCGAACGACGGTGCGCGTATTCCTGAGCGGTGATTCCTGGGGTTACTATACGAAATGTCAACGATCTGATCTTGCGACAGAACACATATGCATATCGCCGAATATAAGACGAAGGGGAGATTGAACGTACATTCGCCCGCCTCTAACAAATGAGGATGTGTCTCATGCAAAGGCTGGCCAAACTGCAATTCGGAGGCGGAGATAGACGCATAGCTTCTCGTTGGCAGGAAACTCCGATTGAGAGCGACGGCGCGATTCGAAAGCAACGGTCGGAATGAGGAATTGCAATGCTGGACATTCAAAATTCGACGGCGTAAATGATGCAATATTGGGGCGCGTACTGACATGGTGAACAGAAACACGACGCAATGGTCATGATTTAATGGTGGTTATGGAGGTTGTACGATCATGCTAAATAATTGACAATATTTGGAGTGGGGCAATACCTACGCGGACAAATAAGAATGTGTTATAGTTAACGTTGTATTATCTATAAACATTACTATTATTGAATGCTATTAAATATTGCTATAGTGAAAGAAAGACATAAATATAGTCAAAGACCTATATACGCTCACTTCCTGGCAAAATCAGGTGGCGCTCCTGCAAGATTGAATTCTGAGGGCCTCCATTGATGCTCCTGGGTCGTAACGAAAGGAAGATCTTGCAGATAGTTGGGAAGCTGGAATTCTTGTCCCATATAGCACACAACATATCGGTAGGTACCGTCAGATTGTTTCATGCTCTCTATCCAGGAATATCCAGGAATGTTGCGCAACTTCTGGCGCAGAGCCTTGTCCGCAACCTGCCAGAGAATCTTGCTGGCCATGAAAGGGTCAATAGTCAAGCCATCCTGCTCGCGAGGAAGGTATTCCCAATAAATATCTAGATCAATTACAGTGTCAGTAGTACTGTCTCGCTTCCCAATCGGTTCCGAGAATATCTTGCGCAGGTCTTCTTCCGTTATCCGCGACTTGAGACCTTGTATCAATTTTGCGAGGATTCGACGATACTCTTTAACCCCCTGTTCTCTTTCGCTTAGATGGTCTTGTGAGGTCTCGGGGGCATGGGTGCTGTTGTTTTCGTTATTGTCGCTCATCGTGCGTGGTTTTGATGGTTTCTTAACAGTGCTTGGGGTTTGCTTTGCTTGAGCTCACGTAGTATAACAGAGCGAGGAAAGGTTTGGTCAAGGTAATACGTATATCATGAAAAACTAAACAACACACCAGCTAAAGGGGAACAAGCCCATATTTATGTCTGCCCAGGGCTTGCTCCCAGGCCTGATTCTAACGGAGCAGGCCTTCCAAGCAATACAAAGCATAAAACAATAAACAAAGCACAACGCGAAGCTATTCCCATGCGTATGACTCATATGTTGACAAAGGTCTCCGGCAGGTTCTTTGGTGTTGTCGAACCTCTGGATCCGAGACAACTAAGTACCTAAACGAAGGAGATGCGCGGGATGCGCTTTGATTATGGAGTGCTATATCTGTATTCCTGGTCAAAATGCTAGTCATAGCTAAGCCAATGTGCCAATTGGCGGACTCTGAACGTGAAAGATATGTTGATGCCGGAGACGTTAAGGGCGATGCACACTAATCCTCTTTCAGAGAAAAGATGCTATCAACAAAGTAATCATCTTCCCTCTGATTCGTCTACTGTTAATCTCCCCAGATTAATCCTATTTAGGCAGGTACAGTCTCGGCGGTATCGACCAATTAGCTGCTTCCACTGTGTATACTGCCCCTCAGAAACATCGCCGAATGTGTGCAACAGGGTCCACGTTGTTGGCTTTTTGAGTTTGGAATGAGTCGCGAAATATTTCCAGTTGATGGATATCTTACTGAATTGGGTAACTGGTCGAGATATAGGAAGTGACTCGGAAATGGTTGGTGTTGGTTCTTGTTTATCGATTTATATTTAAACGCCCTGACATCCATTCCATCCGGTGAATTTGAAAAAGAAAACATACCCAACGAGATAGGAAGCAATTTGAGAGTTCTGAATTGATATCACTCACTATCGACGCTTTATCTTGCGATATTTTGTAATTTGCGATGGGCCGAACACTCACCTACCCCAAGAGGGACATCAATACCGTCAAACGGTATGCGCACCGAGGTATGCACACATCAGACATTGCCCTCAGTTTCTTTCTAACTCATGTTACAGCAACATACGATGTCGCAGCCATTCACACAATCATCAACCTCAGCCAAGTCCTACACGTCTCCTTCAGCCCAGGCCCCGAGGACCCATTCCCAGCAACCATCCCCATGATCGGGCAAATGGGGTCCTTCGAATACCCTTCTGCCGACCTGGGCGAGCCGCTAGATTGCTACATCCATGGCTACGTCAGTGCTCGCATGGCCAATCTTGCGCGCCAGTCAGAAGAAGGGCTACCCGTTTGCATCTCGGCCAGCAAAGTGGACGGACTGGTCCTGTCGCTCACTCCGTACAGTCATAGCTACAACTATCGCTCTGCTATCTTGCACGGTTATGCCAAGCTAGTCACCGACGAAGAAGAGAAGATGTGGGCGATGAAAGTGATTACAGACTCTGTTGTTCCGAGTCGATGGGATAATAGCCGCAACCCTCCTGATAAAGGCGAGTTGGCTTCCACGTCTATCCTGAGGGTCAAAATTGTTGCTGGGAGTGGCAAGATTCGCGACGGTTGTGCGTCGGATGAGAAGAAGGATTACCAGAATGATGAATTGACGAGTCGGGTCTGGACTGGTGTCGTGCCTGTCTATGAGGTACTTGGACAGCCGGTGCCGAATCCCGATAATAAGGTAGCGGAGGTTCCGGAGTATATTCAGTCTTATGTTGATGGGTATACGAAGAAGAGCAAGGATTATGCTCTGGGAGCAACCAAGGTTGCTTTACCTAAGGAGGAGCAACATTGAGAAAGGACTGATAATCATTTTGATGACTGTTTATGATTTCCTATGTATGTTTTGAGTGTGTGCTAGCCAACGAGTTATCATTTATCTATCCGCCCTCACATGTCCGTATCCATGCAAATACATCAATTCTTATTCTTGTTCAACTTGATGTAGTACGACGTAGCTTGAAGGATCAGATAGAGGGTGCGGGGTGCGGGGAGATGCCACTGATAAGACCACCCCAAAAAAACATTAGTCGAAATGTGTCTTGTTCTTGACTGAAGAGACTTAAAAGATCCTACTATACATCCCCCTACTATCTTTTTTTCTGGGCAGGGCTTTTTTCCCTCTTACAAAAATCCGACAGGCGGCTCCCAATAGATAAGATCGGACGGAAAACGTGGTATGCACGTCACTCAAATGACGAGGCTGCAATCTGCGCGCAGCTGAAACATATCACCAACAACTATTCATTAACTTAATCTCGATACTGAGATGCACATTTATATACAATCGACAACAAGAACTCTACGATCTGTCTTGAAATCAGAAAAAAACACACTCAACCAGGGCATTGAATTCTGAACACTGCAAACATGCCTCCAATCCCCGCAGCCGATCTTCAGTCCTTTTCAGAGCATCTTCAGAAAAGCACCCGAATCCTCGCCCTCCTAGGTGCCGGACTATCAGCCTCCTCTGGACTGCCTACCTTTCGCGGCGCTGGCGGGATGTGGAGAACATTCGACGCAATGTCGCTGGCGACACCTGAAGCGTTCAGTGAGAATCCCGGGTTGGTGTGGCAGTTCTATAGTTATCGACGACATATGGCGTTAAATGCGAAGCCTAATCGCGCGCATTATGCGTTGGCAAAACTTGCGAAGATGAACAAGAATTTTATAACGTTGAGTCAGAATGTGGATGGTACGTTCAGCTCTTTTATCTTGGATATGGGGGAAATGGACTGACGATTGTCGAGTAGGACTGTCACCCCGGGCAGACCACCCAGCTGAACAGCTACATCTCCTTCACGGCTCACTATTCGATTTTCGATGTACGGGTTTCTACTGCAATTATTCTACGAAGAACGACTTTACGGATCCCCTTACACCAGCACTGGCCATACCAACCCAAGGCGTACACCCCGATCCATCTACGGGCGACAAGACAGGCGAAGAAGCCACCAGAACCTTATACGAAGCAATGAAATCTTCCAGCAAGGAAAGAACACCGACAGAGGTAGACATATCCGATCCCCTCGTCCCACTACCCAGTCTTCAAGTCGAAGATCTACCCAAATGCCCCGAGTGCGGAGGCCTACTACGACCCGGTGTAGTCTGGTTCGGCGAAGGACTCCCTTCTCAAACACTGCGCGCAATCGATGACTGGATAGCGGAATCTCCGCGAATCGATTTGATGCTGGTCATAGGGACGAGTTCCAAGGTGTGGCCTGCGGCAGGATATGTCGACTATGCGCGAGAAAAGGGCGCGCGGGTTGCGGTTATCAATATGGATCGGAATGATGCGCCTGGAGGTGCTAATGGGTTGGACGCGGGCGATTGGTTTTTTGAGGGGGATGCTAGTGAGATTGTTCCAGAGATTTTGAAGAGTGTCATCGGCGAAGAGTAGATTTGTTTGCGTTGGGATAGGATTTCGGTTTCATAGCGTTTAGGCAGCAACGGCATTGCGATTTGATTTGATGATATGAGTCTATTGATGCAGTTGGTAATTAGTATCAAGTTTTGAGAGTGAGGCCCTTCATTGTTTTCAGAGGAGTTAGTTAACAGTAACAGGGGCAGCTGCCTACAGCCGTTGCTGTGGCACCCCGCAGCCAAACAATCAACGCCCGCCTATCGATAACAAACCACCAGGAAATCTCTTGGCTGCAACACCAACTTTTAACCATTCGACAACCCACTACGTTTGGAGACGACTATCATTCTATCCAGTGATTCGGCTATTGCTGTTCATTCTTGACGAGTGCCATATGTCCTCTTTCGGTCATTGACTGCCTTGTAGTGGTCACTAACTGCTTTGGTGAGGGGCGGCAACAACATTTTCCAAACTGAAACGTGAATTACGCGACACTCCATCACAGAATAATTACATCCGAACAACATCACTTTATACTCCGTACACCATCTGGTTGGATTCAATCAAGATGGTAAATGAAGTGACTCCTGCAAAGGCTCCTGCAAAGGGACCTTTATCCTCACGCAAGCCAAACGAACAGACGCCAGAGGGCATTTCAACTCCAGAGTTCGGAAAGCCAACTCCTTTACGATCCGTTCAACCTACATCACAAGTTCCTTTTAACATTCCCAAGAACAATCGCCCACGAGTCGAGCACCACCGTCCGACAACAAACCGTGTTCCGTCCCAGAGTAAAACAGCTGGCGCAACCCAGCAGACCGCGCCGAAACAGTCCTTCGACCCGTTCAAGCCCGTCGTACCATCCACATATACAAGTCAACAACCCAAATCTTTCTCCAGAACTTATGATGATGTTGTTGGCATCACACGTCCATCACAGTTCACGTGGAACACGAAGCAAGCAGCGCCTCCTGTTTTTTCATCGAAACCTTCGGGCCCTGTGAAGATGTCGAGTGCTTCAAAAACTTTACAAAACTTCATCGACCTCACAAAGGCTGATGACGCTCCACCTTCTATCAGCTTTGGTCAACCAGCTTACCAACGGGAAGAATTCGGCTCCAATGCATATTCATACATCGACTCTGCCAAAGCACAGGAAAACATCAAAGCATTGCTTGAAGGTGCTTTTGAAGATGAAGAGGATAAGCCCAGGACGCGAGCCAGGAAGAAGAAAGTAGAGGAAGATATCAATGATTTGGCTGCTAAGCTTCAGCAGGTTTCTGTTGGCTCGAATGATGAGAAAAAGTCAGAAGAGCCTGAGCCTGAAGATGAAGATGAAGAAGAGGAGGAAGTGGACGATGGTACTAGAGAGGGCCTAAAGGTCAAGCTCTTGCCGCATCAGATTGAAGGTGTTGCATGGATGTGTGAAAAGGAGAACGGGCAGAAGAAGACACGAGGAGTGTTGCCAAAAGGAGGTATCCTTGCAGACGACATGGGATTGGGAAAGACCATCCAGTCGATTGCTTTGATACTTACGAACCCCAAACCATCTGAACCGAAAAAGACAAAAGACGCCGAGAAGAGCGACAGGTGTACATTGATCGTCGCCCCGCTTGCTTTGATCAAGCAATGGGAATCGGAAATTGCAGACAAGATTGAAAGAACTCATAAGCTACGTGTATGTGTCTATCATGGGGCTGGACGGACCAAGTTCAGCGCGGACTTGAAGGACTACGATGTGGTCATCACAACCTATGGCACACTCAGTTCAGAGCACGCTGCTTCTGGAAAAGGCAAGGTTGGCTGTTTTAACATCTATTGGTATCGAATCATCCTCGATGAGGCCCATACCATTAAGAACAGAAACGCCAAAGCTACTCAAGCCGCTTGTGCTCTCAACGCACAGTATCGGTGGTGCCTTACGGGTACGCCTCTGCAGAACAATCTCGATGAGTTGCAGAGTTTGATTAAATTCTTGCGCATCAAGCCTTACGACGAACTTGCCGCATGGCGAGAGCAAATTACCCAACCTCTCAACAATGGACGCGGAGGTCTTGCCATTAAACGATTGCAAGTCTACTTGAAAGCTTTTATGAAGCGACGCACCAAGGATGTGCTGAAGTTGAATAACAACTTGAAACCTGGAGACGCCAAAGCCGAAGATGGAAGTCAGAAATCGTCCACTGGGTTCCAAATTGTCAGGCGTGAAGTCATTAAAGTTGAAGCCGATTTTACAGAGGCAGAAGTCGCCTTTTATAACCGATTGGAGCAGCGAACAGACCGAAGACTCTCTCAGATGATGGGTGGATCTAAGCTTGACTATGCTAGTGCCTTGGTCATGTTGCTGCGACTTCGCCAAGCGTGCAACCATCCCGATCTTGTCAAGAGTGACCTGGCAGAAGATAAGGATATCTTGCTGAACAATGTCGACAAGAACAAATCCGCGAAAAAGGACGATGACCTTGACAACGTTGCTGATCTTTTCGGTGGTCTCAGCGTGGTCAGTAAAAAGTGCGATATTTGTCAGGTCGATCTGACCGCAACAGAGGCAAAGGCTGGAGCTAGTAGATGCGACGAATGTGCAGATCTTGACATTGAACTGAAATCAGACGAGAAGAAAAAGGTCAAGAAAGTGAAGTCTAATAAACAAAGCAGACTGAAAACCACACCACGGGAATCTAATACTCGCCAAGAGCGGGCTAGAAGGAACCGGCGAGTCATTGAGGACAGTGATGAAGACGAGGACGATGGCGAATGGGTCGTCCCTGAGGGACAGCGACCTTCTACGAACCTAGGCAAAGCCGGCGGCTCTGATGACGAAGATGCCGAGGGCGAAGGAGAGTGGATCGGGTCTGATGATTCCAAGACTGAAGACGACGACGACGAAGTGATCAGCATCTCCAGCTCAGACGCCGCAGAAGATGACGATGAAGAAGAATACGAAGAAGAGGATGATGAGTATGATGGACCTGATATTGCTCCTTCTACCAAGATCCGAGCTTTGATTCGCATTTTGAGAAAGGAGGCACCGGAGTATAAGTTTATTGTCTTTTCTGTCTTCACGCAGATGCTGGACAAGATAGAGCCTTTCTTGAAACGTGCAAACCTGGGCTATACTCGGTACGATGGCAGCATGAGGAATGATCTTCGTGAGGCTAGTCTTGAACAGCTACGGAACCGTTCTAGCACTCGGGTTCTATTGTGTAGTCTGCGAGCTGGTGCACTGGGTCTCAACTTGACGGCTGCCAGCCGTGTGGTTATTCTAGAGCCATTCTGGAATCCAGTAAGCCAACTAACTCCTTTCCAAAGGGGATTATACTGATGATTTCTAGTTCGTTGAAGAACAGGCCATTGACCGCGTCCACCGTCTGAACCAGACCATCGACGTCAAAATCTACAAAATCACCGTCAAAAACACCGTCGAAGAACGAATTCTAGACCTCCAAGAGCGCAAACGCGAACTAGCCAATGCCACCATCGAAGGAAAGACGGCTGCCGGCAAACTCACCATGCGCGACATGATGGCTCTCTTTGGCCGAGAAGCAGAAGCCCGGTTTGACCATGAACGTGGCGCGCCGGACCTTACATCCAAGACGAGACTACTCGTTTCAAAGAATGATGATGATACATCTTCCATCGGCACGGGCGATGTCTGGTCATTGCCATCTAGCCAGTCATCACAGGATGCGAGACGGAAGCAAGACCGCAAGCCTGGTCGATCCGATGATTCAGTATACGGACGAAGATGGTGATTGTCGTCACTTATGATGCATGTTTGAGACTTTCGGAGTATTTACCCTTTTTTATGTGTGTGTCTGTTTGGCAGGTTTCAGGGTTTGTTAGAGGTGCAACTGGTTATTGGTGTGTATCAGCTCGGCGGTTAGGGCTTGTAACTAGGCGGGTAGCAACGTAGGAATTTATTCTTGTGACATATTTTGATACAACCGCAAGTTCTTTTTCATTTCATCGATTTTCTCGCTTGGATGAAGTAGTCCTCCGTAGCTTGTAATGGTAGCATCTGTTTAATGAAACTCTTAAACTCAGATCTTCAACAAGATTGTAACAATCTCATCGAGCACACGCAGAATATCGAAAAAACGGTCCGAGGCTGAACACCACCTCAATGATCTACAACACCACCACCACCAAAAAAAAAACATATATAAACCTAAAGAATACATTTACGAACATAACCAATCATATTCCAGAAATGGATATGAAACATGCATATTCAAACAACCTTGAAATTGAAGGCCGATGCACTAGAAGGACCCAACAGAACGTCAAACTGACGCCGTTTCCCCTTTTTGAGTTTGGTCTTGATCGATAGGTTGGCAAGGCTTGATTATTTTGGAATTGTGTATGAAGGTGTGTACCTGCACGGATGAAATGATGAAATGAGCCACAGACCGTTGAATAGGGGCTGTGCTATACACCTTCCAGCACAGGAGATCCCTTCTATATCGGAAATCAAACTATACCTAGGTACCTCAATGCCGGAGATATTATCCATCCTCGACTAAACTTAGTCCCACCCCCTACGTACTACCGAGTAGACTAGCAATGACATTGAGGAGTAAGTGGCAAAACACCACTTCTCCCCCCTCATTGGCTCGTTGATCATGTCTCATGAGCCGCTATGGCTTGCATTCCATCTTCCACTTCCGAGTCGATGGTGTACTGGAATGCAAGCGGATTAGTGGCTGTCATTACTTGTTCGATTCTTGTTCCTCTTCAGCTAGAAGCTTAATTTTCTTTCTACTAATACTGATCTGCCAGGAGACGGGCATGTGGTCACAACCAAGGTTGTCAAGCAGGGCTTGAATCGGTTTGAGGGGTAGGAGTATAGCGTCTCATTTTCGTCCTATTTTTCGTGGGGTTTTGGAGCTGATAGGTAGATATTTTTGCTACTACAGTACTTAAGTATTTGAGGATACATAGATTGCATGTAACTACCGTTTTTGAGGGGGTGTGAAGCCTTTT
>NHZS01000549.1:90150-130691 GCA_002775195.1 Talaromyces adpressus
GACTTCCTATGTATACAACCCTCCTTTTGAGGTCTCCTTTTCCATTGTAATTCTGTTCAGCTTGATGCAAAAGAAAGGAGAAATTTATTTTTCATTTGTTATATTTGTTATGTTTACAGTATAATTATACATCGAAAGACCTGCGAATCGCTGGGATAATGGTCGCATCTCGTCCTTGCTTTTCTTAGGCGGAGTAGTCAAGTATTAGGGTTGTGCCACAGGTTGGCAGTATTTTCACCTACCTTTTTGGGTCTCTCAAGCTTGAATAATACGACTTCTCTCGTTTCGTGGAATTCGAGTTGCGATTTCGCATATTATGACTTCGCACTCGCATGCCATTGCATCAAATTATCATCAAACGGTCTCAATATGGACGCTCCATACTGGATATTCATCATCTGGGCTCTATTAATCACAGCGCCTGTACTGGTACAAGCGCAAACTAATACACAGCAGAGCTCTGATGAGTCGGACTCAGACGGGGGCGAAAGCAATAGTTTCATCGGCCACAAGACCAAAATCATCATCATCGTTGTGTCCGTGGTTGCTGGCGTGTTGGTGCTTTTCTCCGGTTAGTATACCAGAGACCTTACCTATGGCCGAATGAGAAACAAGAACTAAGCCTCATTTTCATGAATAGTCGCATCATCAATCCTCTACGTAATCGCAAAACGCAGACAATGGGCCGTCAGAGAAACAATCCGGCGCTCTGCTCGACGCATGGCAGATGCCATAAAATCACCCTTGACACCTCGATTCCCCAGATCAGATGGCGAGAGCAGCAAAAGTCAAACATCGTCATATATGCGCCGACAATCACGGCGAGCAAGACAGAACAGGTCTTCGAGAGGGATGACCCGAATTGCAGAGGAAGGAGGCTCACCGCAGGCACCGTATATCCTTAAAGGTGATGACGACGTATCCGCCCTAGTCCATAGCCGAACAAGCCGTGAGAGTAACGAGCGATACGTAACGACCACAAAATCGATATGGCGCCATTCCCACTCCGAGTCCAACGGCGGCAACACCACCGCCACCAAAAACAACATCAACGCTGAATCATATTTCTTCGATTTCGGCCCCAAACCGGCAGGCCGCAATAATAGTGAAAAGAAGCCGCAAAAATCGAAACAGAAAAGAACAGACTTTGATTTAGAAAGAGGAATTGAATTGGGCGCGACGGATCATATGAAGGTTACTGTGTCGCTGTCTACGACGAAGGATAGCGATAAGTCGGCTGATGTCGAGAGTCCGTCGAAGAAGAGTTGGGGATCGCTTTTTGCGTTTGGTCGGCGGTGATGATAGCATAGACCCGTGTATGTATATTTTGTTTGATTTGGGGATTGTTGATCAGCTGGTCTGATGGAAATAAACGCTGTAATATCATATCTATGTTTAGTGAGCTGTTTCTGTCAGTCTATGTAACGAATAAAGACCGGGGTGACGGGGTCCCCTGCCAAGATGTCAGAAGTTTACGGAAAGATTCTGATTTTGCGACTCTCGATGAAATAGGACCCTGAATGGACCCAAAACTAAAAACTAAAAAGTAATCTAATCAATATCGGACACCACCGAACCCACCGGGATTTGCTTGATGTTTTCATTCCCCCCGAGGTCAACAGGTAATGGCGTAAGCTCCTTCCATTATTCGGCGTGTCGGCTTCGATCATAGTTGGCATGTGAAAAAACGATAAGGAGTCATGTAGTACGCACGTAGCTTGTGGCTGAAATTGCTCGGGTTTCTGTCCGTGCTCTTGACGTGGAGGCTGACGGCGTGAGAGGTTCACTGGTTCAGAGATTTTAATCATTTTATTATGGAGTAGGTCTTCAAAAACCAATTGGAATCTTTCCGGTGGGCGGGTGAGGCCACTGAGGCGGTTTCGCTTTTCGATAAAGGTAAGCGGAGCCCGAGAGACCGCATGCAAGCTATCGGATTGAAGATTAATATTTGTCGGTTAAAGAGACGTAAATCATAAATGTAAGAAAGTGTCTGATGCTATGGGGTAGTTAACTGTGCGAAAGCATGCTTGTATACTATGTAGACTAGATCACGCAGTTAAGCGAGTCACGAAATTTCTTTCGTCCAACAGCCGCGAGACGGCGCGAGTCAGCCAGTATATACGCGCTTATGATTGGGCGGAAGTAGTATAAGCGACTGGACACCGCTGATTCGTCACTGTAAATCATTTCCATTGGCCGCCTCTATTTATAAGCCCCACTTAGTTTCGGTACTCAATCTTGTTTGGTGGCGCTCACTAGCCCCCGAACAGGCTTAGACTGCAAATTGGCCTGCATTAGTCCCCCCGCAGCTCAAAATTTCATACCACGCGTTACCAACTTACCGTACGTAATGCATCGTGCTCATTCAACAGCAAGTACTTTGTCGACGGCCATTCGACATACCCAACTTGCCAAGATACGGATGTCGAAGCTTCAAATAATTAGGCGATAATATAGCATTCTCAAAATCTTGATTTGCCACCGCTTGCGAACGTACGATGGATTCCTCAGGCATATATATGACTTATCACGTGCGTCTAGAGAGCATTACAGACTCGTATTCGCAATTCCGTACAGCTCGAGTGGCGCCTAGTGACCCGGCTACATACTACGTAGTAGATCGCGATGGCCGTAGAAGGAACCTCGAATTCCGACAGAAAATCTTCCCGCTGTTGTCAAGCTCGCGGTCGGTCAGATTATAGGTTCGTCGTGTGTGTCGGCGACCTGGGTATGTGGTACGTATTGGGAATGTACGTACTCAGTAGCTGATGTGCCTGAGCTGTCCGAACTAGTTATCTTAGTCCTACCACACACCTGGAGACGATACGAGTTGATACTGGGGATTTGGGGGAACTCTGGTGGAAAGCCAGTTGCCAAGTAAAACTGTCCATGCAACGCTATAGACACAGACAGACAGAGCAAAGACTGGTTGGAATTGCAAGACGGAGGTCCCCATCAAACTTGCACCAGCTCCTTCCTCCGCCGCACTAAAACCGCCCGTTGACTGCCTTTCGAGGAACTCAAACTTCTCCTCCTAAACTAATTTTCCTTCTAACCATCAATCATCCGACTGTCGTTGTTCACTGCGCCCTTTACACAAACACAGATCACAACCCCGCCTTTCTTTTGATCATCCTCTTAACGATCCTCTCTTCGTACAGCGCCATTTTCGGGGCCCGCATGCCCTTTCGCGAGGGGCGATCCACTAACAAACGCAATACTCATTACTTAATCCGGTGCGCTTCCTTTCAAGACGACATCGACTTTTTTCGTCTGACCTCGCTTTTCTCTCGGAGAATAGGGCCGATGTCGTGAATAAAAGCCACATTCGTAAAATCCTCGACGCTCGTTTTTGTGTGCACAGTCTCGAAACAAACACCATCCTGCATCTTTCTTTCCAATGATTTGAAGAATTATCTCATCGGAGCACTCCCCGCCACCATACCCGATGACTGGCTGAATCGCATTTTCGCTCGATTTCGCTCCTATATCTCTTGTATCCTCGGGATTTTCTCGCCCAGGAACAAACCCGATTGCTTGCATTAATGGCGTCTCCGTCGCCGCAAGGTGGCCCAACCGACGAGGAGACAGCTGTCGGTCGTCCTGCGCATAGCTCTACCACATCCCACGATACCACTACCACCTCGCAAGATTTCTTACACCCTGATGCTGGTCAATCTTCGCCTGCTTCCGAACCTCGTTTCCCCCGACTCAGTTTCGACGCCCCAGACCGAGTGTTTCCTATCCGATCCGTTATCTCTGTCGACCCAACGGTTTCGAACCCTCCCACATCCCAATCACCTCCACCACAATGGTCGCAATCCAGGTCTCTATCTCCCGCAAAGGATGGGGAACGGGTTTTTTACACTATAGATCAAGTTTCCGGGCAGGGTACAATAGGAGGAGATACCTCGTCGCCGCCAGATAATTCTCCAGAACAGGCAGGCATGTCGGACATAGTAGAGGAAAACAAAGATTCAGCAAAGGCGGCCCGTCACCTCGTAATCGAGAACATATCTGCACAATTTTCCAGTGATGGACAAAGCGTCACTTCAAGCACCGATGGCGGAGTTCCTGTGACCGGAGATGAACCTGCGCGAAGTAGGCCGACGGAGAGCGATGAACCAGATCTACTTACTTCCCGGTTTCAGCATCTCGTCACCGAGTCGGGTCATGCTATTATAACCGGGCGGGATGGAGAGAATTACCAGTTCTGTGAGGATGAGCCGATCCATATTCCCGGTGCTATTCAAAGCTTTGGCGTTTTGGTTGCGCTTGAAGAGGAGAAAGAAGGGAAATTGGTTGTGCGAGTTGTTAGTGAGAACTCAGCGGATTTGCTTGGATACTCGCCAAAACAACTTTTCGCTCTGGAGAGTTTTACCGACATTCTGACCGAAGAACAAGAGGACAACCTGCTCGATCACGTCGATTTCATAAGGGACGAGTCTTGTGATCCAAGAATACATGGGCCGGAAGTGTTTATTGTCTCTATTGCAACCCCAGCAGGCGAAACGAAAAAGTATTGGTGTGCCATGCATGTGAATGAAGCCAATAACAAGCTCATCATCTGCGAGTTCGAGTTCGAGGACGATCAAATTCATCCATTGAATGTTTCGGGCCAAACAACACCGGATGAACCTTCCGATACTCTCGGAATCGACCCAACGCCTGAAGAGTTTGCTGCCAGTACTGTCAATATGAGTCGTCCTCTTCGTGTTTTACGCAATGCTCGAAGGCGCAAAGGTGAAGCTGCAGCTATGAAAGTCTTTAATATTTTGACACAAATTCAGGAACAGTTGTCGGCTGCATCGACATTGGATGCGCTACTGAACACAGCAACAGGTCTTGTGAGAGAGCTTACTGGATTTCATCGTGTCATGATCTATCAGTTCGACAGCAGCTGGAATGGTATGGTCGTCGCTGAACTCGTAGATCCTCGAGCAACCAAAGATCTCTACAAGGGCTTGCATTTTCCTGCGTCCGATATTCCGAAACAAGCGCGGGAGCTGTACAAAATCAACAAAGTCAGGCTGTTATATGATCGCGATCTGACCACATCTCGTCTTGTATGTCGAACTGTGAAGGATCTAGAGACACCTCTGGATATGACACATGCATATTTGCGAGCAATGTCTCCAATTCATCTGAAGTATCTAGCCCACATGGACGTACGCGCATCAATGTCTATCAGTGTGAACGCCTTCAACGAGCTGTGGGGCCTCATTTCTTGTCATTCGTACGGAGCAACGGGCATGCGAGTGTCATTCCCCATTCGAAAAATGTGTCGTCTGATCGGTGATACCGTTTCTCGAAATATCGAGAGACTTTCTTACACATCGCGCTTACAAGCCCGGAAATTGATCAATACTGTTCCCACAGAGGCAAATCCTTCAGGTTACATTATTGCCTCGTCCGACGATCTTCTGAAACTGTTCGATGCCGACTACGGTGCTTTATCAATACGGGAAGAAACAAAGCTCTTGGGTCGTTTGATACACACACCAGAAGTCTTGGCTTTACTTGAATATTTGAAAATGCGACAACTCAATTCAGTGCTAGCATCGCACGATGTCAGCAAGGACTTTCCAGACTTACGATATCCTCCAGGGTTCAAGCATATTTCAGGATTGCTGTATGTGCCTCTTTCTGCTGGGGGACGAGATTTCATTGTCTTTTTCCGACGTGGCCAAATGACAGAGATCAAGTGGGCGGGTAATCCGTACGAAAAGAAATTACGAAATGGCACGACCGGCTATTTGGAACCGCGAAAGAGTTTTCAAACCTGGCGAGAAACTGTCATGAGCAGGTCGCGAGAGTGGTCAGAAACCGACATTGAGACGGCAGCAGTGCTTTGCTTGGTTTATGGAAAGTTTATCGAAGTGTGGAGGCAAAAAGAAGCGGCCATGCAAAGTACTCAATTGACCAAACTCCTACTGGCTAATTCCGCCCACGAAGTCCGAACTCCATTGAATGCTATTGTCAATTACTTGGAGATAGCTTTGGAAGGCTCATTAGACTCAGAGACTCGCGAGAATCTCGCCAGATCGCATTCTGCGTCCAAGTCTTTGATTTATGTGATTAATGATCTCCTCGACTTAACTAACACTGAAAAGGGACAGGATCTGATCAAAGATGAGGTTTTCGACTTACATGATACGTTTAAAGAAGCCATTGAAATGTTTCAAGGCGAGGCAAAACGAAAAGACATTACATACCATTTCAATATATACCCCGGCCTTCCAAAATCCGTGTTGGGCGATCAGCGTCGAGTCCGTCAGGTCATTGTCAACATCATCGCCAATGCTATACAGCACACCAAATCTGGTCATGTAAATGTTGAGATTTGGCGTTCCCCGGTCCAGCCAGATCACCAAGGATCTGTGGATGTTGAATTTGCTGTTAATGATACGGGCGCAGGAATGTCGCCGGCCACTGTCGATGCACTCTTCCGCGACTTAGAACAAGTCTCTTCGGAAGAAGAAAACTATTATTATGAGCACGAGGAGGACCAGGAGCGGGATCAAGCAAAAGAAAAAGATGGAGAGAAGCGTGTCTTGGGTCTTGGTCTAGCTCTGGTAGCCCGAATCGTTCGCAATATGCATGGGCAGCTGAGTGTGAAGTCAGAAGAAGGCAAGGGTAGCCGATTCAAGATCATGTTGAGATTCCCTCTGCCTACGGAAGAACCAGCTATTACTGCTGTTGCACAAATTGCGGGTCCCGAAACAGCGGGCACACCCAGCACGCCTCCCATGACAGAGGGTGAGGTCATGTTGGTCGACAGTAACGCACGCCCTAGAAGTGGCCAGCGACGACACAGCGCGGACAGTACTAGAAGCGGTGGCAGTCTTGGTAGTTCGCGAAGTGGTCGAAGCGAAGCTGATCGTCTCATCAGTGCCATTCAAGAACCAGCGCTGGTCAATCGAACACTGACACCCGAAGAATCGCGAAAGTCCAAGTCGGAAAGTACAACCAAAACCCATGAGGTTGCTTCTTCAACACCACAATCACTATCCTCGAGGTCCTCAAAGATCAACCCTTCCGGACCTATTAGCCTTCCCGAGCCAGAAGATTTGAGTCAATTGATGCCTCTGGGGTCTCCTCCTGCACCAGGGCAAGAACCCATAACAGACTCTGGCATGCCGATGAGCGCCTTGAGGGTTGAGGAACAGGATGTCAGACGACCACCGTCACCACCTGAACTCTCTCGACGTAGGTCAACATCGGTAGTGACGGGAATCATCTCGCCGGGTGTTGGGTCCGAAGTATCTCCAATTGATGCTCTTCATGTGCTTGTTGCCGAAGACGACCCTGTCAACAGCAAGATAGTGCAGAAGCGCTTGGAGCGAGCTGGGCATACAGTGCATCTGACCGGAAATGGAGAAGAATGCGCCATTGCATACCGCAACAGTCCACAGGCATTTGATGCCATCCTCATGGATATACAGGTTCGTACTTTCCTTCCGCTCAATAAAATTCTAGCATGCTGATGATTCTATATTAGATGCCTATTGTTGACGGTATGGATGCAACGGAAACGATCCGCAAATTCGAACGGTCCTCTCATGACTACCAATTATCGGACAAGGTCAAACCACTTGGGCGCGTTCCTATATTCGCTGTGTCGGCATCACTTGTCGAAAGAGATGTTCAAAAGTACATTGACACTGGGTTTGACGGATATATTGTGAAGCCAATCGACTTTAAACGAGTCAATGCTATTCTTACTGCTCTGAAGGCTGATAATGAGAGGAAAGCATTGACTTATATGCCAGGCAATTGGGAGTATGGTGGCTGGTTTGACCGGTCCAGAATAGAGGTCGAGCCTGTACCATAGTGCCCTTGAATTACTGCCAACCTTTTCGGCTATCCCTTTGTCGCAAGCACGCAGCTTCCTTCTGCACTGTGGACTCTCTCTGCTGTCGCTCTGTACATGTCCATTACAAGGTCTTCGGACTTCATATGGCAATGATCCCACAATCCACCTCTTCGACACCGTCTCGACCGTCTTCTCTCTCCTATTTTAAACGGACAGAACGGACGAGCCAAACGAAAACACCATCTTCTCCAATAATAACGACGATATTCCCGACAACACAAAACCCTTACGAACGAAAAAGCAGGACTGGAGTCATCGGCATATTCCCATTTTGTGCATTGTTCATCGCTATTCCCCCTCCCTTTTTCTTTTTGCGGCATACACTGTAAAGTATACGAGTCATGAATGTGTGTGTACATATACATATATTATACCAATTGTACATATAGAAGAAATACGAACAATAAGACATTGGAAACGATACCTATGAACCTTGAGGTGCGTGTTATGGTCTGGTTTCATGTATATGCAATCGCTCGAATAGAATTAATGTACATCGCAATGCTTTCCGCTCCAAAGCTTGGGAACAAAGGTATATGCAATATGAATCAAACTTGAACAAGGAGTCACCAACAAATTCAGAGTCGTGGGAGGTTTGTGGGAGGGTAAGGTCAATCAATAATACTCCGGCAAACCCCCAAAACTCGGCACAGAGTCACCACACGTAAAGTTCGGCTTATACGCCAACTGCGGCAAAAATCCACCAGCGCGAGCTTGCTTATAACTCCACTGCGGCGCCGACTCAGTCTGCCAAGTCCAATAAAACCAGCCCATGGCGGACTCGAAGGCTGAGAATTGCGCTTCGGCGTAGGTCTGGAGCCAGAGTTTGTACTCTGATGAGTAACTGGCGACGTCTGCGTTGGCGGAGGCACAGCTGCAGTCGGAGGATTTGGTGGGGCAGTCTGGTGTTGTGCTACCGCCGTTGCTCAAGGTGCCTTCCCACCTAGTGCCGGTGTTGACGTTGTTGAGGTATTGGGTGCAGTCTGTGTCGGCTTGGGAGAATTCGCCGCAGATTGTTTGGCCGAATCTGTCTTATCGTCAGTTTTTTTTTATTCTTGATTATTACTAGGAGGAAAAGGAGGCGTACCCGTTTGTCGTGCTATTGACCTTTTCGATCATTGGCAGCCACGAGTTACAGATCAGATTGATCTTGGCTGTATGATTAAGGTCAATCTCATTGATGTTGAAAATGGTGTATTGATGCGTATCCAGCAGCAGGTTAGGCGGCACATTACTCTTCATAATGTATTCCCATTTATCGAGATTCAAGAACCCATCACCCATGGATATCTTGGCTTTGATGCCGTTCTTTTGCACGATTTCAGTGGCGTTGATTGTCCAATTGAGCACCGTGGAGATGTCGAGAGATAGCAGAGGCGGCTCGTTAGCGAGGCCGTAAATAGTGATGATATTTTGATACCGAGGCTGTGCAAAGAATTGAGAGAGTTGGTTGTGAATGTCGAGGGATCGTTGCGCGTTGAGTGTTCCATCTGTCCCGTTCAGCCATCTGATCAGTCCCTGTCGTCCGCTATGATTGTACCCGTTCTGACTCCCCGGAAGGCCGTGGAGGTCGAGGTTGACTCGCAGACCGTATTTGCGGCAATACTCGATGGCTCTCAGCAGATACCTCCATGAGATTTGCTTGACGTATGGATCGCCATCGTACGTAGTCACAGCCCAGTATGAATATGGGATTCGCACATGGTCAAGCCCTGCAGCCGCCATCTCGGCAAAGTCTTCCTCCTGTATGAACGTGGCATAATGCTCTTCAATAGTAGCGGCAGCAGCTGATCCAAGTTTTTGCGTTAATGTATATTCGTCGATAACTCCATCTATAGTGGAGTACTTTGAGAAAAACGACGGAGTGATGAATGGTTCAATTGATAGCCATCCTCCAATATTGACCCCTCGAATAGGTGTAGTCCCGTATGTAAAGTTTTTGTTCAGAGCTGGAACATTGCTGTTTGGTCGTGCAGAGTCGTCCCAGGTTGAATTGAGGCCCATCAGTGGTAATCCACCTACTGTTTCGTTTGTGTATGTGAGATTGAAGTCTCGTGTATCGTACCATGTGAATGGATCTAGAATCGTCCCTTTGGCCGATGCCTAAAGAAAGTCAGCCTGGGGGTTTGGACATGACGAATCGGAGAAGACTTACCGGAATACTATCCTCGGAGATAGTAGAAAGACTGCTATTGTACGGGCCATACGACCCGCTGCTACCACCACCACCACCACTGCCACCAGATGCCGTGCCGCTGCTTTTCTTCCTCGACGCGACAATCGCAACCGGTATGATAATCGCAAGAAGCAACACGACAACTCCAGCTATGATCAAATTGCGCTTTCTTCGCCAGAAGGGTACATGGCCATAAACGTCGGCATCGGGATCCTTAAGATCTCGACTGTAGAACGCGCGACCACCTCGTCCGCCGCGACCGTCGTCGCCATCATCTTCGGGATAATCAGCGATATCCTTTTCGGTCGTAGGATCATTGCGACGGCTGAAACGCTTCCAGAAGAATAACTTGTTGCTGCGCCCTTCTTCCATCACGGCACCGGAGACGAGTCGGCGCCCTTGATTGTGACGAGAAACAAGCTCGGCATCATTATCGTCATCGTAGAATGTCTTCTTCTCTTTGCGGTAACTTGCCCTTCGCTCCGGTTGTTGTGATGGCGGCCGTCGGCGGTCTCTCCTCTTTTCAACTCGTATACGATCATTCTCGTCTTCCACGGCAGCAATATCTCGAGTTCTTTGCCGGCGTCGTTCCTTTCTTTCATTATGGTCATCTTCATCACGTTGTTTATTGGTCTTTGTTCGCTCCCGTTCGTAATAATCGTTCAGTTTGGCCAACGCGTCGGCACTAAGTAATTGTGAGGCACTATTCGTTGAGTCTGTACTCGTATGTTTCTGAGCAGCAAGTTCCCGATCCCGACGTTCCTTGCGCCGTTGTTGTCTGCGCAATTCCCGGTCCTGATCTTCATCGCGAGTCCGTTCTCTGTCGCCAACCACCCTAATACCATCGTCGTCTCTGTGCCGCTGTCTTCTTTCTCTAACGGGACTCCCTTCCTGAGCACGGCTCGTATTCCTTCTATACCCCTCACGATCTAGTCTCTTCTTTGGCGACGTTGCCGGTGACTCTTTTGCTTTGGGCGTTTTGTCTCTTGTCCTTCTCCTACTGCTATATTCATCTCTGTACCTTTCTTCGCGTTCAGG
Organism: Talaromyces adpressus; assembly: GCA_002775195.1. Lineage (NCBI taxonomy): Eukaryota > Fungi > Ascomycota > Eurotiomycetes > Eurotiales > Trichocomaceae > Talaromyces > Talaromyces adpressus. Next base: position 101,241 of record NHZS01000549.1, read on the forward strand.
TCTCGATCGTCGCGGCGTACGTGGCGTATCATCGTAATCCGGCGCTCGTCGCGGGACTGATCTGTGACGCGATCGCGAATTACCGACTACCTCTTCATCATCATCGTCCTCTTCTTCCTCCTCAACTTCAATCGTCTCATAACCTCGTGATTGCCCACGTCGCGCTGCCGCAAACTCATTCCGACGACGTCTATATTCCTCTCGCTGTTCATCCTCCTCCTCATAATCGATTTCGGCCTCGACCTCGTCGTCGCCGCGATTTCGATCGTCTTTGGTGTATCGTCGATGGCGAGAGTAGTAGTCCCGCTCGGCACGATCGCGGTTGTAATTGCGATCTCGAGTGCGTGAGTGACTGGGCATTTATGCTTGGTGCTGGGTCGAGGGTCGATGATCAACCAGAGGAATGTTGTCAGAATTAGTGCGGTGATCTCGTGACTGTGAACGAGGGGGACAACAATCCATGTAATTATCAATTGGCAACTCAGGAAAAACAGTCAAATGCAGACGCAAGTTCAAATATTCCAGAATAGACGCCAATATGCAATGCTGTCGGCCGTTCAGCTGCTAAATAAAAAGATAGAAAGATGTAAACAAACGACGACGTAGCTCTACGCGCGTCTGGTTTCCACCCGCAGGAAAAACCAAGCTACTTGGCGGATTGGCGACAAGCAAGAAACTGAGACATTATTTTCTTATTTTTCGAACGATTTCTCTTCTATTGAATTCCGTCATCTACAAAGTTCAAACCAAGAATTAAGTATGCCCTAGTGACAATTTTTATAGAACATGGCGGTCATGGCATTGTTCTGTTTATGTTGCTGGGCCAACTGACTCCCGCTGCCACATGCTTTCTTTCCACGTTGTGCCTTCGATCTCTTTGACCATATGCCATGAACAATGAAGAATGACATGGCTATTGAAGGTCCTAATCGGTCCTAGTACCGATCTTGGAATGCGGCATGGCTCGAATGACTAACATATCGCAGTTGATCTCCTCAATTGAGCTAGGGCAACTGGTCCGAGCCCTAACCAGGAGTATGCTCCTGAACCATACCTAGGTAACACACGGGCAATTTCCTGAAGAAAGAACAAAAGAACGACTCATTGAATTCATTATTATTGAGACAATGAATTCTTTGCCAGTCAAGTGGAGTACACCCGGCACCATTGTCACTCCTTTCATTGGGTTTATATCGGGATATCCCGAGTACTCGGTAGTATTAGCTATATAATCAACTTCGATCATCGATTCCAGTAGGACTTTACAACTACTTTCGATTCATCAACCTCATCAATGAAACACATCAGATACACCATACACAATGGCTACCATCCTTGCACCCAACACCGTCCCCCTCGCCAGCACGAGCACGAGCAGCAGCTCCTCCCGGTTCCAGGAGTCCACGCTCACCTGGAATAGCAGCAGCAGCAACAGCAATATCTCCCCCCTAACCTCCAATCCAACCACAGTCTCCATAAACCTCAACATCTCAGCCCCATTCAACGCAATCCAGGGTCTTTTCGACTACCTCCGTGAACACCCCGAGACCGCCTCCGCCCTGAACGCAACATACCCCAAACGCGGGATTGTCAAAACAGCAGCAGCCCACAACGCCATCTCCGACCAAAAATTTACTATCGATCTATCCCCCTCTCGGGCAGCTCTCATGCCTGCCCATCTGTGCGAGGAGCTTTCTGCGCAGGGACTGAATGAGGTTCTTGACTTCTTCGAAACTGTTAGTAGTAGAAGTAGTAGAAGTAGTAGAAACCAGTACATCGGCCCCATCCTCTACGCCATCGGCACCCTCTCTGGCACGGATATGACATCCGTCCACTCAACCCAAAACCTCAATTTCCGTCTCTGCGACTACAACCCTTCCACCGCAAATCCCCAAAGCCTTAACGGTTGTGGCGCTCATACCGACTATGGGACTTTCAGTATCATATTCCAAGACGGTACGGCGGGACTCGAGATTGAGGATGCCCATGAACCGGGGACATGGATCCCGATCCCGAGGGACGAAACTGTCATTTTGGCGGGATGGTGTGCGCTGGTATTGAGCGCGGGAAGGATTCGGGCTGCTAGACATCGGGTGCGACGCGAGCCGGGAGTGAGGAGGTTGAGTGCTGTGTTGTTTGTGGCGCCGGATTTGGAGGCGAAGCTTATGCCTCTTGGGAGCTCTGGCCATGGTGAGGGTGAGGGGATGCGGCCTTTCTCGGAGAAGATCATGAATGGCGAGGTTAGTGTTGGGTGGTTCAAGGAGGTTATGGGGAAGCGGTGGCGGTATCGGGAGGGTAATGAGGTTTTGGAGGAGGATGATGCAGAGCATGCCTCTCAAGATAGTGAGATTGAGAAGTTGGTTTGGGGGAAGTCTTCTGCTTAGTCTAGAGTCCGAGGGAGACAGAAATCATGACAAGCCGAATTCTATTAACGCTTGTAAAAATACATAAAGGAAATAAGTATACCGAATAAAGATAATCTGACAGCTTGGTGAAGAAAAAACACTCTGGGTATGTAACAGATCATCGTAAGTTATTTCACAGTCAGTCACCGACTAGCAGGACTGCCACCCCATGCATATGAACAATAAACTGTAATGAACTCCTGTATCAAGTAGGTATCAAGTATCAAACTAAAACCTCAAAGCAAAGGATGACAAGCGACATGACTCTGATATGTTGAGCATGTATGTATCAAAGAGAAGAAAAATCGTAGCACCTCGTTTCTTCAAGAGAAATAGAAAGGATTCCTGGTCTGATCTGTGTCGAAAATAATGCACATGTACTTTCAGATCAATTAGGAAATGCAAGTGGAGATGATATTGAGTGGCATAGACATGCATGACTTGTCATGAAAATTCGTGCCAGGTCCGACTTTTGACTTCATGGTCGATCGAAATGACCACGGAATTCGAAGAACCCACTTCAAGGGCATGAATGCACCAAGTCGTGCTGGCATGACCCAAATCCATAAAAACCTCCCATGTTACTGCAGATGCAATGGTTAGATTCAAAAGAATTCAACCACATCAAGCCGGGCGAAGTGATGTCGTTCATCGATCGACCATTGCTCAACCGGAAATGATATGACGAGCACCCTCTTTACCGAGAACGCCTGGCTCAGTAGGCTTGGGGCTGCGCTCACGTCCCTTTTTGCGACTCAAGAATGCCAACATACCACTATTCGGTGGCTTCTGTCCTTTGTTGAGGAGACCTTCATAGCCTTCTGCAGGAAGAGTAGCACTCTGATCAGCAAGCTCACTCCAGCTACCTGATTCCTCCAACACCATCTGAATGCCGCCACCTTTGCTCATCTTCCGAGTAGCACCTTTCTGTCGTAGATTAGGTGGCAGAGGCGGCAGCGGTCGGCTGAACGACGTAGGCGGCTGTGGAACTGGGGGAGCTGAAGTCACAGGAGGGCGATTCGTTCGGGATGATGTAGAGAGACGCTCTTCATCGGGCGCTGATGTTGCAGCAACCGAGTTTGTTGTTTGATTGGCCGCAAGAGACCTATCCCCGTGTTGAGGAGGGGAGGTTCCGCTCACGGAGTTAGGATTAGATTGTGACATTTGCCGTGAGTGGACTGATCCTGATCCGGTGTTCGTGCCTGTGGAGGGAAGTTGATCTTCAGGGTTGCATGACGCAGCCAAAGCAGCAGCGGCGTTACTAGATGACGACTCATTAGTGTTCTCTGTATGGTTTATACCCTGGTCCCAGTCATACCCATTATAATTGACTTGTGTGTAGTCAAATGGCTCGAACATGGTCTCGATTATACGGTGGAGTTCATCCTCACGAATCTCTTTGGCCGTTGCATCATCTCGTAATTCAGCACGAGGTTTCTGTCTCCGAGCTCTGGCTTCCAAGGGTGCCTCTTCTAGAAGGAGCTCCTCCAGATCGTATGTTGCATCGAAGTTGGTCTTTTCACTCGAGGGCGTAAAGACAGGGTCGATTTCCTTTCTCTCCAAAGCTTCAAAGTCAATGTCGGCAAAGAAGATGTGTGATGTGAAGGTTTCGAAACCGGTTGCGCCAATTCGCTTGCTGCGATCTTTTTCCATCAAGGCAGACATGGCTCGAAGACAAGGGATCGATACGGCAGGGTTCGTGGCATAGTATTTAGGTTGTGCTTTGATAATGGCCTCGCTGAGGGCTTCTTGACTTCGGCCTTCGAAGGGACGCTATAATTCTGTCAGTGTTGTACAATTCAGGATGTCTAGGACCAATCTACCTTGTTGTATATGCATTCATAAAAGGTAACTCCCAGAGACCACCAGTCGACTTCAAAGTAGTATCCGCCGCCTTCGTAGACTTCAGGTGCCAAATACGCTAGCGTTCCGGATTTGCTCGTCAATGGTTTTCCGGGCTTGTAGTCAGAGGCGACGTTCTATATGGGTTAGTCAAAATTCTTGGTTGGGGGAAGATTTTGAAAACGTACAAAATCGGCCAAATGGACGTGACCTTGTGAATCGAGAAGAACATTGTCGGGTTTGAGATCACGATGAACGATGCCTTGCGAGTGGATATATCTCAATGCGCAGCCGAGTTCTGCCATCCAAAACCGTACAGCTTCTTCGGTGAAGCATTTTCTCGAGATGTGGAAACGCAAATCACCGCCATTCATAAGATCGACAACGATGTAACTTGGGCTCATTAGCACGGGTTTTGAAAATGCTAGAACAACACGTACATGTACTCAATATCTTGGAAACTATATCGCAAGTTGCACAGAAACGGGTGGTTGAGATGCTCGAGCATACGTCGTTCGCGGATGATGTTTCGAACACTTTCTGATCGGACCACTGCAACCCGTCAGTAGTGCCAATCAACTGAACGCAAACAACATACCTTCTTCCTTTCGAATGTACTTCAAGGCAAAAGTCAAACCTGAATCTTTTCGTTCGACGATTCTGACTTTGCCAAAGGCTCCTTTGCCGACGACGCGGAGCAACCGGAAATGATTGAGGTTGACTAGAATTCACATTAGGCACATTGACCTTTACCAAACGCATTGAGCGAACTAACCTTCATCGGTGTCGGCCACCTGTTTTCCCTGAGAATTTCCCATGTCGATCAGGGAGTAGAAGATATTAATTGGTAGAAAAAAGGCCGTAAACGAGTCGCGTCATTACCGTACGATGCGGATAACTATCGTGGTTGTAATCGACATGTACTGACCGACAATTGGGTCTCGTTTATCGAAAGACTGAGATCGGAAAACGAAAACAGCTCAATTGTGATCGATTAATCAGATCTGCCCAGATCTCAACTGTGATGTGTCGTATGAGACGTTCCTTCGGCTCGTACTCCGTGATCCGTACCGATTGGTCTGCAATAGCGACGACGTAGACGAGTATGAGTTCCGAAAGGCGACCGAAGAACGCTCCTTGGATTTCACTGAAATGACAGGAATTTTTGTAGCCGTTTCTCGATCCTTCGTGGGGCGGTGGTTAGGAAGAAAACGCTCGACAACGGAAGGTAGACGATGACGACGATAATTCAAGACGACTCGAATGGCACAAACTGCGGGTCGGAAAGGAAAACTGCTGTGGATTGAATGTCGTGTAAGGAGGGGATGTTTTTCGACAGACCCGCTGGTATTGGCTGGTAACTACTGGCAGTTGGCAGTTGGCAGTGGTTTTGGTTGCACGACAAGGACAAGCTGCGATCGTGAGCTGCAACCAGGTCTATGTTGTTGAGAATATCTTCATGCAACGCACCAGACAAAGCAAACCAATGAGGACAACTGAATGGGACAAGCAGGAGAGCAGTGAGAGCAGACAAAAGGCTTGTCTAGAATTTCCGAGAACAAGAATTAATTAAATTACCGCAAGGCCAATGCCCACTCGAAAGGGGAGACAATAGCCGAGTGCGGGTGGAGATGAAGAAAGAAGGAAAATGGGGTGAAGGGGAGGAGAAAGAAGAGGAAGGAAGGAGCAACTGCGTTCTTTCCTTCCTTGTGGACTGGTGATAATCGACTGTGGCAGTTTCCCCTTGAGTTTTCTTATTTAACTTGGCTAAGAACTTGGCTTGGTCGAAATCAACAGTACAAAACTCGACAAAAGTAACAAAACTGGCAAGCTGCTTGTCCCTTCCCCATCCTCGCTAGAGCGAGCGCAAGCAACCAACCACAGCGCTGAGGCAATCCGACCACGCGGGACGGCGGGCGAGCCGTTTGTACGTCTTCTACTGCGTGGCCTTCTGCTGGCAAATTGCAATGCTAGCTGCACAACACTCTGTCGGTCAAGGACCCAAAAAAACGATCATCATGGCCAGCTTCTCCACTGGCGCCGCGCTGACTGGCTGACGGGCGTGCTGCTGGGGCGCTGGGCGCTGGGCTCTGACCCGTGAAGCTTTTGTTTTCTATGCTGCATACCAAACCAGGTGCATTATTTACAAACGACTCTGTACACCTCTGTACAATGTACACAGGTGAGGGCGACAGTGGCCCAGTGGGACCTATAACAAACAGTCACTCGTGTTTCAGCAGCGAGCAGACCCCAAAAAGGGTTGGACCATCCTTATGTCATTGGAAATCCTCCGGCAGCCTCGCCGTGTGGGCTAGCCTGCCAAGCCGCTACAAGGTCGGTCTCGGAAGGTATTCGCGTTGATGATGCTGGAAAAAGGATGTAAAGGGGCAATATACTACACATGCAAACAAACGACGCAGTACTAAAGTGGTCAGCTTCGCCGTCTGTGCATGGACTCGGACAGCAGAGTCAATGGACGCGCCCCCAACCTCAGGCGCCGGCTGATCGTGCGTCGATCACGTGGCCACCACACCTCTTTGACTCTTTGTCCCTCAGCCAAGCGACAACCATGATCCATGCATTGCTTCTCGAACTGCCATATGGCTGCCATATGGCTCCGCGATTCAGCCCACAGCGTATCGACATGACTCGTCTCATCCGTACTACCTAACTATGTGATTGATTCGATCGCTACGAAGCACGAATCTGAGACGCTTAGTCAGGATTGCATACCGAAACAAGCATTAAAGTTAACAATAGGTTTTATAGCCAGGCGAAACCGATTTCGTTAGTTAACTAACATTCGAACAGATAATTTAACCCCAGGTCCCCAAAAGACTGCTCCTAACGCCGCCGGACGGGTCTATAGCGCAGCCTTTATTAGGGGTAATCTACTGTTAGCCTGTTAGGTCTCAGACCCAGTTGCTAACTACGTATGGACGTAAATAAACTCTTTTAGGGCCAACCAACACTGCACTCTTCTGAGTCTTCTCCGACAACAAGCGGTGTCCACTGTCCACCGTCCACCCATTTTCTGGAGTCTGTTTCAGACTCGCAAGATTAATGAAGAGTCGAATCTCAGAGCGATCCCTGTCCGATAGCCCTATATCACATGTGTGTTTCATTAATTAACAACGAGCCAAGTACCAGATATGTACTAGGTGATGAAGATAAACAGCGTCCTGACTCCTGATCAGTGATCACCCTGTCAAATACTCGGCATTGCCGCAAATCATTAATCTACACCAGATCCTTTGAGTCTTTGACGGCACAAGTGCTCGCATGTATCCATCTCGACGGAGCACACTAGCACGAAAAGGTCTCTGTCGTCCGGGAGCAGAGAACAGGGGTGTTTCAGAAGCAATCCTTCCTGTCAGTTCGACCGAAGATCCCGCTTTACCTAGACTGTGGGTACGCAACACGAATCTCGGCGCTACTCCGAGATACGTACATACATCCTATGTAGTACAAGATCAGCTGAACAGTTGATTGTGACTTCGATATGAATGCGTCTAAAACACATTCCCCTTGGTCTGCGTCATGGTCTTCACATTCAAATTCCTCATGATGCCCACCCAAACAAAGCCCAGCACCATAAACGCGGTACCAGCAGCAAGCATCCTCGTCTGCGCATACCCATAAGCCTGCACAATAGCGTCGCGCGTTGGGCTTCCCACCGGATAACTCAATTGTTCCGGCAGACTTTCATAGATGAGATACAAATTATCCATCGATGATTCCGGTAGTGATTTTTTAAGTTGTGGCAGAAACGTGTTCGTCCAGATTGCACCGGAGATGGCGCTGCCAACGGCGTCACCCATACTGCCCGTGACGAACAACAGCGAAAGAGCCGCGGCGACATGTTGATGGTCGACGGCCGCCAGGACTGCAAGCTGTACGCAGAGAATGGTTACACTACCAGCCACTGAGAAGAAAATCTCGCACATCACGATATACCCGATATATCCGCCGGGTTGACGGAAATGGATCATCAGACCCAACCCAAGGATATACAGAGGCACGCACACCCACAGAATCCACTTAAACCGGCCCGTGGCGCGAACGAGCCATCCAGCAATGAAAAGAAACACAAACGAGACCACGCTAAAGGTATTACTGATATACCCGGCTGTAGCCACATCCGTCTCGTACACCACCTGCAGGAACGACGTGAGGTAATTCGCATAACAGTAGTAAGAGATTTGATACGTCATGTCGAGAAAACATGCGCCCATGATTGTGCGGTCGATGAGGAATTTGTAGTTCAGAAACGGCGTTGGGGCGAGGTAGACTTCGTAGAGTCCGAAGATGATGAGCAGCACCAAACCGACGACGATCATGGCGATGATGTAGCCTGTCTGCCAGCTGTGGGGGGCTGTACTTGCCAGAGTGAAGGGGAGAAGAAAGACGACGAAGCCGCCGGCGAACAGTACGACTCCGATGACTGTCCAGTCTGTCAGTATCACCATGTCTCTCTCATCTGAGGGGATAGGGACATACGATCAAACTCCATGACTACCCACCACAACGACTCCAAATCAAACCTCCACCTCTTTCTCTCTCGAAGAATAATCCCCTGCCTCTCAGCCTTTCGCAAATTCAACGCCAACATACCATAAATCGGCAACGCAAAAACCGGCAAAATAATCGTCCAAATCCCATACCCCCATCTCCAGTTATCCACATTCTCCAAAAACTCTGCCGCAGCCTTGGAGCCCGCAAACGCCGATATCAGTGCAGGCGAGGACGTGAACGCAAACGCCAACCCTCGATTTCGTAGGCTGGTCACATCAGCGGCGAGCACGTCCCAAGTATATGCCAACCCGCCAAAGCCGACGGAATAAAAAACTTGGCCGGCGCAGTAGGTTGTGATGTTGTGTGAGGCGGCGAGGATGATCATCCCCAAGACGCAGAAGCATACCATTAACAGGAACCCTTCGGCTCGGCCCCAGAGATCGAGTGCTTTGGCCATGGGGATGTAGACGGCGGAGGTCATGGTGCTGGCTACGATTGTGATGACGGTTAGGAGTGAGTGGCCTTGGAAGGAGCTTGTGGCGTAGGGGAAGAGACTAAGGACGATGGAGGCGCGCATGTTGTTGACGAGGGTGAGGAACCAGATTCTATTCTGTTAGCTTCATTACCCAACGAGTGTCTGCTTCGTCAACACGATGGGAGGCATACAGTATCAACACCGTGAACATGGACCCCCTGCTCCAGGAGATGGTGACAGCCTCGATTTTCTTGACGCCTGATTGGGCATCTTCACTCGGTTTTATGTCGCTTTTGTCTGGCGTGGGCACTTCATTCATGCCAATATTCCCGGCCTCCTTGTCATCGGCTCTGATTTGCATGGCGCTTGGATCGTCGGCAGGGATAGGGCCTTCTTGAGTCTTATTGCCGACGATGGTATGTAATTTGTCCATGACCATTTTGATCCTTCTCTCTGACTATTATTGAAAAGCTAACGGGAGAAAATCTTACTGCCATGAAACGAAACATCCAATTAATCCACAATGGGAGGATGCAGTGTCTTTATACAAGGCAGACCCGTCACCTTAGCCTGGCACAACATCTACACCATGTAACTCTACCCAACAACATGGCCTGCAGAATACCACTCTCTAAATGGCTGGTTTATACGCACATGTCCGATATCGCATGATCACGATTCATGAAGCATCCACTATTCTACTTACTACGTAGTAAATGCTAACATTTTAGACTGATCTAGTCAGTGTGAAGTGGAGATTGAGATGATCAGATAAGATTAGCGGTAATCTCCGAGCATTGTCATTGGTCCGTGGCAAAATATAGGCCAACGTTCAAATGTACGACTTTCCTCTTGAAGTATTTCTCACCGAATTTTCCCGTAGTTTTGTTCTTATGGATAGTGTCTTGTGATGAGCCATTTTCCCGGGTTGGGGTTGTCTAAATCAGTCGGATGGACGGATTGATTGAGATCGTATACGAACTACCAACACCACAAATCTCAGTCAGGCGGCCAACAGAAAATTAGAAAGCCGTTCGATTATAAGTGTGTCATATGTCTCATTTTTTGGCACCATATTCCTGAATAGATATTCAAACCATCCCAACCTGACTCGCAGCCATAAATCGCCTGCATGTGCAGTTACGATCTGTCTCTACCTCTACAGGCTACTACCGAAATCATCAGAGTACGGCCAAGATATGTCGCCCCAGCGACCTCAAGCTGCTGCGTGAAGGTAACCTGATCTTCCCAGCCTTCCGCATCACAGCAAGTAATAGCAGTGGAGATTCTAGCACTCTTGATCTTGTCATGGAGGATAGGGATGAAGGAAGCAGCCCGAATTCCGTCCGAGAGCATCGAGTCATATCCAGGATTTTTGTCCTCACGAGTAAGGAGGTACACGAGCTACTTTGATGTTTGAAATTTGATAGTTTGAAGAAAAAAAGCAAACTACTAACCTGCACTCGGGCTCATTCAAGAATCCAATAGTGATATCCTCGTGCTCGTAGTATTTGATGTATTGAACAAGATAAATCCGCGTACGTTTCTTCCAATCGCCAGACGAACAAGTCTCGTTGGCCGTGCCGCACAGATAGCCTCTGGCACTATACTGGTCTTTCGCAATATACCCGGGTAGGGTTAAATTGGGGTCAACAAATATTAAGAACCAATAAACCTGATACACGCATACTACGTACGGGTACAAGTGTAACCCCTTTTTCGTGTACTATATCTATGAAACAGCCAGAACTTGTGACCACTGCATTCCACTGGAAGACTAGCAATCTTTAAAAAGGCTTAAATACATCCGTGAAACCCCTAGCTATTACGTCCTGCATAATTAGTGTGTGTCTTATTCAGATTGAAGCTGAACGTATTCAATTCCAACCCACTTTCATTTGATAGAATACTCCCTTCCCAGTCCTGTCTCAGTACAATCTTTGAATCTGCCCTAGCTTAAACTTCAATATTCTTATGCATCACGGCTTATCTCTCTACCATTTTATCATTGGCCGTTTGAGGCGTAAATTCTACGGCAGCAGTCCGTTGATTTGCACGACTGATTGGATTTCATCCTGCAATCAAACGAGTGCCATGGTAGAAACGGTATTCTTGTTTCTGTCTTTACCACTAGCTACATACTCGATTGAACGTAAATCAATCCCCCTTGATCTTGAGAACATTGAAACGACGAGCCACAATTAAAGGTATAGTTGCTTTGTCACTTCTTGCTTCCGTATCAAATGCAATTTACAAGAATAGTTCAAGTTCTCCCTTTGGTAGCATTAGATTGAATTCCTTTCTAGAAAATGTCCAGCCGAGCAAAAGATCCTCTGGTTTAGCCACCGTTACATATAACTGACGTTTTATGGAGGAGACCTTTTTCTACTGCCAAGGTATTGATATTGAACGCAACCCTAGCTTCAAGCGACAGAAGCAATTGGGCTGAGATGGCAGTGGGTTATATATGATACATTGTGTACTGTTTCCAAGAGAGAAAAAAAAGTGCTCTTCCGATAGAAGAACGGCTAGTAATTCTCAGTTGCCTGAGTAATCACTCCAGACTGAAGAGTGACGTCCTCCACAACAACCTGATCTCCATCGACACTGGTCACCCTAACCCAGGCTGTACTGTTGGGCAGAGTACCATCAAGAACCCACATATTGTAGTTCTCCAGAACAGCGGCCGTCCACGTCGTACCGCTATCACTGCTCACCTCAAGCTTGGCAGTACGAAGTCGAGCATTCTCAACGGTCGCGGCGAACCAATACTTGCTAGCACCAGCATGCATTCTGATTTCAAGGGGCGTTGTGGTTGCGATTGGGCAAGTGATCCACTCCCACTCAATGCCATCCACGCCACCACCAGAATACCCATTGGTAAGCTTGCTCCAGGTAGCAGGTGTCATATCGAGGTGAGTAGCATTGCCGCCCGTTTCATTAGTCACCTATAAAAATTCAAAATTGGATAAGTTCATGAAATGTGATGAGAGTATGAACGTACCATCACAGTGATAGTCTTCCCCTTGTACGTAACAGAGATACAGCCACCACAATTGGCACCGTTATTCCAGATGTCTTGCGAGACACAGGTACTGCCGTCGATACCAGAAGGAAGTTCATAGTCGACAAAACTGCAAGCGCCATTCTGCCAGCAGTCCTCTTCGGTGCAATCATCGCCGTACCTGGTACCTAGTCCCACGAAGGTCTCGGATGTTGAGACAGCTGCTGATGCGGATGTAGCAGTAGTGGAAGAAGAGATTGGCTGAATTGTCGAAACCGAAGTAGTAGAAGGCGACTGCTTTACAGTCGTCCAAGACGACGTCTGAGCAGAAGAGGCAACAAGAGTTTCTGGGGTCGTGGATTCCACCACAGAGAGAGACGAAACAGAAGACGCCTGAGCAGAAGCCGGAACAGGAGTTGCTGAGGTCGTGGATTCCACCACAGAAACAGACGAAACAGCAGACGTCCCGCTAGGCGCAATAGTAGTCGGATGCACGAGAGAATAATCGGTGATTGTAACTGTTTCCACTACTACAACTTCAACTGCACCTGCAGGACAAGTATCCTCGCCCGCGAGAGACATACCGGCCAGTAGCAGCGGCAAAAAGAGCAAATTATTGAAATACATTGTCGGGTTCTTTCGAAGCAGGAAGGAAAGAACGAAGGGAAAGAAATATTGAAGAAAGAATGAAAGAATGAAAGAATGAAAGAATGAAAGAATGAAAGAATGAAAGAATGAATGAATGAATGAATGAATGAATGACTACATTTTCTGCATTGAATAAAGCGAGAGATGGAAATTATATATGTAAATTCGCATTATATACATATATACCTACATAGGTAAGTATCAATATATCCTCCTTTCTCCACAGAGATGTGGTATGTTTCAAAACATTGTATCAGTTCGGGCCACTGATTCATTGCAGAGATACTGTGCAACTGAAGTGCCACCGTTGATATTAATTAAGGGCCACCGTAATCTCGTATCCCAATCTATCTACTAACTATCTTGCAAGGTGAATTTCATCAAAAATTGCAATAAGTTTTCAGATAAAGATAGTTTAACTTAGCTGAAACAGATATTGAGCGGATCACCTTAATGGCTTAATATACCCTAACACCCATCGCAATAACCTTTTTTTGTATATTAAAAATAAATGAAAATTCAAGTACAACATGTACATAGTATCCGCAAGCATATTTTGCCTTTGGTAGAATAAGATCTCCCATATCCTGTCTACCTAGATAAGATCTTTGTGGTCTTGAATTACAGTGTTTGAAGCGAGTATATTCACCTTGAATCTATTGATAATGAGGAGGGATTCACTGAGATACCCTGCAAAGCATACCTAGGTATTTTTACTCCGGCTTTATACACAGTAGAAAGGCTTTGGTTTTGACAGTTAACTACGATTCGGAGCGTAATACGCCTCCAGAGCGGTTACATATTAACTCGGGAGTCGGGAGTCGGCGGCAAGTCTCCCAGTATCAGATTAGATTGATTTTCGGCTTTTTGTCTCGGTAGTTTAAATTTGTGTGCTTATAACTAGTGGATACTATATGATCAATGAAGGTCTGGCTGTAGGCCTGTGGAACCCGTAATCAGCCAGAATTCCCAGATACACCCCCTCTTCTTCAGTGATCTACATAGCAAATGCCTGTGACGCTATCTGAGTCGGGGCCAGTAAATGCGGAAGAGACAGGCTCAACACGGTGAAACAGACGGTCTGCAATCTACTTCAATTCAGCCTAATTTCTAGCCATAAAGTCTTTATCAAAAAAACAAAGGTGTGCCTTTATTCGGGTGGGAATTGGGAGTTTCCTATTGGCCTATAGACGTTTCAGGAAGGAAATTAGCAGCTTCTCCGGAGTAGACTGGAAGTGAATGTCTCACCCAGATCGAAGACACTGTTAATGATGTTTATCCAACGTATGTTCTGGAGCCCATGTCATGGTGAAACCGGCTACCCTGGGTTATGCCTGTTGAGTGTGGCTCACCAAAAGGACATCTGATCCTAGAGAGCGCCGAAGACCTGGAGTCTCCTGCATTACAGACCTACGTAAGCTCATAAATTGCCACCTCATTAACGGAGCTTCTTTTTTGGCCGTATGGTATTTTTCTCACTTCCTCTTCGGTCAAGGATCTCCCAGCCCTGATTCTTGAAGTGAGGGGTTTTCGGATTCGTCAATCCGACGATATCACTCAAAACAACCGGCTACAATAGACATGTTGTCTCTTATTAGTTTAGTCACCTGTGACGATGGGCATAAATACGATGCAAGCCGCTGAGATATGCGTCCTGGTCAGTATTCCAGCCCAGTTTCCTTCATCAAACCCTTTACGGCACAATCATTCAACTCTGACATTATCTACAAGTAACTACACCGCCATCATGATTTATTTCCCTCAGCTCGTGGTGATGCTCACCGCAATCCACTCAGCAATCGCTGTTCCTACGGGGCAGAGTCAGGCGTCTGTTCAAAAGCGCGGCCCTCATAACTTTGTTATGGGCCCTGACCATCCCTTGATGATGGCCCGTCGCAATGAGTCGTTATTCCGTCGGGCCACAAACTATATCCAGGACTATACTACTGGGGGCACGGTAGATTTCTCCCCAGAGAGTGGCGATTTCTCTGTGTCCTGGGATACTACTGATGACTTTGTTGTTGGTGTTGGCTGGAACCCGGGAAGCACCGAGTAAGAAGCAACCCTCTCCCTCACGTTTCCCCTTCTTTTGACTGATACGTCATTCCAGGCCTATTACCCATTCCGGCAGCTTTAATGTTGAATCTGGACTTGCAAGTCTTTCTGTGTATGGCTGGACGACAAATCCTCTTGTAGAGTACTACATCATCGATGAGTATGTGAACATGGAGCAGGCTGGTACACAGAAAGGCACGGTGTACAGCGACGGTGCGACGTACACAATCTGGGAGAATCAGCGTGTCAACGAGCCATCGATTGAAGGCACTTCGACTTTCAACCAGTACATCTCAATCCGCGAATCGAATCGTGCCAGCGGCACCATTACGGTGGAGAACCATTTCAACGCTTGGGCGAATGTGGGTTTGAAATTGGGCACTATGGATTTCCAGGTAATTGCTGTCGAGAGCTGGGATGGTAGTGGTAATGCCGAGCAGACTGTCACTCAGTAGAAAGTGGCTGTATTGCTTTCACGGCCAGATCTGCAGTAACCTTGGAATTGTCTATGCTTCGTGCAAACTATATTGTGTAGCTCTTCTCATTAGCTTGGTCGCCAGATAGGGCGAATGATTCAGTTCAATCTCTTCAAGAACAACCTTTCACTTGGCAGCATGAGTAGAAAGATAGTAAAAATACAGCGCACGACATCTGTCCTTGCCTGCACTCGGCATCCTTGGATATCCAGGCTCTCCGACCCCCCTATTCCAACCTGCACCGCTCAGATTGTCTATGAAGAGCAGCCACAAGGATGATTAAAAACAGGATTTCATGATGTGGATGGTCCTATCCGTCCATACATGTCTGCCTAATGTACAACTGTATTATGGGGAATATTCAAGGAGAGCTTCATAGTGCTTATTTCACATTTTATCCTACTATTTTAATTGATCCTAATCCCTCATTTTCGAACTGAAATTGCCCGGATCATTAATGGAAGTCGCCTAAGCAAGTGTCAACAGACCAGGCTGGTAAGGAAGAAGGTTGTAGTCGCCGCTGGAGCTGGTGGATCGTCCTTGATAGAGGAATTGTAGATTGCAAGCATCGATCGTCTGTGTCTGATCGGGATTGGTACGGACCAAATCGCCGCTGCTGATGTCGTTGGTCCAGGTGGCGCCACTGTTAGCCTTGCCAGCGAATGGGTTAGACTCGGTTGAAGCCTGCGGCGTCCATGTGCCTCCCAGACTAGTAGCTGTGAAGGAGCGGAAATAACGTCCATTTGCACCAATTGCCTCGACAATCATGAGGTATTGATTTTGACCCTCGACGGTGTAGACCTCTACCGCCTCGAACAAGTTGTTAGTCGAGTCGCTGAGAACAATCGTCGATGCTGAGCCGAAACTTCCAGGAAAGTCTCCAATAGGCATGCTAGCACGGTAAATATGGCCATTATCTCCAGCAAAGAAGAGATACATGTTTTCGCTATCACCAATAACTGTCTGATCGATGACACCAGTACCGGAGCCAGAGATAGTTCCCGTGAAAAGAGGCTCTGCCGATGACCAGCCATTGGCATTGGAAGGATCGGTAGAAGTCCTGTAGGAAAACGCATATGGACCCCATTGATAGGCAAGGATCCAGACACTCTTTGGAGCAAAGTAGAAGATCGTGGGAGCGACGGCACCCGTGCTCATCGTGTTTTGGCTGGCAGATGACATCTCAGACCAGTCCGAGAACAGGCCAAAGTTCATGGAACCATAGCTGCCAGCTGTGTTGGCAGTCGATCCGTATACGAGATGTTGGCCGTTGTAGATGACATGGCTATAGTCTCTCAGAGCAACCAAACCCGACTTGGGGCTTGCCAACGGGCCAGTGGATGTCCACTTGTACGTAGAGGGAAGTGCGCATCCGGCTGTGATTGTCAATACCGTCCAGCTTGAACTGTTCAGATGGATACAACTTACATCGTTTCTCGGGTACTGGAGACCCAGATACAAGTGGCAGAACCGCGAGCAACGCGGCGAGGAAATGCATTGTGTTCAAAAGGTTGTAGGAAGAAAGCTTCTGGAATTTTGAATACTGGTGAGCTCCTAGATGCATAGTCTCTCAGTTCTCTTCTTATACCACCCCTGGGTAGGGTCGGCGCAAGATATTAACCGACGGTCAATTCTTTTAAAATTAGTGAAACAAGATATAATATAACTGATGATCATTTAAGTTCAATCCTCACATCGAGGAAAATAAATGGAACTGAGTGTAGAATGTCCACCAATCCAAGCACCATTGAATTAGCCTAAAATCGTATATTGAGGGTATTCGGCAGTTCATGGCAGTTGACTCAATATATTCGATGAAACTTTCCAAAACCGCATATTTTAGACCCCTGTAAGTCATATGATTCTAGGTTGAGGAATGCCAGACATAAAACAACTTGTCGTATTGTCAGTTTCATGTCTAGGAGTCGGCTCCACCACCACTCATCACTGTTATAATGCAATGGGTGACCAGTGTCTGAACACAGAAGTGCGATGCCGAGATTACGCATAGTCGCATACTCAATTGCCGGCATTTTAGATTAGTGCGAGGGGTAGCCAAAAGCCACGTAGATCACTGACAATTTCGCATTTGGGACTTTTACCCCAGTAATATCCTAGCGGGAATTATAGCTATACTATGTAAGTCACTAGTGTAAGGATGCCTCTTGACTCCAGCAGATGTCCCACTCAACGAGAGAGTTTGGCAGATGCATTCACCAACCTTCATGGTAAACGATTCAATGCACAGGGTTACTTTGTCAATGTTCGCTTTGCGGATGAGAGAGCAATCAAGTCTTTCCTAGAGACTATGGACGATAGGTCAGGCGGCCAGAAGAAAACCGAAAATTTGTACAGCAGTGAGTGTGTAGTATGTTGCAACTCCTTGAAGATTCCGCTCTAAGATTCACAAAGGCCAACCCTCGAAGAACACAGTCAACCCCCGATTCACCGAACACGCCATGACACTGGTATGCTCCTCTCCCTCAAACTCATGAACCAACACCTTATGTAGCCATTCGCAACCTGTCAACCTATCACAAAGCTCGCGCGCATTATCAACCATTCTCAAATCCAACCATATCTTTTTCCGTGCCTCGTAGTCATCGCTAGACTCATGAGCGTTCCGAGGTGGTGCGTCTTGCTCGAGAGAGCCCCAGAAAACCATCAAAGACGGCCGCGATGGGCTGTTCATGTTGCTTTTCAGGAAGAAAGCTGCAGCCTCCTGCTCTATGAACCGATTATTCCACCAGATCGATGGACTACTGGCGATATAACAATCAAACAAATCCGGCCGTGTGAATAATGCATGTAAAGCAAATAGACCACCATATGAATGTCCAAACAGTGCTTCTCTTGTAACCGTTACTTGTGGAAATCGAGCCTTAACTGCCGGTTTTACGGCACTCTCAATAAAATCGAGAAATCCATTTGCGCCTCCGTGTCCGGCGATGGGGGTTGTTGATGTTGTTGGCTGTGGTGGAGTAAGGTCGAAGCTACGTCGCTGCATGTCGTACAGTTTTTCGTGTAGCGATGGATACCCAATAGCCACGATCATGCCTCCGCCTGAGTATTGGGATGAAGTTGCGCGGCGCCAGGCGGTTTCGGTTGCGGTTAGAAATAAGGCGTTGCCGTCTACGATGTATCTACATCCGGTATAAGTATAGAGTATCAAGTAGGAAAAGAAACTGCTTACATGATGGGTGCTTCACCCGTAAAGCCATGGCCGTTTGGCCATTCAAGTGGCCATGATAGTTGGATCAGATATTCTTGCCCTTTTCCGTTGGCAAGATGGAATTGTTCCGAATTTGGGAGTTGGATACATGTAGCACTTGGGTTGTCATTTAGGGTTCGGCCCATTCTTGCAGTTTATTTTTCGTTGGATGTAAAATTGACAACTTGGTGGGATCCTGTAAGGCAGAACGTTCAAATTCTCCTCCTTGTCAAGTTACAACGTTGTATAGGTTTAATGTATTGCTGGTCCCACAACCAACATGGAAGTAGAGTATCTTTCTTTTATGTCCGAATATCGGCGCAGCTGCCAGAGGACATCTGATCAAACTTAGGTACTAACTATGGAGTGGACAACTCCCAACTTAATAATAGTGTCTGATGGTGGATTTCTCTACGTACTGAATGTGTCGTCCTCTGCTGGGTTTGCCCTAACTTCAAAACTGAAGTAAGATTCAAAAACATTACACATCAACACTATGCCCCAGACTTGCGGTGCGGCTTAAAAAGAGTCGTACCTATGAAGGCCCAAGCCCCTCGTCCGGCAGCGTCGTATTTGTCTGATAGGACCATCGAAGCAGCCAAGCCATCGCGACGCGTACACGGTACCGCGTTAGTTGGGCCTCTGTTGATTTACCAAAGACTGTAAACGTATACCTCTCCACCAGTGGATGATTGCTTCTTCAGCTTACCCTCCAATCACTCATAGCCTTGTTCTACTATCATTATTCTCCCTGTATGCTAGTCATTTATATTGCCATTGCTACTACAGTACTGTACTACAAAGGTTTGTTTCTCAATATGCCAATGGCCCCATTTTTTGGACGTGATGTTAACTACATGTTACTGGGAAATAGAACACGACAACCGCGGTCATTTCGCTGCTTTGGAGAATCCTGAAGATATTGCACATTGCACACGATGTACGGGAATTAGCGGAACAGGAGTGGAAAGCGTAGTGCAATCAAGATTGGTTTTGTCAGGTGAAATTTGAAGTTCGTAAAACTACCACGCTCTTTCATTCGGATCTTTACAGAATACACCTGATCCTGTCTAGATCAGGATGCAGCAAGGTAGATACCAACCGGTTATGAGACGGAGTCTTTAGGGGGCGAGAGAGAGGCCACTTTGGGCCATGTCGCGTAGCGCATTCCTTCACTAGAGGTTTGTCATACTTTTCGCTGGAAACTGAGTGAGGGGGGTTTGAAACGAAGGTCAACCTGATACATAAACTAACATTTAACCAAATACGCCGGCTATTTAGCTGTAAGAATCAACTTCATCTTGCCATTTCCCTGATCTAGCAACCTGCAAGGAACCTGATGATTAGAATGATGCATCATCGTTATTGTAGCATTGATTTTGACATGATATGACTACTTTGGAAAATTACCAGGTGATATCACGACAATGAGAGGACAGTAAGCCTTCTTTTTTGGTTGGAATAATAGGATGGATCGCCTATTTTCAGTACCTCGTAGGTCTGCTCACATAGCTGCTCCTTACAGTGATAGATAGTTCTTCTGTTAGATCTGTCATTTACATCAATTCGAAGCCCTACGTATCGCTTCATCAGTAACATGCTTGGCTAAATCGAGATACATTTTTCTACTGCTACTGTCGCTCATTCCACTTGCGATCAAATACAGTAATCGAACGTTGCGCTAGAGGGCTATAGTCAGAACCATATACTCAACGGGGAAGTGCGGTTTCCAACATACCAGATGGGACAACGTCAAGTGCCTTTATTGATACATTGAGTGGCTGCTCTAACATAAAAACAGCAGCCCGAGCAATGTCCGGAGCTATAAGTGGTCTATATAGATATATATATTTTAGTATCACCTTCCAGAACACAGAACTGGAGGTTCCATACTCGAATCCTTCGAAAAACTCGTCGTACATCCTCTTGTCGTGGCCAACACGTAGAGAGTGGAAGTTGGTAGCAACACACCCTGGTCGAAGTGCGAGTATCCGAATGTTAGTTCCGTTCAACTCGTTGCGTAGAGCATTCGTAAAAGCTTCCTGGCAGGCTTTGTTTGCGTGGTAAACGGCCTCTCCTGGAAATGGAGGAACTTCGAGACCAGTGATGGAGGTTACATTCAGGATCGTGCCCGCCTTTTTGGGGAGCATGGCGTGGTTGAGAACCGCATGTGTGGCGAACATGTACCCATTAATGTTGGTGTTGTTCATGATTAGGATCTGGGACGGCGTCAGATCGTAAAATGCGTTAGGAGCACCAAGAGCCAGGCCAGCCTAAAGTGAAGGTCAGTAGGGCCGCCATGCGTGCTGATGAAAGGTTGTCATACATTATTGATGAGAATATCAATGCCTCCCATCTCTTTAGCTGATGATGACACGGCATTGTCTACACTCTCAAAGTCGCCAACATCAACGGATCTGTAAGTGACGTTGATATCCGCAATCTGAGATAACTTAACTTGGAGTTGCTGCAGTTTATCCTATATTAGAGTGTGAGCATGTCGTCTTCTTGAGTCAAGATGCGCAGTGGCTCACTTCGGAACGCGAAAAAAGGATTAAATTCGCGCCGGACTCGGCCAAAGAAGTTGCTATGCATTCTCCAATACCCATCGATGCGCCTGTCTGAGGTTATATAATTACCATTAGGTTCCAGCATAAGAGTGATGCCATGTTTACCAGAAGAACTGTTTTCCCTTGAAGTGCCATATCCGGTTTTTGGTTGGGGTCTTGAATTCGGTATCTTCTTTCCCTCGGATCGAATCAAGCTTCGATTGTCTGGAATTTTCTGCTGTGCGCAAACTTCGGATATGGATATCTAATAAATACATTCGCGCTCTAAAAACGATGACGTCACTGAACCATTTAGTCTCGCGCCCGAGAGTACTGTGTATGGCTAACGTGGTTGGCATTTATACAGAGTAGTATTAGTGCAGAAGATGATGGTGGGGTCTGCAGAATGGACCGGCAGACTTAGGGTTGGGCTATGGGTCACTCTTACTTAGCCTTACTAGAGGCAAAGAAAGCATTCAAGCAGATATAGTTTAATGACTGGACCAAATAGCGCAAACCAGTTGTATCTAATGAGACCTTAGCTCAGTATCTTAGAGAGGCGCTGGTCTTATAGAAAGTAGCTTGGCATTTCATGAATAAGAAGTATGTCTCTCCTCTCTCCGCTTATGCATAGAATTATGTGGTATTAAAACTAATAACTATTGGTTGTCCTCAGTAATATTTTTCTGATTACTGCTATAAATATTTTTATATGTTTTATTTATTTTAGATTTGGATCTTACTACAGTGAATACCTTAATACCGCAAACAAGTCATCATAAAGAATGCTGGTTGATGAAAGAGATAAAGATATATTTGTCTATATGCATAGCACCCCAGTGGGTTAATCTTAAATCAATTGTTAGTTGGAGATCTGCACTATGCCATATCCTGGCACTTGTGTCGTAGCATTATGCGTAGAATGCGATGGATTCGGATGATTCATTTGATGTAGAGGATGACAGCTATCACATGGACGAGAGTGAATAGCTCTTTGTGCAGATAAGCTGCTTGGTGTAGTGATTAGATTATTCCGAGAAGCTGACGACATCCTGGGATATTGGCAGTATTTTATTGTATTTCAGCTGTATAGAATAATTCCTAGGCCATCCAATTTGCGTGGAATTGAGCTTGAGGAACAGACTTCACACTGTACATGTCTGTCCCAGTCTATCTACCCTTGTGTCACTGTGAAGTCATTGTAAAGCCATGGTATATAAAATGGCAAAGATAAGTCATGTTTAGAATATGTGGCGATCTTCTGGCTAGACAATTCTAGATTCCATCTAGAGCATCCCACGCACGCTCTCTGGCAAGCAATGCATTACCCCCAGCAACTTAGCCGCCGTCTCTCTCCGAACTATGGAACGAAGAAGTGGAGGGCGTGTGCTATTACGTAGCTGTCGATATGGCTTTTCTGGCTAGAAAGGCAGGCTAGAAAGGCGAGGAGGCTATCTGGCACCGTGTGGCCTTTGATTTTGCAGTACGCAGCATCTTCTTGCCGTTCTTAGCCGGGTTCGCTGGGTTGGCTGTTTCTGGAAGTGAAATTTGTTTTTGCTAGCTTCCTTTTCCTTCGGGCATAAGAATATCTTCTCGACAGCTTAATGGATATTGTGCGTTCTATGTCGCCTTCTATGTTGAATAGGCTGGAATGCATTACAAGAGTGCTTGGTTAGGCTTTTCATTGCTGGGACTAGCTTACCTCCTATTCGCAGAAATAATTCGCCACTGACAGTTAGCATCATTGTTTGGATGGACTAGTAAAAGTTCAACTACAATAATGTCACGTACCAATTAAATTTTGGTTAAGCAAGTAGAAGTTCAAACATACTACGTAAATCCCTTGTCTGGGCGTTAGATCATGCCGCATGCGGCCGCGTGAATCTAGTCCCTAGGCTAAATTCATTCTACATTGGATGGTCACTAGATCAGTAATTCAGTGAGTACTTATAAAGCATACCGCACCAACGTCGAGCTTAGATAGGCTGCCAATATGTAAGGGCTATTTCAAATTCGCACATAATCACGATGATTTAGGGTACATGAATATGTTTGTACCCGTACCGCATTGTCGGCAGTCCCTTCTATAGTGCTTCTGCGCAGATATTGCAGGTGCTTCGAGTTCCTTCGCCCTTCAATCCCCTCGATAAGTGGAGGATCGCCCCCCATGACTACATTAATCACTTCGCCCGAAACCTCATATGTTACTCCTTCCAGCAGCCAGTTCACCTCATCTGTGTATGCAGACGTAAGTTGGGGTCCATATTTCTACAATTTAAGCGACCTGGTTAGACCTTCTCGGGAACCTGAGGATATTCTCGCGGGAGCTGTCTCCGGGTTTTATGGCCCTGGTGCAGTGTTAGGTTGGCTTTTAAGCTGCGCGTCAGTCCTGCTTTCTCTCTTCCGCCCTAATACGGCTACGCATGACGCCCTAAACAACGACTTTCTTGTTTCGATCCTCTACCCTTTTATTGCATCATGTGACTTAATCCACCAATCTAGAACGACTTCTACCACCCGCCGTGATGTATCCTTGTGGAGCTCTTTAGCTGAATGGCGCAAAGCAGGGCACAGCGGTTCCCCAGGGGCCTTTCATGAGTGGGCTCAGGATCCTGGTCGTCTCCGAGTAATTGGTGTACCTCATACAGTACCAGGGGGCGACGTTTCCAAGGAATTCTGGGCTCTGAAGTATACGACGTTCGCATGTCTGGCTATCATCCGCATTTCGCTTGTTGTCTTCTCCACTTTCTTTGTTTTAGCAGCTTTATCCTCGCCTAACCCTCAAAACACCCGCCGGAGAACCATTATTACCCTATGCATTATGTGGTTTTCTATAATTTCGCCTCTTGTGTGCCTGTCAGAAAGCTGGCGGACCTACCCTGATTTTCTCGACTTGGAGCAAAGCCATGACGAACGACAGCCGGAGGTGCCGAGGAGCGCCCTTCTATCCCTCACGTACATGCTATGCACCCGTTGGGTTATCTTCTCAGACTTCGGCATAGTTATTGTCCTAGTGGTTGTGACTATCTTTCTCAGCCGACGGAAACGTCCAATGTGGTTTATGGCATCCTTTATTTCCCTCGTTGTTGTTTGCATAGCTAACATACTCTTTGGCTTCCGTGGCAGGCAGATTGGTCAAGAGTCACTGACGCTGAGCTGGGACCCTTCCCAGGGGTATAACTGGCCCAGTTTTGTTATGGACAACCCAATTTTGCCACATACCGCAACTCACTGGAGAGATCTGGACCAAGCAGTTGCGTTGGCAGCTGGCTTTGCATCGGTACTATTCTCTTTACATGACTTGATGCGTGACTTGATGCTGGAAAGGAATCAAGGCTGGATCAATTGCTTTGCAACAGTCTTGCAAAAGATTAAAAGGGTGGTTACCAGGTCTTAGGCGTTGTGGAGGCGGAGTTCCTGTGGTGGGATTTCCAAAACTACTATTTATAAATAAATTGCAGCATAACCATTCTGAAGATGGTGTTAAAACGATTTTGTCAATGCACAGTTAATCCGCTCGAACGGTTCCCCTAATAGCGACCTCGTTGGTAACAGCTCAGTCTTGGCCCGATTCAAGAACTAGCTCCTGCTGTAGTAGTCGGGGAGCATCTTCGCCGTGGTATTACCACTCTAACAAGCGGCACCCTACCTAGAGCCAACTCAAGATAGTCTACCTATCTGAAATCCGTTTAGATGGATTTGGACTGGAATTATGGTCCAAGGGAACCAAGGCAACTAGGCCACGGTCAGAATCATTGGATCATACCCATAGTCAGCGTATGAAACTATTACTATCATCCCATATGCTAGTCATTTATATTGCCTTTGTTGCCTTTAACGTCGAAAACATGGCGAATGTTGTTCGCCGTCCCCGCTAGACTTGCTCTTCCATACTTGTCAGAGCACACAGGCCCAGGAGCCTGTCAGCTACATCAGCGAGAGCTTTGTACATAAGATTCGTGAGTTGCAACTTCTCTTCTTAGCAGAGCGTCCATTGAACCCGTGAGGTATGGCAGAAAAAGTGGATGCATTGAGGACCTCCAATGGTGTTACTGATCTCTGCGATGCATTCTTCGGGATTAGCTCTTGCTTACCAGATCTCCAATAGTTGGGTCAAAGTGAAGATTCTCTCCCATCTGGTTTGCCGCAACCTGGTCCAGTATACTTATCAAGAACTAATAGAACAATAGGATATATGGATCGGTACCACTCCAACTGCCACGAAAGCCAAGCAAAAGAATATGATAGTTGACTTCATAATGCTGTAGGTGAGAACGTGATGGCCAAGGTCCATCTTCTGCTGCCTAGATTGAGGAGATTGTAAGATTTAAATATAGAAGAACTTTTTCAACGTACGTACTCTATCTTGGGCGCCTAGGTCTTCTTTCACACGGGCCATTGGCTGCATTATACACGAGCACGTCTCGAATATATAACTGCCAGAATACAGGTGCGGTACCGCTATGCACCACCCATGTTTCCACCTTCCTGTTCCGTGAAATAGAGCGATAGGTTCCTACGATAATGATTTTATCATCCCACCTCCAGTTGATGTTGGGACCGGTAACGCTGAAAACTCCGGTCTCGTTCTTCTCCTCTATCATTTCCACATCTTGTCCCAGAATGTTGAGTTGTATATTGCAAGATGGCTCAGGGAGAGAGACCGTTCCTACAAGATCCGTGCGATCACCAGCAATTCTAGCAGTGGGTACTTTCCTCACCTCTTTCCTACAGTTTATTCCTGAGTACATAAGCTCAAGCGAATCACGCAGCAACTGCAATCGAGCAACCATCAATTTTGCAGCCGAGGGAAAGGAGAAAAGATCCCATCCAGATACCGGGATGTAACTTCAGCAACGACTGGTCGTGCTAGGTCTATATTTAACTGAACCTCGTTGGCGACTTTCGACCGCAGCATTGGAAATATCAGCCTACGGGAAAGCAGAGATTCAATGTGGTCAAGAAATGGTCTGCTGATCATCTCCTTTAGGCGCAGATCATACTGATTGACATCACGGTCCGGCTCGTCGTCTCTGGTGACATTGAGAAAATTGATGCCCCCAAAAAGGATGGTCCGCACAAGAAAAACAACGAAAATGGGGGTAGTCTAGTAGACACAGACGACACACAATCATGGGAACTGCGAGGGGTTCATTTAGTCCAAGCAATCGCGGAGAGCTGGTGGATACCTGACGGGAGCATGGCAAGAAACCACAGGACATGGTGAAGTAGGATTTGATACCATACTTCAAAGAAGCTCAAGCAATCCAGTGTTTAGCCGGGGAAATCTTGCTGAAATGTATGAACGGCTTGCTGACTTCCTCAAAATTCGAGCGTTGTTTGTCGTGGCTCTTCTCATGCTGAGTCCTGATACTTTGGACGTCTATCTGGCCCAAGGATACGCCATTCATATGTCCGTGATATAGTTTGTTGAATGAGTCTTTATCGAACGCAATCTTGCTTTGCGTAGAGTCCTGCGCGATGATCCAATTAACCTCAATGCAGTCATAAGACGACTGCATTTGCATGTCGCCTTATTTAGACATACTGATATAGTATTCAACCCGTTGAGGTATCATACCAAAAGCGAGAAATAAAGAGAAGAAAGAATAGCATATCATTCACCTCCCAATGCAGCTGCGCAAAGAAACAGAAAACAGCATTAAGTAATCAAACACACAAAAACGCCAATAAATATTCATACAGAATGTAATCCTCTCCCCTCTTTTCTCTATCGTATCATATATTCACACACTTCCCCTAGCCCGACTTCAACCAGCCAACATCGTACAGTATGGGGTATCATTTCGCCTTTCCACCCTTCGTAGCCTCCAGAAAGAGGACCTTTTTCCGCACTACAGGGTCGTACTTGAGCATACTCAACGGACGATGGGTTCGCGGTCGGACCATTGTTCTATAGAAACCGGTCATGGCCATGGAGATGAGGCGGACGGTCATTGTTCGTGATTTTGCTGTTAATGTCTTGTTAGTGTAATCAACTTCGTGGAGAGCTAGCTATGGAAGTACCTTTCTTTGCCATTTTGTATATTCAGAATGAATTGGTTGTTTGAGGATGTAGTTGTTCGATCGACAGTTTCGAAGACCTCGGAATTGTTCGTCGAGGTTGTGGAATGGAATGAGAGTCGATGCACGGAGGCTGTATAAGCGCCCTGGAGTAATTTTCTTGGATGATGACTGCCTCGAATACAGCGATCGGTATGCGTTTAGAAAAAGTACAAGTCGATAATTGTTCTCGAATTGATGTTTTTCGGAGATGCGGCTTCAATTCGGGATCTCTGCACGTGATTAACGACACATGATTCGACAATCGGAGCACGGACCAAGATGCCATAGAAAAGTGGGTCTACTCAATATACAATAATTTTGACTCCTCCGACTTTGATTGCTGTTCATAATCGAAATCAACACCTGGCAATAAAGAATACGCGAAAAAATACACTCGGCATCACTAAATCATTCATCAGGATGATTATTGTTTACGTATTTTGATAGGACGTCCGTGTTACTGCCCTCCTGACCAACGACACCATCCCATCTCCGCCCTCAACATCCTCAACCACAGCTATCCTGACTCGGCATCGCAACCAGATCGACATATAACCCCTACCCAACAATACGCCTACATAAACGTGCGTGTAAAATTGTTAGATACGTAGATGCATGTTTTAGGCCCGGGCCGCCCGGCATCCCGCCTACCTCTTGTCGAGATCAAGGCATGATTCGCCGTATCTTGAGATTTCGATATTGATATGTAAGTTAAAGGATGTATGCAAGTGGCCGCGTGGACGAGTATAATATCATCCGTTAAGACAATCATATCGACTAGCTACATACTAGTAGAACCTATACTCTGCTAACCAGTACCCGATGGATCTCCTACCTTCATATCGTGAGCACCTGACGACATCCACGACTATCAAAATCCTGAAAATCCTCATACCGGGGCTCTAAAAAATGTCCACATGATACTATCCCCAGACCTAACTTTACCAGTCGTTTCAAGGTTTCAAAGTTTCTAATCTTATCACTATGTAAGACAATTAATTCAGCCACGAGTCAACCTTCATCCCCGCATTCTCACATCCACAGACTGTAGAAAGAACCAAATCGAATATGTGAGAGTTTCACGAGTGATGACGAAATATGTCGATCTATCTCCTTCTTCCCAAACATGATACTGTCAAAAGGCGTATTATGAATGTAAAAGGGCGTGGAGGATTGAAATGAGGTAGGTAAATCACCACCACCACCACCACCACCATCAGCAAGCGACTAAGCGAGCGATCACTGTACGGCGTCAGCAGACCAATCCACACACACCATACTAGTAACACCGTATTTCATTCATCTTCATACTGACTTATCCCAAGTAAGATATGCATACATACGTAGTATTCATTACAGATTACAGAACAGAATACAGAATACAGACACCAGCCACAGTATCTAGCGAGAAACCTTGGCAACTAGGCAACCAGCGATTTTGAATCTGTTGTATCTTATTGGATGGAGATGTCTTGTCCGAATGTATTCAGTTTGTGAGTCATCGATAAATGCACATTTGGTTAGATGGAAGATTGCATGAAGGAATCGAATCTTTGATAGGGCTTTACTTTCGAGAACTGCGGGGTATCAGTACAGATTGGATCTAGGGAAGTGCTCTGTGTGATATGTACAGTACTACACTATGCGGAGAACTATCTTGAGGCTTTGATACATACCCCCGTAGTCATACATCTGTCAATTTTGATTCTGATGGTTGTTTACGTAGAGGAATTATGCTCACAGTCATAAATACATAGACATAAATTCAAACAAGAACCGCCACTATGTATTCGAATCATCTACTCATGTATTCAATGAACACAACAATGTCAAAAAAATGAGTACAAAAATTCCATGGATATTTGAGGAGTACTGATCAGTCCACTACTCGATACTCAATACCTCCAGCGATAGCAGTGGAATACGTAGTCACAATCTAGACCATCTACCAACTGATGATCCCTTGAAAATACTTATCGATAAGAAGCAGTGACTCACCAAGCCCTATGCATAGTATGGCATATCCATTGGACCCTGTTCATTGATCAATGACTGCAGGAAGTACGGAGCTGCAGTCATAGTGGCTATGCTATGCTGAAGAAGTGGATCTTGAACATGCATAGCCCACTTACCCACATCGCGTGCAAACACGGGGATTTACTTTATGTACATTCCTATCGGAGGCTTTTTTTTACGGAAGTAAAA
>NHZS01000551.1:0-14701 GCA_002775195.1 Talaromyces adpressus
ATATTTATTAATTAAGTATATATTTTTTAATTTTTATTTATAACTATTTTTATTAATATTAATTAATAAATTATCTTTTAGTTTTATACTAAATTAATATTTTTAGAATATTTTATAGAGAACTTCTTAGATTAAATTATCTATTTTATTATAGTATACTATCTTCCCTTTTATATTATAGAGTATATTTAATTTAAAAGACTTATCTATATACTCTATAGTTTATAATATCTTAATATAAAAATTTCCTATTATTATTTAGTTAAGAAAAAACTAATAGATATAGCTACTTAGATAATAGAAATACTCTTAAAAATATAGGATTATAATATAAAGATTTTTATTATAATAGACTATTAGTTTAGTCTAGATTAAAAAGTATTTCTAGGCATAATAGGGTACTTTATTACTAATAATTTCTATTACTATAAGATATTACTAGGTTTCTTACTATTATTAGGGTCTTATACTAGTAAAAATCTTATAAAGATTATTATAAATATATTAAAGAAATATTAATTAATAGGTTTAATTCTAGGTATTATTACTAATAATACTTTAAATAATAGAACTATATTTATTAAGTTAAATATTAAATTATTTAGTCTTTTAGATATTAATATAGAGATTTAAAATAAGGCTTTTAAATCTAAATTTTTAAAACTAATTTATTTATAATATTATTTTCTATACCTATCTTATATTATTTAGCTATCTATAAATAAGTTCCTTAAGTATATTTATATTAAAATAAAGAATAATAATATCATCTATATTTAGAATAATAAGAAGGATTTATTCTTAGAGCATTTTAGCAGTCTTTTAAGGATCTTTAAAAAGATATATTTTTCTAAATCTAGCTTTTATTAGATTTCTAATATTTTATTAATAGCTTTAAAAGCTAGTTTACTATATTAATATAAGCACTTAATAATATAAAAAGTTTATAAAACTATAAAATAAGATAAATAGAATATTTAATTTAATCCTTAATTATAAGATAAGATAGAATTTAATATTTTTAATATTCTAAAGGGTTTACTATTTTTATTATCCTCTTAAAGATTTTATTATAATCTTAAATAATATAAAGTATCTTAATCTAATAGAATAAGATTTTAAATATTTTAAGTATTTAATAAGATTCTTATATTAATATTATTATATTACTATATTACTCTTAATATATATATCTATAACTATATATTAGATCTATTTATTAAGTCTTTTAGTAATATTATAAATATTACTAACTAAAGATATATACATATTTATAATTTATAAATTACTCTTTAAATATCTTAAAAGCTTTATAGATTTACTTTAAAGTAAGCATCTTAAGTAGAAGAAATATATATTTTTTAGCTTAGAAGCTATATATTATAAATTAAAAAAATATTATATAAAAATATATAACTTTTATAAGATTATCTATATAATTACTACTATTTTAAATCTAACTATTAAATTTAATTTCTTTAAAACTAACTCTTAATAATTTAAGCTTAATAAATAATCTTAATCTAAATTTTATAAGAAGAAATTTAAAGAGATTTATATTTATTATACTATTAAATTTTTAACTAATATAGTAACTAGGTCTAAATCTTTTAGATTAACTAGTCTTAACTAACTTCTATTCTTATCTAAACAAGGAATTTCTTTTTAGAAATTAAGTTCTTTTATCTCTAAAGATTCTAAATATTATTATTATCTATATTCTAGTATATCTCTAGTTGATTTACTCTCTAATATTTAATAACTACTAACTATCTTCTAATTACTATATCTAAGAAAGTAGTTAATAATCTTTTTATATAATAAAAGAATTCTTAGAGTATTTATTTAGTGTCGGAACGTCAATCCACATGCACTATACGCTCCGGCATGAGAAAGCCCTTGCTTCGATAACCCCTGGCATATTGGCAACCCCTGGCTCCAATGTATGTGCGCCAGAATGTGTATAACACATTCCAGAGCATGTACAAAGAGAGCATATATACACACCAGACCCCAGCACCCCTTTTCATAGCGATCAGACATGAATTTAGGAATCAAATACAGATCCCTTTTATGCCTCAATTATTAGGCTTGTTAGATTAGCCTGTTCCCAATCTAATTGAGCTGATCTTAGACCAGATAAACTAACACTAATTAGTTAACAGATTAGATTCATCTAATCTCTTATTCTGACCTCTAATTCATATGCATTTACTTACTTATAAATCAACTACTATCTTCAATATCAAATCCTAAATATCAAGAAATAATAATGGCACCTACCCCAGATTTTGATCTAAAAGGAAAAGAAGAAAAGAACCATAAGGTACTAGAAGCTTTTATCCTTACAAAATATGCCTTATATGAGGATATATACAATATACTATTATAAGCTATATTCAGATAAGACTTCAAAAAATAGGATCTTAAAGACTTCAAAAGAGCCCTATTTTTACATCTATACTAGTTAATTATACATCTATATATAAATAGCATATATATTAGCACTGACGAACCTAGCAAAATTATTAAGAATATCTATACCATATATAAAGAATCTATACTAAGAATATAGTCTAAAAATAATATTAGATATTATCTTAATATTAATAAGATTCTTAGCTCACAGACCTTGATCTAGAAGAAATTTACTATAATTCTTGCTTTATATAATATTCCTAAGCCTATACCAATACTAAAAATAACTACTCTAGAGATGTTAATTATCCTACTTTATCTCTATAGTATTAGGTTAAAATTAACTACTAAACTATTATATAAGATTACTCCCACCCTAGTTTATATAAGTCTTATACTAAGTATTAAAAATATTACTATATTAATCTTTACTAAGAGTCTTAGACCCACATAAATCATCTCTAGATTAATATTTTTATTAAAGCTTTATACTAAAGATATAAAGTATAAAAAAAATAATAATTTATTTAGTCTTAAGCTAGATATCTTCTATAACTATTATTACTATACTTATATATTATTTATACTAGAAGTATATAGATTAGTGTTTCCCACTATACTATATAGCTAAGCCCTTACCTACTACTACTTATAATACTATATATAAAAGTAATAAGATATTAATCCTATTAAAGCAATATAATAGTATTTTAAAAGAGAAGAATATTACTATACTATTAAATATAAATAGTCCTATACAATACTCTAATAGATAATTAATAATAACCCTAGTAAGGATACTCTTTAATACCTTAAGATTATAATTTAAGTATTATAAAATTTAATCTATTTATTAGATCTCTAGCTTTATACCCTAGCCTACCTTCAAAGCAAGATTATTAAAGTAATATATATATACCTAGCATATCAAATAATAACTAGAAGACCTTTAAATACTATACCTAGCTTGATTAGCAATCTCTATATAAGTATAAGTCAATATTAAGATATATACTATACTATATAGAATTTGATCTTAATCTCTAATAATAAAGCTTATTATACTGACTATTATTATTATAATAGATATTAGTTATACTTACTATATAGAGAATAAGTATAGAATTAATCTCACTTGAATAACTATATTAATTAATATTACTTTATCTACAAGAAACCTAGATATTAGTCTATAAATTATAGCACTAAGAAATATAATATATCATATTAAAAAATATAGTATTAATCTAATAGTAAGATAGACTAATATATTATAGATTATAAAGAATAGCCCCTATCTAATCCTAATATAGATACCTTAATAAAAGCTAAAGTATTAAAGATTATATTAATTTTATACTTTATAATAGGCTTTAATTTATATGAAAGCTTTAGAAAAACTATAATAACTAAATTAGCAAACTATGCTATAAAATATGCTCTAAGATTACTATTAATATCTATATATCCTAATTTACTAGGATTTGACCTTATTAAAGAGGTAAAATTAGCTAACTAATCAGAGATTACTATTCTTATATTAATATATTAAGAATTTAAGAGCTATATCTTATTATACTAATATACTAATTTATAGTTTTAAAGTATATTAATTAATAATAGCACTACCTAATTCTTAACTACTAGATAAGCCTAATTTCTTACTCTCTAAAGAGCTGCTAAAGAGATTATACTAGAGCTATCTACTATAGAGATTATTAAGATTAAATTTAGACCTAAAGATCTCCTATACTTACTAGAATTAATTAACCTAAAGACCCTAATTAGCACTATATAATTCTATATATTAGAAATAATAACCCTATTTCTACTCTTATTCTATAACCTAGACTATCTAAAGGTATATTTTAATAATACTCGCAATATCTTGATAGGCCTGAACTAGAAAGTATTTTCCTTAATAGTATATTAGTTTAGCTATCTATTCTTAGTATAGGATTATAGCTTTAAATTATATATTATAAAGTTATTAGATAAGAATCTATGCTTTCTAATAGATACTGAATTACACTATTTATATTACTAATTTAAACATCCTTTAACTAAGTGTTTATCCTAGTTATTAGACTATGCTAGCTATAGTATATATACTAAAGTATTAGAGTATATTTAAAGTTTCTACTACTATTACTAAATCTATAATAAATTTTTTAAATAATTTAAATTCACTATATAAAGTGATATGCACTTTAACTATTTAATTATTATTAATATTATATATATTAAGGGCAAAGCTATACTGCATATTATTAATAAAATAACTTAATATAATGTTATACACTGGTTACTAAATATTAGTGCTAAAATTATATAAGATATAATTTATATTGCCTAGATAGATATATACCTAGGACCCTTAGATTTTATTATCACTAATACTGGCAAGAATTTTATAAATAAAGAATTCTCTTAATCTACTATAATAATTAGTAGTATAATTATGAATATACCTATTAAAGCCTATTAGTTAATTAATGCTATAGAGCACTATTATGCTATATTATACCACGCCTACCTTATTATATAAGATAAAATACTAGATATTACTTTTAAATCATTATTATAAATAGCTATTAAAGCTATTAATAATACTACTAGTCTAGATAGACTTATACTAATCCTTTTAATATTTAAAGTATATCCTTATATAATAGAGTATAACCCTTTAGCTCTATTAATTATAAAGAGAGCAATAGCTATATAAAAAGTAATAACTAAGATCTAGAAAGTATATATTAAATATAATATTAAGGACATATTAAATATTTAAAATAGATCCTTATTAGTAACAATTTATATACTTCTATTAAATTTAGATATACTTATATAGTATAAAGGAAAGACTAGATATATAGGTAAATAGACTAGACTATATAAGCTCTTAAGTATTAATAGAGAAATATATATAATTATACTTCCTAAGAGATTAATCCTATTCTATACTACTATTATTAAACCATATTAAAACCCTACTAAAGATGTTAAACTAGATAAGCTAATTAATATCCCTAGAAAAGATATCTAAGATAATACTATAAAAGGCTTCCTTAAAGATACCTCTAAGGCCTAGAAATAAGGTAAACTATTATTATAACTAATTATTATAATTCTATTATATTGCTTTAAATTATACCTCTAAGCTATATATAAAGAACTAGAGCACTAATTTACTAAATCTTAATATAAGGAAATTAATAGATTAATAAAAAGAAAAGTCTTTAAAGTAGTAGATATAATAGATATTCCCTTTAGCATATAAATCTTTAACCTATAATTTATAGAAAAAGTTAGGAATCCTAAAATAGATAAAGCTTTTAAGAAATTATACCTAGTTATATAAGCTTATAATAATATTAATAAGAGCCTTATCCTAATAGAATCTCTAATAATTTAGTACTGCAGCTAATACTTAATATTATATCTTATACTATATAAAAAGGATTCAAAGCTCTATCTATATAATATAATATAGGTCTATATATAATTAATAATACTTCTTAATCAAGATTTCTATGTATAACTACTACCAAAGCTTACTACTGCCTTTAAAAGCTTAAAGTTATCTAGCTACTATATAGTATCTCTAAAGCTAGTAACTATTAGTTCCATATATATCATTATTATTATATAGATTAGCTAAAAATAGAGACCTCTATATATAATCTATACCTCCTATATTGCACTAAACTAGATATTGGTTTTAGGATAATTAGTATATAGACAGATGATATATTACTACTTACTAATAGTAGATTTGCACTATATAAACAGCAAGAAATTAAGAATATAGGAATTATAAACAAGCCCTAGGACATACTTATGTATCAATAGCTACTAAAATTTAATAATAGCCTTATCTTAGAGTCTATCTAGGGAGTAATATTAAGCCAAGAACACACTTGTGTATTAATTTGTACTATATAGAACTATAACACTGATATAATAAGCTTAAGAGGCAAGATCTAGAAAGATATAACCCTGGCTAAGTAATATATTATTTAATATATACTAGGCACCTATATTGCTTCTATATATTAATTTAAAGTTTTATTTAATCTATTATATACTGCTCAAGCAATAAGCCTAATAAAGAATAATATTAAAGTGCTTAATAAGTATTTATAATAGTAATATAATAATACTTTCTAAGGACTATATTTTATACTACTTAATACTAATTCTCTCTATCTAATATGCTTTATTAATTTTTTATTTACTAATAATAAGGACCTTATATTATAAATTAGCTTTATTATTATATTAGCTAATGCTACTAACAATACTAATATTATATATTAATCCTCTATTAAGTGTAAGTATGTTACCTAAAGTATACTTACTTTAGAATTATATATAATAATCTATACTTTTAATACTACTATAGCTATTAAGTTAATTATTATAGAATTATTATATCTCCTTAAACTGCTACCACTTACTATCTATACTAATTTAAAGAGCCTATATAAATACCTTATCAAACTAAATATTATCTAAGAAAAGCATCTTATAATAGACCTTATATGCCTCTGCTAATTATATAAGCGCTATAAAATTATTAAAATTAAATAAATTAATAGTAATATTAACCTAGTAGATACTATAATAAAGAGCAAGCCTTACTATATTCTAGAAGAACTTATTAATACCAACAAGCTTTATACTAAAGTGAGTACTTAGGTTAAATACTTAACTATACTATTAACTATATATATACTAAAGTATAAGAATATAGCATTTATAGTACTAATTTCCATTACTATTAATTAGATTAATATACTATTTCTTTATATTATTATCTCCTTACTATAGTCACCTAGATTATTATTTATTATTGTTTTTATTGCTTCTATTTACTACTCTATTAGCCTTAATATATA
Source organism: Talaromyces adpressus (assembly GCA_002775195.1). Classification (NCBI taxonomy): domain Eukaryota; kingdom Fungi; phylum Ascomycota; class Eurotiomycetes; order Eurotiales; family Trichocomaceae; genus Talaromyces; species Talaromyces adpressus. The sequence continues at coordinate 7,320 of NHZS01000551.1, forward strand.
TGAATTATACCCTATCATTCTTTTCTTTCTTTTAAAGAGTTGCCAGTATTGGAATGTCAATCTATATATACTATATACTCTAGTATAAGAAAGCTCTTACTTTGATAACCCCTAGCATATTAGCAACCCCTGGCTCCAATGTATATGCGCTAGAATATATATAACACATTCTAGAGCATGTATGAAGAGAGTATATATATGCATTGGACCCCAGCACCCCTTTTCGTAGCGATCAGACATGAATTTAGGAATCAAATACAGATCCCTTTTGTGCCTCAATTGTTAGGCTTGTTGGGTTAGCCTGTTCCCAATCTAATTGAGCTGATCTTGGACTGGACAAACTGACATTTAGTTTTATCTTATATAGCTTAGGATTTTTTTACTATACCTATTAATAGTATAAAAGTAGAAAATCTTTTTAATTTAGTATATAATATATATAATTACTAAAGAAATTAATTAAATCTAGATACTATTAAAGCTATTATACTATAAATATATATAGATTACTTTATTATATCTATAGAATATTAAGAACTATTTAACTCTACTAATATTAATTTTATTATCTTAGAACCTATAAATTAAGATGCTTAAGATATAAAAGATATTAAAAATAAGATAATATATTATATTAGTAATAATAAAGATATTAATAGAGTCTCTAATATTAATATAGATAATAAAGAATCTCTTTATTAAAATAGAATTAATAGAGAGGAGATTTCTTAAGAGAATCTCTTAAATAATATAATATAATTAGATTATATAGAGATTATTCTTCTAATATATTCTTCTAGATATTCTTCTATATAATCTTAAAGATATTCTTCTATAAACCCTTCAGTATATTAATATTCTTTATAAGGATTAAAAGACTACTTAAAAACTAGTAGATTTAAGAATAATAACTATATTTATCCTAAGTATAGCTATTATTAAAAGATTAATAATAGTAAATAATATATATAATATTTTATTTATAAAGGGTTTTTTATCTAATTATTTTTTATTATAGATTTAATATAGTTTTCCCTACTATAGTCTAATTTAAAGTTTATTATTTTATTATTATTATATACTTTCTAATATCTATATTTTATTCTTTTATTCTATTATTAGTATAAAAATAAATATATCTAGCTATAGTTAGATTTTATATCTAAATATTTATTAGCTATATTTACTTTAACTATACCTAATCTAGTTTATAATTAATTATTAGTAGCTATATTAAAGATTATTTTAAGTGAAAAATGTCAAACTTAAATTATAAACCTAATCTAATCTAAACTATATAGATTATAGGTTAGGTTACAGATTAAAGGCATAAAGCCTAAAATCCATATGGGTCCCAGAGACAGCTTCCCCAACTTGCCCCAATGCGGGCTGGGTACAGGTTGGTGCGGGTTTACGGTGTAGGTTTACCATCTCTAATAAGGTTAAATCCTAGCAAATTAGGATATATAGATATTAATAGTAGTCCTAAGATATATTTTATAGCATAGTTTACTAATTTAGTTATTATAACTTTTCTAAAGCTTTTATATAAATTAAGGCTTATTATAAAGTATAAAACTAGTATAGTCTCTAATACTTTAACCTTTACTAGGGTATTTATATTAAGATTAGATAAAGGCTATCTTTTATAATCTATAATATATTAGTTTATCTCACTATTAGATTAATACTATATCTTTTAATATAATATATTATATTTCTTAGCATTCTAATTTATAGACTAATATCTAGATTTCTTATAGATAAAGCAATATTAATTAGTATAATTATTTAAGTAGAACTAATTCTATACTTATTCTCTATATAGTAAGTATAACTAATATCTATTATAGTAATAATAATTAGTATAGTAAGCTTTATTACTAGAGGTTAAGGCTAAATTCTATATAATATAGTGTATATCTTAGTATTAATTTATACTTATATAGAGATTGCTAATTAAGCTAGATATAGTATTTAAGAGTTTTTTAGTTATTATTTAATATACTAGATATATATATATTACTTTAATAATCTTACTCTAAAGATAGGCTAGGGTATAAAGCTAGGGATCTAATAAATAGATTAAATTTTACAGTGCTTAAATTATAATTTTAAGATATTAGAGAGTATTCTTATTAAGATTATTATTAATTATCTATTAGAGTATTATATAAGACTATTTATACTTAATAGTATAGTAATATTCTTCTTCTTTAAAATACTATTATATTACTTTAGTAGAATTAGTGCTTTATTATTTCTATATATAGCACTATAAATAGTAATAGGCAAGAGCTTAGCTATATAGTATAATAGGAAATATTAGTCTATATATTTCTAGTATAAATAGTATATAGATATAATAATAATAATTATAGAAGATATCTAGCTTAAGATTAAATAAATTATTACTTCCCTTATACTTTATATCTTTGGTGTAAAGCTTCAATAAAGATATTAATCTAGGGATGATTTATATAGGTCTAGAGCTCTTAGTAGAGATTAATATAGTAATATTTTTAATACTTAGCATAAAGCTTATATAAACTAGGATAGGAGTAATCTCATATAGCAGTTTAATAGTCAATTTTAATCTAGTGCTATAGAGGTGGAGTAGGATAGTTAATATCTCTAGAGTTACAGTCTTCTATTGCAGTTTATGCCTGGGCTTCTTGTATATAGATATCAATGCTATAAATTAATCTTGGATAATTTCTAAGTCAATAGTTTCACATATTTTGAGGTAGTAAATGAGGTCTTTTTTAGTCTATTATCTTAGTATTGATTCCTTACATACAGCATAGATATTCTCAGTGATTTTACTAGATTTGTTGGTACTAATGTATACATTATTCATACGTAGATATATAATTAATCAGTATAGGTGTAAAAATAGAGCTCTTTTAAAGTCTTCAAGGTCCTATTTTTCGAAGTCTTGTCTGAATATGGCCCATAATAGTACATCGTACACGTCCTTGTATGAGGCATATTTTGTAAGGATAAAGGCCTTTAGCGCCTTGTAGTCCTTTCCTTCTTTTCCTTTTAGATTAAAATCTGGGATAGGTCCTATTGTTATTTCTTAATATTTAGGGTTTAATATCAAAGGTAGTAGGTGATTTATAAGTAAATAAATATGTACAAATCAGGGGTTGGAATAAGAGATTAGATGTATCTGATCTATTAACTGATTAGTATTAGTTTGTCTAGTCTAAGATTAGCTTAATTAGATTAGGAACAGGCTAATCCGACAAGCCTATAAAGTAAGATATAAAAAGGATCTGTATTTAATTCCTAAATTCATGTCTGATTGCTACAAAAAGGGGTGCCAGGGTCTGGTGTGTATATATGCTCTCTTTGTACATGCTCTGGAATATATTATACACATTCTGGTGCATGTACGTTGGAGCCAGGGGTTGCTAATATGCCAGGGGTTGTTGAAGCAAGGGCTTTCTTATGCTGGAGCATATAGTGCATGTGAATTGACGTTCCGACAATAGGTTCTTAATTATCAGTTCTTTCTAGGGCTTATAAAGGATATTAATATATTAGATCTCTTCTTCTTCCTATATTGTAAAGATGTTATCAGTAATAATAAGGATATTATTAGTTTATATACTAATAATACTAAATCTTTATTTTAGGTTAGAGTAGTAGAGAAAATATAAGTTATAGATTAATATCTCTATATTAAGCTTTTCTATATAGTAATTATAGTATATACAGAACTAGTAATTGTCTGCTTTAGAGATTCTATAAAGTAGTTATATAACTTTAAGAAATATATCTCTAGGAAAGTATTATATTAATTCTAGTATGATTTATATATAGAAATCATAATTAAGCTTTATTATTAATTAAATATAGGCCTATATAATATTATAAATATAATAGTATATATTTCCTATAGTTATAGTAAAGCAGAGAATAATTTATTGACTAGCTTATTAGATTATTAATAATTATATTAATATATACTCCTTATTCCTATCATTATAAGCCTATATAATAAGCTGTAATTTCTTAAAGGCTTTATTAGACCTAGGGTTCTTTATTTAGTTAATAAATCTTATAGTAAAGATTTAGATGCCTGTCACGGACCTGGATCCACCTTAGTTAAACAGCGTTGTGTCGAGGTACGCTAGGCTTTGTTGAACCACACAAAGGTTCGGGTTGTCTGATCGATAGAGTAGGCTTGAGTAAACGAAGTAATAATAATCGAACTGGCGTCTGAATGTCTTAAACGTAACTAAGATAGAAGAGATCCCTTGTACAGCCTGGTGCCCGTACAAGTATGAATGCTTTGCTGACTCTCACTGTTGTATTTAAGTGACTTAGATTAAAGAACTATGAAGAGCTAAATACATGATAGTAAATGACCGTTCTTATATATCCAGTCCTCCTAGTTCCGTATACCACATATCGTATACTTTAAAAATAGCGAATATAAAGTATACGATATTCTTCTAATGATATCTTGTTGTTTCATATACCCATTATCTATTCAGATAATAGTATATTATTCCTATCTCCACGTGACCTGGTGCGTGTCCCATACTGAGGTGTCTCAGTCTGACATCCTTCCACTTGTCTTGTCATCGTATGGTTCATACGCTCACAATTCCAAAGTGACCTTTCCTTTCTGGTCATAGTATATTTTAGCGTCATGCAGGTTGATTCGTAACAATGCCTAATAAGATATTCTTTTCTAAAATATATTTAAATATACCCTATTCTAATAAGCTATTAATCTCCTTCTATTATAAATCTTTAAATTAGGCTAATATAGTAGCTATAAATTAATGGTTTAATTTATCCTCTTACTCCTATATGAATTTACTAAGGAATATATATTATATATAGTTCTCTCTATAATATGTAGGTAAGTGATAATCTTACTAGAGATACTATAAATTAGTTATATTAGGTTTATATTATAGAATAATAATTATAGATAGTAGTAGAATTATAGCCTATATAATAGTTTTAAGAGAAGCTTCTAAGATCTCTTAGATAGTTTTTTTAGGATCTAGTAAGGTAGTAGCTTCATTACTAGAGATAGGATTATCTAATTATAATTTAGATTTAGAATAGTATAATTTGATAGCAATTGACTAGAATAAAATTAGACTATTTAGAAGCTTAATTGTATATATTTTATTATTAATTATTAATAGTTTATATAATCTAGTCCACTTTCCTATATATCTAGTATTTCCTTCTCTTTATATAAGTATATCTAAATTAAATAAAAGATAGTATATAGCTGTTAATAAAGATCTATTTCTAATATTAATAGTATTAATAATCTAATATTAAGTATGTATCCTATAAATCTCTATTATTACTTTCTTAATTATAATAGTATATTAAGTAATTATAGATGCTAGAGGGTTATATTTAGTTATTTATAGATAAATACTAAAGATTAAAAGGATTAATATAAGGCTATCTAGGCTAGTAGTATTATTAATAGCTTTAATAACTATTTATAAGGCTATTTTAGTAGAAATATTAAGTAGTTTATCTTTTATAATCTTATATAAGTAGCAAAATATAGTATAGTATTATTTAATAGTATTAATTAATTAATAGACTTTAACAGGTATAATAGTAATAATTATATCTATTAATAAAATATCTTATAAGAATTCTTTACTAGTAAAGTTCTTACTAATATTAGTAATAATAAAATTAGGAGGGTTAAAATATATATTAATCTATATAATCTATAATATAATCTATATTATCTTTATTAAAATATTTTTAAGCTAATATATAGTATTAAAGCATATAGCTTTATTAATAATATAAAGTATAGGTTTGCTACTAATATATATAATATTAATAATAATTAAGTAATTAAAGTTAACATTATCTTATACTATGAATCTAAAATAACTAAAGGATTAGCTATAGATTTAGTAATAGTAGTAGAATTTCTATATATACTATAATGCTTCAATATTAATATTATAGCTAGTATATATAAATAATTTTTAGAGTTTCTTAACTAATAGATAGTTAAATTAGTAATATAAATAGTATAACTTAATTTCTATAAAAAAGCATATATTAGTATTAAAAAATTTAGTTAAGTATAATCTTAGTGAGTGGTTTTATATAAGAAATAAGTAGCTAAAGTATTATAAGATTAATATTATTATATTAGGCTTTAGTCTAATAAGAATATTCTTTATATTATTAAAATAAATACTTAATTAATTTATATTCTTAATTAAGAGTAAAAATAGTATTATTACTTTAAGTATGTAGAATTATATATTATTAATAAGAGTTAGTATATTAATTAATCTAATAGATCTAATTTCTTTATTTAGTCTAAATTATATAGTTATTTAACCTATTATAAAGATATTAAATATAATATTATTAGCAGTCTTCTAGTAAGCAAGATATTAGAGATATTTAGCTATAGAGTACTTTATAGTATTAGTGTTAATTAGAATACCTATAAATATATTTATTAAGTAGTATAGCTTAGTAAGAAAAGAATATTAGAGTAGTATTAGAAGAGTGTTATATAGTATAGCTATTATTATAATAATATCTCTAGGTATTATATTAATATCTTTCTTAGATGGATTTAAGCTGGCTCTAGGCTATAGTTTTAATTATAGAAAATAGGCTATAGAATAATTAGTAAAATTATTAGTAAGTGATTTAGAATACTTTTTATACTTTAGATTAATAATTATAAAGTATATAGCAGTATATAATAATCTTTTATTCTTATAATTTTATATCTTATACTTACTAGATGCATCTATATCTATAAGGAATACTTTGAACTCTTTATTATTATCTAGGCTATCCTAATTTATAGCTATTAAAGGTTATTCTTTCTTAATAATAAGATATACTTTTATATAGTCTATATATAGTTATAGGGCTCTTTTTTATTCCTCTAAGGTATAGTTAGTTAACTAGTATCTAATCTTCTTATAAATATTATATATTTTAGATAAGTAGTTCTATGAGGAGCTATAGTACTTATAGTTATTATATTATTAATTTTAATATAATAAATAGCTTTAATATAATAATTATAGTTATTAGTAGTAGTAGTGATAGTTTATATAATATACTTTAATAAGGTGCTATACTATAGCTTGCTTTATATCTTTATATTAGCTAATACTTAATTATAGATCCTTTATAAGACTAGTAATAGTTAGTAAAAGCTTTTCTATAGTAGTATAGTATATAGGGATAAGATAAATAGCTAATATTAGCTTTATATAATATATAATATTATTTTAAACCTATAGATAAAGCTTATTATAGAGCTAATATAGATCTTATAATATAAGCTTAAGATATTTAGAAATTAATTTCTCTAGGTTCTTGCTTATAATATA
>NHZS01000553.1:0-100049 GCA_002775195.1 Talaromyces adpressus
AAAAAAACAACGAATTAGGAGAAGAGATTTAGGAACGAGCCATGTGCGAAAGGAAGCGGTTCAGTGAAGGTTGCATTCGGATTGTTAGCATGATGGATGAGCGGGCGGGCATGGTCATGTCACATCGATCCGATAACTTATTTGATTTATTCCGCTTGACGTGCATATGCATGGAACTGTCATCTACTTATTCAGATGTTGGTTGGCCATAATTGCATGTGATGATCCATGATGATATATGGTTTTCAGGACCCGGATCTTCCATGAATGATGTCGAATCTCACCCGCATGATTACATTGATTACTACTCTGTTATAGTAACATAGATCTAGTTGGCCAACATAAATCGAGATAAGGATCTGTCGATCTTCAGCGATCCTAAGCAAGCAAACAATAAACATGAAATTTGTATGATGCTGATCCAATCATTATTTTTCTTTGGGGAGCGTGACGGTTAGGGCTGGCTGCCTTTCTTGACCATTCAGATGTCACCACTTGATATTAGAAGACTATATTGATGTTATGTATGTATGTACCTGAATTGGCATGCGGATTTTTAGGAATGAGAATACGAGCTTCGGTTTAAGGATCGACGAGAGCTTATCAACGTGGGGATACAGAGTTTGGAAAAAGATGGGTGAACGCGGATATCAGTTGATGAGTTCAAGCTATCCATCAATCTTCAATGTTTCAAGGCTACCTAGGTATATGTACCTAGGTACTTTTCTCCTACACGAAGGTCTCGTTAAAATTAAAGTGAAGCCGATCAAACTTATTCAGCCAATTCAATCAACCGAGTAGCCTTAGAAGTCTCCAGTCAATTATATATTCTTCTTCGATTTCTCTCCGTAGCCACATGTAGACCCTTCGGACCATCAAAATGAGTTTCATCGACACGATTTATACAGTCATCTGTCCTGAACGTGCTCTCACTACAACATTGGATCAGACGCAGAAAGATGAGATAGAGAAAACGGGGACCGACGGCGAATGAAGGGAACCTTGACCTCTCCAATATCTGAGATATGTATACCCAGAGGCGCATTTGTAGAAGGGCTGTCCCAAAAGGAAAATCATATGTACCTTTGTTTTTAATTAGATTAGATTAACTAAAAGATCAAATGATTCTTATTTACTCCTTGTACTTCAACGTACCACAGACCAAGATTTATATATATCCCAAAATCATTAACCTAACTACCACTGCCCCTTAACATCATAATGCCCATGCTCATTCAAAACCTTCCCTCGATCCCACTCCCTCCCTTCCCCCTTCTTGGCCCATTTCACGTCCTCAATCCGTCCCTCGGCATCATTATTGGAACTACCATTCGCGAACGCCGGATCTTCTTTCCATCGTTGAACGGTACTCTCATCGAACCCCGCGGCGCGTAGGCGCTCTTCACCCTTTTGTCGCCATGTTGCTCGGTCACGAAGAGCTTCTAGTGCCATATTCCAATCTTCGTCTTCGTCTTGAGTCATGAGACCGGCTACGGGGCGTCGGGTCGATCGTTTCGAGGAAGTGATTTCGTCGTTGTCGGATAGGTCGACATCGAGTTTGGGATTGTAGTCCCGCTCGAAGTGGGAGTCGATTGTGCTTGTGTTTTGACGGTAGGAGCCTCGTCCCCGTGTAGAGACGCCACCCGTGCGTGCGGACGGCGGTAATGGACCTACGAGGTCTTCTAAGGGGTCGGATTCATTGTCCGAGCTATATGTATCCTTGCGCGATTCTAATTGCGCAGTGTGGTCTTCCGTAGGACGATCATCATCTCGCCTTCGCCGCTCGTCGTCCCTGTGGTCATCTCGATGCCGCCTCGAGACATCCGGTGACCTTGACCGGCGAGGCGACGCACTCCTATTGTTCTTAGAGTGCCTGGATGATCGGTTTCTGGAGGACTCCCGACGCGATCGTTTTGAGCGCCGCTCGTCATCGCGATGGCGTCGGTGAGATCTTGAAGTTTCACGATCTTCGTCCGATTCGCCGCTAGCATCTTCATACCGCCGGCGATGTCGCTCGGACCGAGACTTGTGGTGGTCCCTGCTCGAAGAATCGTCTACATGCTCTCTCCTCGATGAGCGCTCCTTCTCACGACGGCGAGGCGACCGATCCCGATGCCTATCTTTTTCACCACGTCGCTCTCGGCGAGGGGGAGACCTCTCCCCACGCAATTTGTGCATCCGCTCTCGAGCATCCTCTTCTTCCTTGCGCCTCAATGCCGCGTTATGGGTATCCGTATCTCTAAGAATGTTCTTAAGAAAGCGAGTGTTAGGCTTCGGAGCTCGGTCGGTCGGGCTGTATAGCATTAGCATGAATTCAACAACAACCCAAAAAAGTAACCTACCGACGAGGAAGATATGCCTTAAGCCCAAGCGCGGAATATTTCAGCGATTTATCCTTTGCCTCTGAAGCAAGTAGCTGCGCGACATATTCGTCATTGCTTGTGGGGTCATCGATCATGTCTCCGAGCGGCATGGTGAATGAGGTTAAGAATATACATGGGTTGGAAGAATAAAAAAACTCAATACAAAGGTGGACTGCAGCTAAGCAGCCCTTGTATCCAGAAATTAGTGCATTTGAGACGGTGACGTTGACTTGTTGAAGCGAAAGTCCGGTGAGAGGTTGTACGGGGTAGATAATTTGCCGCTGGTGGTACAGTATGAGACAAACAGTGCAAACTGTCCGCGATAGGCAATCGGTGTTGTTTACGCGGCGGGACAATCGCGATAATCTTTGGGCTGACAGTAATTTATTTCATAATTTTAAACAATTTGCTCATTAAAACGCACAGCATTCAACGTGATCTCACTCGTTTTCTAATTGTCGACAAGAATCTACAGGAGATCAAAACACCAATCGACCGCCTGCAATGGCATCGCTGTCCCCCACCGAAGCTCTCGCAAAAATCCAAGATCTCCAGAGAGGACAAGATGTCGAATCAAGCACACTCGCAATCCTGCGCATAAGCGAACCGATAACCGCCTCATTAGATGTCGACGGAATACCGAGGTCGCCCTCTAAACGCGCTTCAGATGCATCCATAGTCTCCGACGAGAATCCGACACCTGCGTCGTTGGAGGCTGATTTGACGCATTATAAGGTCCGCCATACCCTCTTGGCCTACATATTCTGATTCCGTCAGGGACTGACTATCAGTCTTTATATTTTAATTAGGAGCTATTCTCCAAACTACGCTTCTCATACCTAGAACAAGTCACCAAAGAGAAGTTTCTACGCGGAATAGTCGGTGATCCGCCGCTGGTCGTTGGTCATAATGAGAATGTCGAATTGGAGGCGACACTGGCAGAGGCAAAGCAGCAATTAAAACAGCGCAAGGAAGAAGTTAGGGTTATGGTGGAAGAAATGGAGAAGACTGGGCGGGAGTTGGCTAGAAGTGAGTATTCCCCCCGCTGGTATTAGAGGTGGAAGTCATGCTGATTGAGATTAAGGATATAAAAACGTGCAAATTGAAACTACTAAACTATCGGAACTACCACAAGAGATTGCAAAATTGGAGCAGAAAATTGCTTCCCTGAAACAATCCCAAGCGGCATACGCAGCAGCCTCCGATTCTCACAACACCTCTTCTTCACAAAACCTGTCGTTACCGGCAACCTTGAAACTCCTTGCAGAGCGCGAAGCAGAATTGGCTGCGATTGATAGACAAATGACATCTTTACAAAATACGCTACCACGAAAGACGCGCGAAGCAGAAGCGATGGGGAGAGAATTGGGTGTTTTGGAACGGAGAAAGTCTGAGGCAATAGGGCAGGCGCGGGAAGCGGAGAGGAAGAAACTGGAAGGTGAGAGTGATGGACTGGAAGAGATGGGGAGATGGTATCGGAGTGCGGAGGCTACGTTGAAGAAGTTGATTGATGTTGAGAATTGATCAATTCGTAGTTGAAATTATATGTATAATGATTTGATGAAAGGCGCAGGGTACGGAGTTATTGAATGTTAAGGAGGGTTATGTCTTACGTATGATATCTAGTTTAAAGCAGTGTTGAATCTCTGAAAGTGGAGCTACGTGCGTAGCAAGTTCATATTGAATCGTGATCATACAGCATGCTATCCTATGATGCAACAGAAAACCCTCAGAGATATCATAAAAAGACTTTTTATTGTTTGCTAATCCTTTACTCTTCCTCCTCCTCTTCCTCACCGTCACCACCCTCGGCAGCCTTGGCCTTCTTGCGGCGCACACGACCAGGGCGACCGCCACCGAAGGGAGAGGTGAGAGCGAAGTCGATGTGCTTCTGGGAGTCGAGACGGACCATGTAGGAGGGGACGTTGACGATCTGCTTTCCGACGCGGATGTGACGCTGGCGGATGAGGACACGGGCGTGGTGGATGGACTTGGCGAGACCAAGCTTGTAGACACAGGTCTGGAGACGGCGCTCCAAGAAATCCTCAATCTTCAAGGCCAAGACGTAATCGAGCTTCATGCGGGACTCATCGAGCACACCGACACGGACGAGACGGCGAATGAGGGCATTTCCTTCGAAGAGACGCTTGGGGTCCTTCTCGTCGAGAGTAAGAAGCTCACTACGGAATTAGTAGGGTATCACGCGAGACTCTGATGGACAACATACCGAGCAGCACGACGAATCTTGGAGAGAGTGAGCTGGACACGCCAGACCTCACGCTTGTTGCGGAGACCGTACTCGCCGACAGTCTTCAATTCGGAGTCACTATCGAGGATGTTAGGAATGGACAACACGACATAAGCAGAAGCACGCTTCCACTCAGTGGCCGGGAGGTACTGACAGACGAGCCGACTCGTATGCTAAAAGAAGTCAGTATTCTATCTCCAGGTACATTTTCTCGAGGTTTATGGATTGTAGAACTCACGTCGACGAGGGACCTTGTAGGTCTTGGAGTAAGAACGCCTGTAAAACGAAACACATGGTTAGAATGATTCTCTCAATCAATCGTCACGGCCTGTACTCACGGGGCTGGGGCCATGGCTGCGGTGGTGTCTCCCGGTTGTCGCGATGAAGTCGAAGTCTTGAAAGGTCGATAAATTGGAGTTGCGATTCTTTAAGATCAAACTCAGAAGTGGAGGGCTTGGAAGGACCCACTAAGCGAAGCGAGGCGGTCCTGATTGGGTGCGGTAGGGCAAGCCCTAAGACCTCACCCAAAACCGCCTAGTGCCCACACTAAGCGGGAAGCGATGTCTCATCATCGAAAGTTTGCATAGCGGAGGCACTTCACTGTGCTCAAGTCGACAGCTTCAACCACCATCCCAGCACACACGACAACACCGCCGAGATGGGTCACTCTGGAGGTTTGCGCGCCGGTACTCGGGTATGTCTACAGTCAATTATTCAGAAATGAGAATCCACGACAGATCCGATCGAGACGATGGGAGTTGTGGTGTTACGGACGTTGAGCTGACGGTTTTGCGAATAGTATGCCTTTTCTCGCGATTTCAAAAAGAGAGGATCTATCCCTCTTGGAACCTACTTGAAGGAATACCGGTATGAACGATTGAATTCGAAAGACAGCAAATTTGCGAACAGACATCTGATGACGGATATACAGGGTCGGTGACATCGTCGACGTTAAGTGCAACGGTGCTGTTCAGAAGGGGTTAGTGATTGTCCCTCGCCTACACAATTTCCTTGGAAGATTCGAAAATAGGAGGAGCGAAAAGAACGATTACTGAATTGCTGCAGTCTTCCCTACAAGTACTACCACGGCAAGACCGGAGTCGTCTACAACGTGACCAAGTCCGCCGTCGGCGTCATCATCTACAAGCGTGTCGGCAACCGCTACCTCGAGAAGCGCCTTAACGTCCGTGTCGAGCACGTCTCCCACTCCCGCTCCCGTGAGGAGTTCATCAACCGTGTCAAGGAGAACGCCATCAAGAAGCGCCAGGCTAAGGAGCAGGGTGTCCACTTGCACTTGAAGAGACAAGCCGTCCAGCCCCGTGACGCCCACGTCGTCGAGTCCGCCGAGAACTTCCCCGAGACGATCACTGCCATCCCTTACGACACCCACATTTAAATTTTATGCATGCGGATTCATGTGTTGGATTCTGGGGGAAAATTACGGGGTGTTCTGTTCTTTTTCTTTGATGTTTTGTCCCGCCAGAATGGTGGAATTGCATGATGAGCAAATTGGTTCGGGAAACCTTGTTGCACTGATAACCTGTGCATAAAATTCCTCAATGAGAAAAAAGAATAATACCAAAATTTCAAGTTATACTCCTTGCATCGCTATAGACGGTATACTGGGTGTTGAGCGCTGGTATATTTATTGGATCAGAGTGTCTCAGTAACCTGCACTCAGACTTCTTGCTCATAAAGCGGATATCAGAGCCGATTACTGGAAGATGTTGGACATGGCTCAACTCGAATCTGAGCACAGGCTGTTCCAACTCCGACATCGTAAATAAGTACATATCATATATTGTAATTGTTTTCCATCAAAACCGGGGATCGATTATCCATGGAAGGCTCTGTTGAGTCTGTTCTAGAAAACCATTCAGGAGGCGATCCTCGTCCTGATTGGCCGATCTCTTTCCGGGGCCGATCTCTCCGTCAAAAAAGTTCTCGGGAGTTTGATTCCAGCATCTTACCTGTTCACTCTTCTGCTTTTTTCTGCTTTTCATTCTTTTAAAGCAATCCTTTTAGTTCTCTTCAATGATCAATATCTGATTTTATTGCCTGACGGACTCAAGTCCTTAATACTCACACCTATCCTACCTGCAACAGGTCTGCCCGTTGGGTATGACCTCTTTAACCACGTCCCATGGCAGCTCTGCGCAGGCGCATCTGCCTAATAAGGTTCATTTAGGCGAAGGAGCAATAGAATCCAGAGAGCTGGGAGATATCGTACCACAAAAGGAAGATACACCGAAGGCGAAACCCCTCGCTCATTTCATTGCAGGAGGGTACGTCGGCAGCCTACCCTATACTTACAACCTCAAAGTTTGCTAATAGTTTTGTGTTTCTCAGAATCGGTGGAATGACAGCTGCCACATTGACGAGCCCCCTCGACGTCCTCAAGACCAGATTACAATCCGACTTTTATCAAACTCAACTCCAAGCTTTGCGCGCTTCACATCCCGTCCGCCCAGCGCCGCTATTCCTCTCCCTCCCGCGCAGTGCACTTGTACATTTTAAAGAGACTTTCCAGATTCTTCACTCTATATATTCGCATGAAGGGCCGCGCGCTTTGTTCAAAGGTCTCGGACCAAACCTCGTCGGTGTCGTTCCAGCACGCGCTATCAATTTTTACGTCTATGGAAACGGCAAACGCATCCTCAGCAATTACTTTGGCTATCATGACTCAATGACAACACCATGGAACATTCACCTCGGCGCTGCTGCTATTGCTGGTATAGCCACTGGAACCGCAACGAACCCGATCTGGCTCATCAAGACTCGATTACAACTAGACAAATCGAACGCTGAAAGTGGCAAGGGCGGTCGGCAATATAAGAACAGTTGGGATTGTATCAGGCAGACGGTCAGACACGAAGGAATACGCGGTTTGTATAAGGGCTTGTCGGCGTCGTATCTCGGTGTTACCGAAAGTGCGACGCAGTGGGTTCTTTACGAGCAGATGAAGCTGTTCTTGGCTCGACGCGAGGCCGCGAAAGCCGCTGATCCGAATCATGTCCCGTCTACATGGGACGATGTCGAGATTTGGGGTGGTCGTCTTGTGGCTGCGGGTGCGGCGAAGTTGTTTGCTGCGGTTGCTACGTATCCTCATGAAGTTGTGCGGACGCGGTTGCGACAAGCACCTGTTGTGCCGGTGGCGGGTGGTAAGGTGCAGGTGAAATACACTGGCCTGGTTCAATGTTTCAAGGTTGTCGCCAAGGAGGAAGGATTGGCTGGTTTGTATGGTGGTCTGACGCCGCACTTGTTGCGTGTGGTGCCATCGGCCGCCATCATGTTTGGAATGTAAGCTCTCCTTCTCCGTTTATACTTTATTGATTCAGCAGCTAATATATTTATAGGTACGAGGTCATTCTACGTCTCTTCGGAACCACTTCTTAGAGCTCAATTTCTATGATCTTGACCTCGCTTTTAATCCTTCTTCAACTTGTATTATATTAATCCATATTCTCTATCCTCTCGTCACTGCAGGGGTGGGACTCCGGTTGGTCACCTTGGTGTCTACTCTCCAGCTGCTATTAGAAATTCGCATTATCCTGGCGCTATTTTGGGAGAATACGTCGTTGACTGGGCGGTTGTCCGTTCTTTTTTTTTTGTACGATATATTTACATGGTGTTTGTTTACTTTGGTTTACACGGGATGATTAGATTTGATGCGGGTGTATGTATGTATTTATGAAACTCGGCTTTGGCTAAATACATCTTCTCTATAGATTTTTATTGAGCTTATTTGTGGTATAAAGGAACGTACAACTGTTGAGCCTGCTAGAATAGCATCCCAGTGCCCTGTAGGTAGAAATAGTGTGGTACAATATGGTCTGTGACTTAACTAGTGCATATAATCTCTCTGTCCAGATTTACTCCCAATGTGTATAGCTCTAACTCCTTTTGCCGCGGAGCAATAACCTTCAGCTTAATTGTACTGAGACTTGTTACTAGATGATAAGCAAGAGATCGTATCAATTCAGACTCCACTAAAGGCTAAGACACCACCCCCAATCTGACCAGTATAAAAAATACCTCATTCGTCGACCGTCGAGTCCATCAAACATGAGCATGGGGGTTATTGAAGATCTATTTCTTCCCACCGCTGCTACCGCCATTCCCACCGCTAGGAGGAGTGTAGCTGGAATAGCCATTGCCGCTATTGTAGTATGTGCTACCGTTGGAGTTGCTGTAGTAGTACGATCCATTCCTATGTACATACAGTTCACAAGTCAGTCTTCCGCTTTCCCTCAATCATTGGAATACGAAGTGAGGAGAAGTGTAAACGTACGAGTTGGAGTAGTGGTAAGCGTTGGAGTTTGCTGCGCCGCTACCGTAGTCGCGGGAGCAGTAGTGGTTGCCCTGTTGATGTTGTGGTTGTATGTTAGCAAGCTGGGTTTGAAGCTTATCAGGAGCTCCATGCGGGGTATTTTGCTTACCTGGCTGTTGGTGCCGGAGCTCTTGTAGGAGTAGTTGTCAGGCATGTTGATGGATTCCTAGAAGGTGAGATTGGCTTGATGAAATGTGAGATGTTGACGAAGAGCGAGATGGATGAAGAGAGATGGAGAGGAAAGGAGGAGAAGGATGAAGCTGGGGAAGGTGGGGAAGGTGGGCAGATAAGTACAAATACGCTGGAGACTGGAGAGGAGAGTAAAGTTGGAGCTATTTCTTTGTACATGCCAGCAAAAGGAAATTTGTGCAAGGTAATTCCCGGGAAGCTTTTGCAGAATCTCCAGCAGGAGTTCGAGCGAAAGACGAGACAACGCGCTGACCATCTTGGAATGATCCTGATATATTGAGAGGTAGATAAATTGAATTTTTGCTACGGAAGCAAGCGGAGAGACGAGCATCAAAAGAAAAGGTGAAGTACATGTTCATGGCTGCTTGGAGGAAAGAGGTACTTGCCTAAATAGGCATGAGCGAATTTCCGCTTCGGTGCCTGAGGCGTCCAATGGCATCAAACATTAATAACTCCCTCTCTTCTTCTTCTCTTTCTAAATAATTCACAATGTTTGACGGCACCTTTCAGACAAAGCTTTCCTACTTTGAGAGATATAGATACCCCAATGATCTCTCATCTACCCCCCGTACAACTTTTTCTCTTCAACCATCTTCCCCTTTTGAATATCTTCGCAAAGTACAGCTACTTGCTCGCGAAATGTCAACGAACGATCAATCTATCAAACATGCCTGAAAATCGCTCTTACATGTACTCTGACACTGGCAAGCAGGTAAGTAAATGACTATCCGACCCCTCTAAGGCTCATCCTGGGACCAGCCTACCAATCTTGTTGCTGACATATAATAGAACTACTCTTATCCTAGCTCTGATAGTAAAGCAGTCAGAGTCAGGACTGATTCCAGTTCTCACAACTACCCCAACTCTTTCGTATTATACCTCTCGTGATATGGACGATTTTCCAAAGATGGAGGTATGGTGGCGTGACGAATTAAGGATGCCACTATTCATTGGTCTGGAAGGTGTTGCTGATGCGTGTGTTCGTTGATAAGACTTATATCGATCAGAGAGCTTTTCCAATAGCGCATGTCGACTGGCTGATATATTATATTGATGATTAGGGCAAGGGTCTGCATGCTGGACTAACTGGATACGTACAAAAAAATCGCACATGTGCGATTTTTTTGTACGTATCCAGTTAGTCAAATAAGCCTGTGATTTGCAATATAATAAAAGTAAACGAATGAGGCTATCTTGAAGAGGCGAGTACTATATATAACTGGTCAACTCTGATGAGTGCGCTTACTCTTTAATTACTTCCTTTTATTTCATCCCACTTAACATCTTCGTAAAAACATAAATATTGCCGGTTTTTGGTCTAGTTGATTCCAACATAGTTCTTATATCTAACAAATAATACTTCGTGTCTTGTTCCTTCTCTTCCAATCTTGCTATAAGAAAAAACCAGAGATATCTGCCTCCAAGGAAATTTTTTTCTACTTCCAGGTGCTCTCATGACCTCTCTAGAAGTGCGTGCGGCTTAGTCCAGTGCCGAGCCTTGTCACTACTACGACTCTGAGGTCGGACCTGTTCCAAATGTACAATGGGACTGGCTCGAATGCTGCGAACAGCGACACCCGCGAACGACTCCGCGGTTCCTACCGGCTATGCAAGCTATAATTTTCCTAATGGTGGTAAGGGAGGTAGCGGTGGAGAGGAGTAAAGCACTGAATCGTGTTACGACTATGCCTTGAGCCAAGAATTTTATTCTTGACCACCTTGGAAAATAAGTGTGGAAGAGAGCAGCTGCTGCATAGTTATCTATCGAGTTGCATGGGCTGGCTTGATAGAATGATGTCTAAGCAGCAGTGATCCAGCTTTGGTTAGATTGGAGATTATTGCTTGATTAATGGCTCCATACACTTCGCAGTAGGTCCACATTTGCCAGACGGTCTGGCAAATGTGGATCACCTCCATGTAGGTACCAGACCTTGATCTACATACTTCTAGACTCGGCTTGGTGTCTGAATATTCACTCTGTAGAGTTTGAATAGACTCGCTTGTGGCCAGCAAAACCCTGCCTGGTACTTCATCAGGCTTGTGAATTTGGCGCATTGTCCTTCTCTCGCATATTCTCACATATAAGCCGAACGAGATGCATTTCGGAGAGGATTTACAGTTGCGTAATGTTGTACATGTCTGGGCCTTTCAGGGAGGCACTGTGCTGGTGTTTCATGGCCTTTGGTATGAACTCAACGGGTTATATTGATCATTTCACGAACCGGTATATCAGTGAATGGACAGTCAGTATGGGGTCATATCACAGGGTGCACCCCCACGAAATAATACGTAAAATGACCTGGGTATGTACTTGATGCTTACTTAACATGGACTCGCATCGGATGGACTGCATATATGACACGTAAGACTCAAGACGTTTTATATTCCATCCAACTCACGTGCAACAGATGCGCCGAATGTGTTTGAAAACGTATGTACTGCGGCTGGTAAGCGTCAATTCTATCGACTGACCTCTCACAATCTGTCTTGTCAGGGGCTCGGCCGCAATTCCGTTGGCGTGACGCATCGATACCCTCTCAGATACTTTCGTGCGGGTTTCCCTTCTGAGGCCAGAAATTTAAGCAGGAGACCTCGAGACTCCATAAGGGTCGCTCGGTCTCTACTTTTGCTGCCAAAGTAAGTTCTAGCTAGTCGTCCCTCAGGTCAACTTTGTCCTATCATTGGCATCTGCTGTGAATCCTGAACCTTGCCCACCTGACACTGTGATGTCCGCCAATCTGATCTCGCTGGCACACTGTTCCAAGCATGTGGAGACTCTACGGGCAGATACGTAGATATGCTGGTGATGGGGTCACAAACCCTTTACCCATGTCAGTGTTCATCTTCAGACTTCCAAGGCTGAGCTAGTAATAGTAATTGGTAGTAAATTACCATTATTAACCGGTGGCAGTGAAATGTCAGTATCGGAGCAGTAACTGGCAGTAAGACAGATTGTTAATCGTGCGGATCCACTAAACAGGCACTGCTGGGTATATTCGATCAATAGGGTGCTCGAACTTTTGGCAGTCGCCAGCTAAATGAAGAAATTGGGTCGACACAGGGCCCGGGGTAAAAAACAAAGCGTTGTAGAGACTAAGCCTCTTTTGAAGAGAACGACTGGCCGCCTGGCAAGTCTAGAGGCTAGAGAATATCGCATTGGCTCTGACACAAATGCGAACCAATTTACTCTGGTTCGCATTCTGCAAGGCAACCGTAGGTTACACCAAGTAAGTAATCGGGGCAGCCGATCTCACTGGTCTCCCAACTCACCGAATGGCCCGATTTCCAGAAAGTCTGCTCCGTTCCTCCTGAAATATATCAATCGTGCAGGACAGCGAGGTATCTGGTGCCTCTGCCTCATATTTGTCCTATACTATAAAAGGAGGCATCTCCCTCCTTCGTTCTGCCATCATGTCTATGTCCAATGGGTATTCAAAGCCCGCATTCACTGCTTAGGATAAGCATTTCCGATTCATAATATAGCGTTGCTTGTTTATCTTCCAAGACAGAGAGCCAGTTGCTCTGTACCTACCTGAACGCTCAAACAACAACTCGAAGTTTGTGGACATAATGAGTGATCCAAAGAAACATAACACTCCAACTGAATGTTACACATGGGGCCAGTTAGTTTTCCAGTTTTCTCCAAGCCAATTTACCGACGTATTCCTGCTCAGTGTCGCTATGCTCAAAAGCGAAAGGGGTCCTCAGTCTAGTGGTACCACTTGACTGATGCTTGCTTCAACACCATATAGCACTCTATTCTCATTTTTACACGCACGCTAATCTGGACGGGTTGTTAACGAGCATACTTCGTGCATAGATCCGGAACAGACTATTCCAAGGAGAAACTTCGTTCTTCCTCTTCCGACCTGCAATACATAGCAAGTTGGGCTGGCTTTCACCAACAGGGTATTGAAGTCGCTTCTAGTGACTCTAAGATCCGTCACACCGCTCATAACGGTCCTCCTCAGCCTGGCAAGTCTGAAGCATCGCCACCAGACCGGACTCAAATCGATGGTCACGTTCCGTCAGAGCGTTATCTGAAGCAAAGCGTTCGAGACGAGCCATGGAACTCATTGCATGTACAACAAAAGCAGACTTGAGCATGGTGGCTGTACGCTATTTGCCCTAGGCTTATGCCAACAAACAAGTATAGGTAGGTTTTTGGTTATCTTTCCATGACTGTTGACTAGCTTGGTAACTTCGATATCTAGCTTGGGTTAGGGTTGGGGATCTATTGGATAGGATGTGATGCTTAATTCTAAGAATCATACAGTCTTTACCGACTTTTCACTGATGGCTGACATCTATTACTTGGGTGGTCCAGGCTGTTTGTGAAGAATGTATTTGTTATAACTTTGGGTTGTTCTATATTAACCTTCTTCACTCTGATCCCCTGTGCCGATTCCCGTAGAGAAACGTAGGAGGGAGAAACGGCTTCCTACACGACAGGAGGCTCTTCAATATCCATGGATATATTGCCTTCTGCCACGTTCACGCCCGTCATACGGCAATGCGGCGGCTCATCAGGCTTGAATTTAGTCTAGATATGTTTTGTATGCTTCCATTCAATAATGACCAGCCACGAATTCTCCGTGGGTCTCATGGTAGACCGCACTTTGCGCGATCTAGGCGTTGCTCGAAGAGATCGGCATGCTCCAAACGGCGATTTAGGGTCAATGGCTTGCATGAGATTCTACACGAGTGCTCTGCGTGATCCGTTGATGACCCATTTAATTTATGCGAGTCAGAGTTCAGATTCCATATATAGACAATTGCATTATTCTGCCTTCACATGGCATGATAAACAATGGTATTATTCCTAGCTTGCGCAGACCGCTATTTAGAGTCCTTGTAATGTCAGCCCTAATTGAAATCTCATTTCTTGAACACTGACTGAAATTCGGCCTTGTATCTTAAGCATCAAGTTGCCAATGGCCGATCGCCATTTACAAGGGTACACCGCTATTTGGGTGAAGACATTAACTTTATAATAGTCGGCGACTAAATGAAGTGATAGGTAGATAGTATGAATAGAATCTGAACTAGCATGTAGATAAGTCTGATAGTAGATATTTCTTTTACTAAGGTTCGCCCTAGGAGTCTGACGTATGCAGGGATCGAGGGAATTTCCACCGCATGGTATAGAGGAGCAACAATGCACATGCACTGATCCGTTCCGATGCACACTATGGATGGCGTGCGCTGTCCTGACGGACACATCTCTGAGCTTTGGCCAATGATATCTGCGGTATACCGCTTCATACCTGCCAGTGCTTGAACATGCGATTTATTAAGAAGGCAGGTCATAATAGCAGACCATTAATACGTTGCCGCCTGATGCGCAACGAGTCCAATGATCTAGGGTTATACACAAAAGACTCCTGCGATTTGAGCTGTCATGTATCTGAAACTTTGCACCGAGAGAAGGGCAGATGTTGGCAATGATTCGGCATTTCTAAGATCAATGTTTTGATTTGAGTTCGGGAGCAATCGAGATCAGAAATAGCGAGCCCCAGTAGCCTTGAATCGTTCTAACGAAGAAAATGCTTAATTTTGGTATACATATGTCGATTATAATTTATGGCAAATACCACAGCCTCAGGCACATCTAGGATTTCTCGATCCAATCGGAGCATCTGAACGATTCGCTCGCGTTTAACACAAATGGAAATGATAATATAGAAACAGTGAATCCAAGAGGAGAAAAGTCCGGAACACCGTTGCGATTGCATTTGTACGGGAATCCATGGATGTGAGCAAATCTTAAGTCTAGGCTACGATAAAACAAGACGTTTATGGCGGCGATAAGCCATCCCAGACGGTAGCACGAAGGAGTCTAGCCGGAGGGTCTTCTATGCTCTCACCAGACATGTGGTCCGCGAAGAAATATAACCCAAAAGCCTGACCGTCGACATCTACTCCTTCTTGTCGAGCGCTATATGCATGATATATTCGAGTCGATAACGCTGTGCGCTCGTTGACAAACACCTCAAGTACACTGACATCGAAGATAGCTCTGATATTAAGTGTTTCTTCAACTTCGGCTGATTTCTCGATAGCGTGACCGAGGATGTTATTCTTATTGTCTTCCCTCGGCTCGGTGGTGTATGTAAATAAAGTGTGAGGACTGACTTCCCGTCCTTGGTCGAGTTTGATATCGTGGTTACCCGAGTTTTTGGAAAGTATAGGCGGTCTCTCGATGACAAAGGTCTCACTGACTGGGTCCCAGAAGAGGACTGTTTTGTCTATGTGGTCTAAGCCGAGGACCCGTTAACAGTCAGAATTCCCATATGTGGAAGCAGAGCAAGGGTGTAGCCGCATACCTGGGTCACTGACGACAAATCCTACTTGGCTGCAGTTTTTACCAACTGCAATTTCAATGTCCACTTCCCATTGTAGTGTACTGAGAGGTAGAAAATTGGATGTCCCTTGTCCATAGCCCAAAGTGCCCATTGGCCCTAGGATTGTATCAGAGAGAGTTCGTTTCGAGGCCTTGGCTCGTAATTTCTCCAATCGTCTATCAGGCCTAACTCCTAGCGTGCGTACTGTGTAAGTTCCATGGAGATCGGGTGTTGCTTCAATTGACGTTATATCTCTCAAATCGTTCGTCGCTCGAGCTCTTTTCACACCATGCATAGTGTTTAGTTTAAGTACCCGTGGTAATGATATCAAACCACTCCAGCCCTGTCGATGGCGAATCGGATCTGGCAGATCCTCTTCTGTTATCCAACCATATACAATTTGTTGCTGTGATACGGGATCCCAAAATGAGTTTGCGGCATAATATAGGCCATTATCAAATATCCCTGCATATGAATATTTCATCAAAGCTGAAGACGAAGAGGTTGATTCGTTGTTTTCGAGGCACATCCATAATTGTGATCGTTGTATCCTGCCGTCACGCGCAATGGAACCATTGTGATCTTGGACAGATTTGTCGTCTCGCGGGAGACAACCTTCAGTTCCCATTATGACAAAGTCTCTCGACGTTCCTTCATCGTCTGTCAGAGTTACCAGATTGGCCACTTCCCAATTTTTTCCGAAGTCGCCCGACCATCGCGAAGGTCGAAAGTTTAGACCCGGATCTGCCAGAATGCCGACATATTTCCAATCTGCCAGATCAGTCTTTTTCACGGCGTAAACGAATACCGTTGGAGTGTGGTCTACAAGACCACCTGAAATCAGACCGTAGACAACATCCTCGTCCGTATAGGCTCGTCGAAGACTCTTCGGCGCAGAATTCCAAGAAGACGTCAGAAACGGGTCTCTCCATCCAGTGACTTCAGTTCCTTGGACCGGTCCAGCCAGGATAGGGTTGCATGGCTGCCGTTTCCATGTAGTTCCTCCATCGTCAGACACTGCGATGCTAAGAGTTTCACTTCCATTGACATAAGGTAAGGTGTAATGTATGGGAAGATTCTTAACAGAAGTATAAATATATGTTAACGTTCCGTCGGCTTCTCCGTTAATGTTGCTCGGTTGAAAACATCCGGTGAAAATTCCCTGACAATCATAGCAAGTCGATGGAGTAAGACATGGTCTGGGAGAGCTTTCCCACGAAACTATATCATATGATGTTGCATGTCCCCAAGATATCTCGCCCCAGTCGTTTCCGTTGGGATTCCATTGGAAAGCGAGATGATACTTCCCTGTGGAAGGATCATAGCCTGGTCCGCATGGGTCATTTAGCCACCCATGAGGGGCGAGGAGATGGAAAGTAGGTCGCCAGCGGGTGAAAAGGGGATGACTAACAGAGCTTGTGTGATGAACAATTTCATTTGATTTGGAGACTTCTCCAAACTGCTCTATTCTTTGTGCATTTTCAAGCCTGGGAACGAGGTCAACAGGTTGATTCTTTACCAGTACGGACATGCTTGCAGAACAAAATCGAAATTACAATTTTATAATATGTTTTCGTCTTGAAAGGAAGTGCTCACACCACTCAACCTAAATAGAAGCGAAGTCAAAATATCTTTTATCACGCAGACAACTATTTCGGAGAAATAAACATCACACCGACGCGGAGAAACAGTCCCTGGAGAATGGAGGATGGAGGATAAGCTTGGAAGTTGGAAGCCATACAGAGTGATCCTCCCGGAAGATCACCGGAGAATTGTCGGAGAAACTCTTCCCCCACACCCCGTACACATACCAGTAAGGCATCTTTTTTTTCTTACAGTTCGAGATTTCTCCAGGTTTTCCTGGGGTAATTAAGATCGGGAGACATCACTCCTTCACGCGTGACTATAACACTTATAAATACAACCCCCCCATGCCCTAAACGACATGTTCTTTCCCCTCGCTTCATCTCATGCGCACTGCTTTCTCTCCATATCCACTCACCCAAGTTTCAGAGACATTAATTCCTGTCACCATGTCTTCAACTACGGCTGAAAGGGAAGACCTTGCTGTCGTTGATGACAAGACTGTCCAGACCAAACACGTAGATGTCGTCAGTCCTCAGCTTGAGCCCGCTACCACCGGAAAAGGTGCTGTCAATGCGCTTTTGATCCTGGCGTGCATAGCCTTTGGTTCAGCTTCCTTCTTGTTCGGGTATGACGATAAAGTCATATCGCCGATTGCAGCTTTGAGCGCCTTTGTAAGAAGCCTAACACTTTCGGGATGACCGCAGAACGACATTGTGGTGTTTGTGACTAACCTTCGGCAATAGGTGTATGATTTTCAAGGTCCAGGTTCAGACAAAGGAAGCCTCGTCCTTACTGCACGGAATCAGGACCTTGTGTTTTCTGTCCCTCTCGTGGGATCTATCATTGGCGGTTTAGCAGCCTCGCCATTGAACAATCGATTAGGTCGCAAGTGGACCCTCCTCGGTGCATACGTCTTCTCGCTCGGCGGCGGATTCTTACAGCTTTTCGCTCCGAACCTCGCTACATTTGTCATCGGAAGATTTTGGAATGCTGCTGTCATCGGTATTGCCAACGCAACTGCACCATTGTACATGTCAGAGGTGGTGCCACCGTCTATGAGAGGCCGAAGCGTAACGTCTATTAATATCCTGTCCTTGTTGTCTGGGGTTGTATCGACGGTCATCGTCAATGCAACACACACTCTGGACGGTCGGCGGCAGTATCAAATTCCGCTTGCGGTTCAGTGTGGGCTGCCTGTGCTTTTATTTCTTCTCACAATTGGCCTCCCTGAAAGCCCCCAGTGGCTCGTCAGCAAGGGTAGATTTGACCAAGCTCGTCATAACCTTCGCAAATTACGAGGATTCTCCGACTGGGAAGTGGATGATGAGCTTCGTGTTATGAAAATGTGCGAAGAGAACGAACGAGCCCTTACTTCGAACGTGCGGTTCTGGGAGATATTCAATCGTCAAAACCTCAAGCGTACTCTTACAGCTGGGTCATTCTACTCCCTCAACCAAATTTCTGGTATCATCCTCTCAACAACATACACAACCGTCTTCCTTACGCAGCTCGGAGTTGGCAATCCTTTCACTTTCACTGTGGTTGCATCATGCTGCACGCTAGCAGGGACTATGGCAGCGCCACTCGTCATTGATCGCGTTGGTCGACGTCCTACGGCGTTCGTGGGAATGAGTTTGCTCCTGATTATAGATATTACAGCTGGCGCGCTTGCTTTCAATACCAGCAACAAGAATTCCGCACTCACTATCGCCGCCCTAGGGTTTGTTTTCAATTTCTTCTGGGGCGCTGGCTTTTACTCTCTATCTGCTCTGATGCCGTCCGAAATCGCCACACCAAAGCTTCGTAATCACACCATGGCTTATACAATTGCCTGTGCCCAAACAACTGCCGTCATCACCACATTTGCTGTGCCACAACTGACGTCTGCTGATGCTGCGAATCTTGGAGCCAAGACTTATCTTGTCTTTGGAGGGTGTATGGCTGGTATTTTGGTGTTTGTGTACTTCTTCATGCCGGAAACGAAGAATCGCACCTTTGCTGAGGTTGATGAAATGTACGATGCCGGAATACCCATGTGGAAGTGGCGCAAATATCAGACTACTACGACTGCGAAGCAGATGACGGTAGTTGATGTGCTTCAAAAGGCCTAGATGAGGGTTTTGTGTTGATGAAATGCGGTATCAACAATTATGTTGATTTCATTGATACGATAAGTGGTATTCCTGGAGTTCCTATGTAAACCTAGGTATGATTGAATGCACAGCAATTATATGAGGCACATGGTACTAATATACAGTAATCGAATTCATTATCGCTTTGTTTTGATTATCGATACAGCGATCCTAGTTGCGCTCTGTACTATTCTGTATACGGATGACTTTAAAATCCCCAAGTAGTAATATATACCAATATTTATCTAAAAAGCTCCTTTTCTTGCTTCCTTTTATGCTATTCTGATCACTTCCCGTAAACGCTCTAGTACTTACGTACTTAGTTCCAATAATCGCAGATAATGACAAGCTTGTAACAATACGATTTACGTGTTACGTATACATAAAGACTCGGAAATTGTACGGCTACCGATGAATTTTTCATACTCTATACCGCTTGGTGTAATGCAACCGGTCTCTGACCCATCAGCGCAACCAAATCTATTTACTACTTAATCCAAGAGCCGGCATGCTTAGTTTGACATCTGCGTAATTCGTTTTTGAGAACTTTGAAAGGCAACCCGGAAATCTGCTGTATAAAGACCGATGCTTGAACTGGGTGGATTTTCTTTTTTGGTACTTTTGACCAAAGACGACCTGATATCTCAGCCTGGAGATTCTACAGTCACTGACTCTGAAGATGGAACACTATGGATGCATTGTCGAGGTAGATAGGAGGCCTAAAATTGCAGCTTAGGTTGTTTCAGCCCTGCAGCATATTGAGATCCGCGAACTAACTGGGTCACCTGCTGCCTGGTCCTGCCTATACCCCCGCGCGTATTAAATATATCAATTGTGCTGCATAATCTAGTAAACAAATTGACCCCTGAAAACCTTGTAATATCTCTAAAACATCAAATCTTGGTCGTACAAGAAGAAATTACTTGGCCAGGATAGTAAACTGTGAACCCACCTTACCCTCATGTGCCATACAACTAAGTGACAACGAACCAAACCTGTTATAAGTTACGACCCTAGGAATACTTGATCTCATTAATACATGACCAATGCTCCAACCCCGTTCCAGGACCCACCAGTTTATTTCGCCGCACGTATTGATCCACCCTTGGGTGTCGGGTGCACTCAAGGCGCTTCCCCGGGGTCGTTTGCCTATTCAAGTAAACGTGGGTTACGAGATAAGAATCAAAATCTGAGCAAGGGCGGGAGCAAGAATTGATGGCAACGAATGCTGGATAAATTGTAGCAACTTTCCCCATTACATACTTCTCTGTGAAGCGTGTCTACTATCGTTGCTTGTCATTCATGCTAGCGCCACCGCGTGCTGTTAAATAATCCTATACCTTCGCGCGCTCTCTTACAATCCATAAATTGAAAACCCTCGGGTTTGTCAAAATTTGTCTTCCAGTTATACCGACCAGAGGTTTTACGACATACAGTCTCTCATGATGTCGGGAATGGACAATGACCATGATTGTTATAGATGGGGCCAGTAAGTCTTTATTTCATGTTGTTTGACCCATATTTTGCAATTTAACAATATTCTGGGATGCTTAGCGGTGCTTTCCTCTGTTATTTCTATCAGTGCGTGGCTGAGATGCTAATGCCAATTTCATGATAGGCGTGATAACGAGCCGAACGGAGACAGTCAAGTCCAGTCCATCGAAAGCCAGCACAACGATTTCTCAAATCTGGGGACTTGGATTGAGTCTGACCCCGAGATCCACGAAGGCTACGTCCTAGTTATTGACAACAACGACGCAAATGCACAAGATGAACACATTACTCAACTGATGGTAGATGGGTTTCCGCAAGGCCACAATCAAGCCGGCATTGGCAGCGTCTTGGAAACGTATTTGGACCAACAGAGTTCAGAGGGCCCTTGGAAGGCAAGGGAAAACTGCAAGTAAAACTGTCGAGACTTTGGACAGTTGGGATCCCAGGATCAAGGTGGTGAGTCTGGCCTATACCATAATGTCTACTCTACCTGATAATGACCTTTTCTTCTCAAAGGCATATGTAAGGCAAAAACAAAGGTACTTTCAATTGAGACTGAAGTTATCTGGGGAAAGTATCTTTTTATTTGTTCTTTTGTATCATTGTTTACAATGTGTTAACAAGGGTGGCTTTTTGAATATAAGTAAAGCGGTCTTTGAGCTATTGAAATCGTTCCAAGAAACTTCGTTCATGCTGCGCAGTCGCTTAAACCATAATTATGAAGGCATGTCGTGTTGCATTAGTTTCAAAATAGATGTAACAAGGTAGAACAATCATACAATGCATCAAGATGAATATACAGCAATATGGTTGATTTCAATGGCACGGACCCCGCTGGTATCCCTCCCCCTTGCCACGTCACCAGAGCTATTCCTTGTAGAGATCTGATGACGCTGCTTGTTAAAAGTTCCATAAGGCTGAACCTAAATCTGCCTCATTTTCTGGTAAAACAGCTTATCAAGGCTAATCGGAGAAGAATTTCCCATTTGTCGAGAACGGGAAAGCATGCAATTAGGAAACTCTGCCGTTACGGAAAGTTATGAGTGGCTAGACATTGATCTGGATACACATCCGAAACACAAACGATGAACAATGATAAATAGAGAAAATGATGCATTTGCTGTGTATGTAGCTACAAGGGTTCATTTACCTGATGGTGAGGGAAAGGCAGAAAGTACCTGAAAGATGGAGACAGGAATCAAAAGGGCACGTAGATGGAACAAGAAGGTAAACCAAACAACATACGGCGTAACTATAATTCTAGTGACAGAACCCCTATTCTTGGGTAATTAACGAAGATTACTCGTAATTAGGTAGGGTACTCGACCATATACCTGGGTATGTACTACCATAAACCCACCGGTTGGTATTGCAACCGAAAAAGCGTTGGGAGCTAACCAGCTTCTTATATCGTCTAGACCAACTTTTACTCTCGTCTCACCTTGTCTCACATTACGCAGCATTTTACCGTTTTCTACACCTTCTATGATGTCTCCTCGGTTCTAAGCGAGGTACTGATGATTGAACACATTGTGTTTTCTACATATACCGTGTTTGATATTTTAGTAACAAACGACCAGGCATCACTATTTTGAAATGAACACTAACCATATAAGAATAAAATATATTCGGAGATATACTTTCAAAATGTTCTAGTACATCTTTCAACGGCCGCCGATCAAAGGTCTGAGGTAAGTATAGCTCATGCTCATGCCGTTCCAAGGTCATGTACAAATGGTGTGCTAGGTAGGATGTCCACCCATGACAACCGAAGAACTATAATTGTCGTACCTATGCATTTTAATGTCGGATCTTGTTTTGCCTTCGGTGCGTACCATATGTAACAGCCATTCAGAGAATAATAACTAGAGTGTTACAAGGGAACGTATCGATGCCAGTGAATACAGGAAAACATCACTAGTCTTCAAACGTGCTGTTTGAAATTGTAATATTGTATACTCTTACGTTAAAGATTAGTAGTTGAGTAGGAAAATATTTTGTTTCATTTTTCAAACTTGAAAAGGATACGGTACGATGCACCCTGGACTCAGAAGACGAGGTTCAAGGCTGGTATCACCATCGCTTACGCCCTTTTCAAGGGCTCTTGGTTATCCTTGTATTACTGCGAACTAAATCATATAGAGTTTCTGCAGAGTAACAATATTGCCATTCTCAAATATTCCTATGAAGCCTTCGCCTTGTTGCAGTTACCAAGTTGCCTTCTCATTCCGGTTTAAAATTGCAGCTTACCAGTCTGCAGGCAACTTCCTTGAAGACGAAAGTGAATTATCTAGGTACTCTAGGTGTTAATATTGATCAGAAGTTACGTTCAGAGCTGGCCTACTGCTTTTGGTCCCATTTCGGCAAGAAAAATTTACCAGTGTTAGGTCTTCTGTCCCGAAGCCCTAATTGGCCGAAAATAGCTATTATGGTAAAAGTGAACATTTGTATGAAATGACGTCAACATTCATACACATAAAAACCCCATATATATAAATGTACTAAATATCGTCAATTACTTTTTCTCTTACTGCAATGTGACCACATCGCTAGCTTCGGTAATATAAGCAGCGAATAAGGCACGTCCACCAGAGATATCTTGTCCATTGAGATTGGCGTGGAACAAAATCTTGGTGCCATCGACGGAGAAATCAGCACCACCAGGGGCGCTCAATGCGCCGTCATTGCTGGTCTCTGTTCCAGTAACTAACAAGGGCGCATAAGGCGCAGATTGCTTGGTCCAAGGACCGGTAATCGACGAGGCGTAGGCGTATGAAGTGTCGTAGTAATTAGTGTTGTAGTAGTTGGAAGAGAAGCTGAGGTAGTAGATTCCGTTGGACAAAAGCAGACTAGGAGCCTCGATCAAAGGTCCGTCGAGGTCGGATCGGTCAATGAGTTGGATTGGGCTGCCGGTTGGGGTTGTTCCGTCTGCCTCCATTTGCTGAAGCATGATGGGAGTCGGATGGGTGGTTCCGTCACCGTCGAGACTGTTCCCATCAATTTTGTATACAACGTATATCGTGCCGTCGGTGTCAATAAATCCATTGGCATCAATAGCTCCTCCCTGGTCTAATGGGCAGGCAACAGCGCTGTCGACCGGGGTGTAAGGTCCCTCTGGTGAGGTTGCAGTTGCGGCACCAACGCAGTGTTTACCTGAGCCGCTCGCGGCAGATGCGGAAAAGTACATGACATAGGTGCCATCGGCCTATTATAATGTTGTTAATAACCTAGACCCACCCCTATAAGTTTTACTCTATAAGAACATACCTTAACCAAAACATCTGGCGCCCAAATTTGTGGAGAAGAAGCTACCCATGATGGAAATGGCCCTGGGAGAGCATCTGTGCCGGAAAGCAAAGTCCAGGTATTAAAGTCTGGTGAAGAGGCAACCTGCGCATTGACTCCGTTGCCAGTGGTACCAAATGCATAGTATCCGCTGGATGTCTCTATGAGACTTGGATCAGGGAAGTCGCTATTGAGAACCAAAAAAGGTTCGGCGATAGCCCCGCCTACGAGGGCAAGAACAGAGGCGAACGGAAGAATGCTGCGACTCATGGTGTAGATAATCTGCGTTAAGAAGGCTGTCGTTCTATTTTATAGTTGTGCAATTTGAGATTTGTGGCTGTTATCGATGAAAACGCTGTACTTAATATAAATGAACGAAGCCATAGAAAGGAGCTGGCCGTACTTATATAGTTGAGGTGCGACGAAACCACCCCATGTGATTACTATCAAGGTCAACTGGTTGTTCATCTCCACGATATAGCCAATGAAATTTGTGAAAAATCCTCAGCTATGCAGCTGTCTGATGTTACGCTGATTCTGACCCCAAGAGTATACCGTAGAGCATTGCAGGGTAGCCTAGGGAGCTAATGACTCGAAACAGTCCTCGGAAGGAACTTGAGCCAAGCGTGCATCTGCATACTGCACAGCCTTCGCTTCGAAAATTGTGCACTTGACCTAATTATTGCTCAAGGTTACTTCAATCCTTACAGTGCCGGTGAACAGCTCAATTAAAATCCACGTGTAAATCCACAAGTAAAGTATGGCAATGCTGATCTCTTTGAGAACCTTCCCAATGAGCGTGATATTCGAAAAGCGGGTAGCTATGACATGCTCCAAAAATGGGTGTCAAAGGAATACGTATGTGGACGCCTTGTTCCGCTGGCCAACTTCCGGATTCGACCTAGCATAGTGATTGAGGCAGTAAGCTTGATTCTTAGCGTGCTTGAATGGCACTTACTGTTAACATCACTAGACTAGTAGTTCGATCTCAGCTTCAAGTGACATGGATTTCTGACATGGCAAAGTGGCTCGACTGAGCGATGAAAGTAGTAATTTCAGCACACATTATAGGTGGGGGCTTGAAGTATTACTTGATAATTTGTCTTGCATATTCAATTTCATAGACGCTACTGCAACGTAGCCTCTTCATTAGAAAAAGCACGTAAAAGTCTCGCTGGTGGGCCGAATCTTCCGGCCCAGTAGCTCGTTTTGTGGCGTTTTTTGACTGCAACCACCAACGGTAAAAGGCTTAAAGCGTACTTGATATACCGAATGGTTGTTTCCAAACTATTTAAATTAGCTATACTTGAACATTGAAGTAATCATTACTTCTGTATACACGGTGTTAACGGGAATGAAAGTTGCCGGGTGATCATAGGTTCACTTAAAGAGTCGATCTGGTAGGAAAATCCGGCAATCTTGCATTGCATCAATTCTCATTGTGGATAAACCTAGGAAGATTTACCAAGATGATATCTACGAACTGTTAAGAGGCTACAGTACCTAAAGATCAGCGCTGTGGATACAGTGGAGGGGGCTCTTTTCTTAGGCGTTTCTGGTGACTTTGCTAACCCTAACCGAGCCTTTCCCAAAAAGTTCCGAATTCAGTCATCAAAATGCTACGCTGTACGGGCCTGTTCATACTACTACAGGTTTTAATCAAGTCATCAACAGGAAAGCAGCCAAGGCATAGATATTTCTCTTGACTTGATTTATCTTCATTTCACCTGTACCTTGAGTAACTTGTTCATGCACATAAAGGCGCACAGACAGCTTACTTGTACGTCATGACGGCCGTGGAAGGCAAGGTGCAGTAGCACAAAGTACGATGATCGAGAATCAAGCGTCATCCTTTCTCAATGATCTAAGAATTAGATGAAGCCAAGCGTTGTACTTAGACCATTGCAAATCATCCTTGACTTGCAGTAGGTGGCCGAGGGGCACCCGACCTGAGCCGGCTGCTGATGATCTGAAACCTAGGCAGCCTCCCAGCCTCCCAGGAGCAATTGGGTTCCTGTTTCGAGCTTGACGTAAAGTAAAAAAGGGTAAGATGTGACCGTGTAACGTGGGTTAACAAACCAAACAAATTTACCTCAGATTAACTACTATTAAGCTGCTAACTAGCCGGACATTCGTTGTTTTAGGGCTTCCCGTCCATAAATTCGACTCGTTAAAAACCAGCAATTGGGCAATGAAATTGAGGCGCTAGAGACCCATTCAGCATAACCTACGCTATGCATACACCGTTGTTTTATCAAGGTCATATGACTCTCCCTATGCACTTAGCAGCAGCTAATATTAAGAAATTGTGCTGGGTGTCGACGGATTTAAGGGTTTAGACTGGATCACAGCGTTGCATTTGGATCATTCGCCATGAGCTTGTCAATTATTGGCAGCTATGACAAGTAGTATCTTGTTTAGGTGATTCAATGTCAATAGTTCTGTCTCTCTCTCTCTCTCTCTGGGGCTTTACACACTTCATGATCACCGGTCACTCATCAAGATGAACTAATTCTAAGGATAATACCCATAGCGTTCTCTCTTTCTCGATGCTGTAAGCATGTGGCGCGTATCCCGTTGCCCAATCTCCAAGATCGGCACTCCAAGGTTTTGCGATTTGAGCATCTTCAAGATGCTTCCCACCAATTTCCTCCAAGTCCTTGGCAACCGCAGCCCAAACAATAGGAGCCGCGCCTTGTTCCGGGGCTTTGAGACGTGGCCCTGGATCTTTCCTTGATATTATTTTTTTGCCTCCGATATGTATGTGCTCAGGCCAGTCTCCATGACACCCTCGGGCTGTACGCTGAAAGAACGTAAGCCTTGAGATCTGTATAGGCGATCAGCTTCAGTTGCGGTCCAAATATTGGCGGTCTTGCTTTGCCCGTACGTCACATGAGGACTATATGGACTCTTTTCAAAGTTATAATGGTCGAAATTGACATCTCGTATTGATGACCTAGTGCGGAGACAAAGACCGCCGGTGATTCAGACCCAGTAGCAGCCACTGCATCAAGGAGTGCTGGTTGAAGAAGACAGAACAGTAAAAAGTGGCCTAGATGATTGGTTCCGAATTGTATCCCGAAGCCATCTTTTGTCCGTCCCTCGTGTGCAGCTAACACGCCGGCATTAGTGACGAAGATGTTTAATTTCTATTACTTTGCTCGTAAAGTTTGGCGGCACAAGCATGGATACTTTCGAATGGATCAAGATGCAACTCCATCAAATGGACACGAGGTGAATTGACTAGCGCTTCACCTAGAGCTCGCTTTGCCTTGCTCAAGTTGTGTGCTGTCAAGAAAAGCGTCGCATCTGTTACAAATAACGCTTTGGCAACCTCGACCCTGATACTAGACGATACACCAGTCATGAGGATTATTTTGCCTGTAAGTTGACTGTTATGAAGATTCCTATCTTTGATTATCTGCAAAGTAGTCAGGCGAGCATCACTGGGACCTTCGGGTTGTTCGTGTACTACAGCGTAGCGGGTGCGGCCCATTCTGCTTGAGCTAAGATATGAACTGTCCAGTATAGAAGGTGGCAAGAAAGGCTTGACTGGGTTGAAGTAGTTACCTCGGAAACTTCATTGTGGAGAATTCCATCATGTACTTATAATGCCTTCTTATAAAAGCTTGGACGGACTACAACTGACTATATTCTTGATTAGGAAAGCTCTGTGGCGTGCTTGATTTCTACCTGCATATTGAAAATACCTCGCTTTTGAATAACCAGGGAAGCTGAGACAATCTAGGTATCATTTAGATACAACTCATCATATCTAGGCGGAATTATTTAGTATGTGGCAATCAAGAATGACAATATGTACATTTTACAGGGAAAAGGCTACACGCCAGTCTTCGGCAAACCTCCACTGTCATTGACTGGTTTCAATACTAATATGGGAATAGGCTAAAGCAATCACATATAAAACCGATTTCATACATTTGATCATGTTTGACATCCAATTCGTTTCGTTCACGCTTGCTTCGAAAATTTTTGACCGGACTTCAGACACATTCGCCGTCACTCGCCAATCAGAACCCTCGTAACATCATATTGAGTACAATACGTGACCTCAAATTAATCTGTTTCTTTCTACGAGTCTGTTCCATGTAATTTATCCAGGAAACCGAGTGCTCCGTAATTGAGATTAAACTTCTCATGATGAAGATCATGCATTCTTGCAGCGTCGGAAAAGAAGTCATAACCACTGTGTACCGTCGTCGTGCTGAAAAGTTCGTAGGACACAAACAGCCAAAAAGTCAGAATGTGGCTTTTGAGAAGTCTAGGCGGAAGGATTATGGGCAGAGTGTTCGCAAATATTTGTTCTATCGGATGGGCGTATTGTGCTGAAAATGCCACGGGTGTCGTGAATTGGTGGTGCTTTTTGTGTATATACCTATAAATCGCTCGGTGGTGTAAGAGTCGGTGGGTATAATAGAACATCACTTCTCGTAATACAATCGACGGTCCCAACATGTAAATAACGTCCCAAATCCGAGGTATCTGGGGTCCAACACGGTAGGATGGCGGTCGACCGAAAACCGGGATGGATCCGATCAGCAACGAGATTATCTGACCACGCAGAACAAAGAAGACGCAAAGCCTAATATCAGACTTTGAGGGCTGTTTTGCCGCTGGTTGCACTTCGTGTCTCGTAGCGAAGTCTGGGGCAATGATTTCTAGTGTCACATATATCGCAGATATGAGCCAGAAGAAAATCAACTGAACTAGCAGTGTGCCAATGAAGTCAATCAATTCTGGAGGGTATGACATGACAATATGACCCCATATTGTCTGGAAAGACTTGTGAGAAGTGATTCCAACGAACAAAGCTAAGGCGACTCCTAGGATTTGTATCGTCATGTTGCCTAATCAAGGGGTTTTGGGACAAGTCTATAAGTAAGATTTTGGCTGATGTCGATACAATTCCAGTTCTCAAGAGCTCCGATGGTGTCTATTCATTTCTCATCAGAACGTCGTCTGATTGATATCGACAAACTACTGGGAAATTACGATTGTTAAAATCTTGGTGGTTCACTTTTTTGAACCCCTCCAAGGGTAACACAAAAATGGCCTTTACACATGAATACGACATGTAATCTACCTAGGTATGAATGACTCGTTTTGGGCACCAAATGTCAAGGGCCAGGAGTATTGAAAAGTAACTTATAATAAAGCTACGCAGGATAAAAGTGACATTCAGATTCCGAATACTCCAGGAATACATTTTTTGCCTATTTGTCAGGTTAGTCATACAATTCCAATATGATCCTTAAATAGTGTACAGGAAGAACCGTAATATTGTAAATTTGGGTGGTTTTGTAAATAGAAAAGCATCAACTGCATATTAGGGAAACCAAATAATCTGTACATGGACTATATGCGTCCTACAGACACAGTCAGCATCGAAGGGGTATTTTCGGGCAGGAAACTTACCAGCCGGTATCAAGTCTCATTTCTTCAATCATCCTTGCAGCATCTATAGCTTGAGGAAACTTGGCCGCAGTACCGGAATACCAAAGCCACCGAGCAGCGTAGCGTCTCATTGACTCGGGCACCACTGTTGATGTTCCAACAGTAAAAAGAGGAAAAAACAATCGACTAACTGATGCCAACGCGGCAGTTTCGGATTCCGATCGTTTCTCATAGATCTCTTGCGCAAATTGGGGGACACTAGAGCAGATCTCACCGGCCATTTTCTCCGTCGTAGCTACTGCAGCCGTTTGCATCTCTAAACATTGATCCCGGAGAGTGTCTTCCTCATAATCTTCGAATCATGGCTGGTCCATAATGATTGCACATAGGAGTATACGGGATTGACGCATAGAGTTCCACCATTGGGCAACATGCGTGTTGGGATAGCAGTGCCACTCTTGTCCATACCGAAGCGGAAATTGACGCTCGGATTCGCTGTAATCGTGAATGCGATAATGCAATGTATCACGTATTGTGCTCGTCAGGTGTTCGCACCGGAATTCTAGGTCAGATGCCGCAACTACCGTTTCTAATGAGTGTTGGATACAATGTTCAACAATATTTGTTTGCAATTCCGCAAAATCATCGACAATGCTGAAAAGCGCACTTTGGGGTCCTCCGCGTCAATCAAATGAGTCGTGCTGGCGTAAGCTTTTTGTGCACGGTACAGTTGACACGGATATTACTGCTGACTTGGAGAAAGAGTTGGTACCCTATATCTGTCCTGGCTAAGTCAGGGCCGCAAAGCTCCAACAGAGCGAGGGCACCCTCATTGTGCGTGATGTAGCTCAGTCATTTGAACAGCCGCAAAGAGGATGCATCATCACAGCAGCTATACCGCAAATGCCAAACAGAGCATATATTGCTGGTACCTACACTGGAAGACACAGGACGTAGTTTCGTCTTCACCAACTACGTTCCCGGCAGTCATTCTGGGTATCTGCCAGTTGGGGCTCACCACGCGCCAGTCTCGAGCCCTCTCTCAGAATGTGTGCAAGCCGTGGCAATTGTTATGCTCTCCAATGAGCAACAGGATCCGCGCATGATGAAGAAAGCATTAAAGCACTATATCATTGCTCTTCGTCAGCTCTAACCGGCCCTTGCACAATCATGCAATACCGCCCAGGAGAGTACCATTGTCTGCATTTTACTTCTAGCGCCTTTCGAAACTTTGCAACACTCGGGGCAGGAGGATCCTCAAAACTTTGTGAGTCTCGTTGAAAATGCGCAAAGTGGAAACCTCTCGGGATCACGAACTGCTTAGTGCTTTGAAGATTCAAGCTACGAAATACTTAGATAGACTTTATGCCAACGTTCTGTGCAGGATACGACCAACTAAAAGCTTGATGACCATGACATTGTGATCTCACCGCCACGCGTTGTCGATTCTGACCGGCAGATTAATATTTAACTTGGGGTTATGTATTTAGAAGCACGCAACCACTAAAATCTTAAGTCCCCGAGACCAAGTGGATATGACTCCGCACTTTTTTCTGATACCCGACTCAACAACACAGACGTGGTACTTTCTGTTTCTCTGCGAATGCGAATTTGAAGAAGGAGAAAGTAGAAAAAGACTCGCCATATCCTTCTCAGCTGTTATCTAAAGTGTTTCATACTTACAGACATCCAGAAAATGAATCCGAGCCTCCTACATCGTTGAACAATCAGATACGGGCCGGATAATCGGCACGCTCTCCCAAACCACCCGTCATGATGGAAAAAAAATCTTGGAGGTCAAAATTGAATATTCTGCAAGCAGACATAGAAAAAGGAAACAGTTCTCCGCCCCCTCTCGATCCGGAATATATTGTCAAATGGGCGCCCAATGACCCTCTGAATCCCCAAAATTGGTCTGATCCATACAGATGGTGGGTTACCTTCCAACTTGGGCTGTTGGCGTTGGTCGGTAGCCTCGGCTCAAGCATTCTCACGCCAGCCGACGACACGATTGCGAGGTATATTGGGGTCAGTAATGAGGTTTCCGTTCTCAATCTCTCTCTATACGTGTAAGTCTTGTCAGGGAAAAGGAAAATATGTGCGATTGCTTGCTAATTTTATATTAGGGTTGGGTTTGTGCTCGGTCCCATCGTCTGGGCTCCTATTTCCGAGATATGGGGACGCAGAATCAGCATCTTGCCAGCCGTCTTTTTCCAGGCTGTTTTCTGTATTGCGACTGGACGCAGCAAGAATGCGGCGTCGGTTTTTGTCACACGTTTCTTTGCTGGATTCTTTGGCTCTGCGCCAATCAGTAATGTTACTGCTGCTCTAGGCGATATGTGGAGCAAGGAAACCCGAGGTACTGCTGTAAGTCTGTACGCTGTAGCAGTCAACGGTGGTCCAGCCTTGGGCCCTATCATTGGTGCTGCTCTTGTGTTAGATAATGATTTGGGTTGGCGATGGGCCGCATACATACAAGCTATTTGGGGCTTTGTCGTCTTCACGCTCACGTTCTTCTGTCTGCCGGAGGTGTTCCCCTTGGTCTTACTCAAACGCAAGGCGCAACAGATTCGCAAGGAGACAAATGACCCGAGATACTATCATCCTCATGAGCATATGCAACTCGACTTCCACTCAATTCTCACCAAACAACTGGCTCGCCCGCTAAGGATGTTGGTGACAGAGCCGATAGTCACTTGCATTGCATTCTACGCCTCGTTTGTTTACGGAGTCATGTATTTGGCCCTCGAACTGTTCCCTATCGTGTTCGAACAAGAGCGTGGATGGAGCCCCGTAATTGGCTCTCTACCGTTCCTCGGCCTTTTGATTGGTGTTATATCCTCTGTGGGCGTGAATATTTGGAACCAGCATCGCTACAACCGAATCTCGCGTGCAGCAAATGGAGCCACTGTTCCAGAGGCACGACTTCCACCTATGGCATTCGGCGCGGTTTTCATGGTCGTGGGACTCTTCTGGTTTGGCTGGACTGCAGAGCTTCCCCATCACTGGATCCTGCCCTGTCTAGCGGCAGTTTTCATTGGAATTGGGTTCAATTGCATCTTTCAGCAGTGCCTTAATTTCCTGATTGATGTTTATAAAATTTATGCGGCGAGTGCCACGGCAGCAGTGACTTTTCTGCGTAGTCTGATGGCTGCTGGTCTTCCACTGGCTGCGATGCCCATGGTTAGAGCATTGGGTATTGGACCAGCAACATCGATTATCGGTGGTGTGGCCGCGGTTTTGCTTCCTGTGCCCTTTTTGTTTATGAGATATGGACCAAGGTTGCGAAAGCTGTCGAAGATCGTGCCGAATGATTCATAAATCTGAATTGCAGACTTGATTATACGTTTTCTAGCTTTTTGCCTATAGTTTGCAGTTTACATACGATGCATGCCATAGAAAGTCTTTGTACAGGCTAGGGGCACTCTTGTGGAACCTTGTTGACAAGAAACTGAAACATTTTCTTCATCGACACAAGTTCCAATTCGCCTTTCGTTTGGATATATTCTGTGATCTCTTCCGCATAAGAATTGCAGTCCATGCAAACATCGGCTCCTGATTGGCGCTTCCTTTCCCTGGATTTGAAATTTCTCCATCATTTAATACGTAGCCTTGGGGTTTGTCGTGAAGTTCCTATATTCACTAAGCATTGTTTTTGCACAGCCCATCATTGTTACAGAGACCCTTTTTAGATGAAGAGCCATTACTTGATATTGTAGAGGATAATCATAATACAATATTTGCTTGATACAGCATTGACTTCGCAGCTTACGAAGACGGGCGATCCAGAGCGAGAAAATATTTTGAGCTTAAGCATTGGGCTCAGGGCTAGACAAGATCAGCCCTAAGAAGTAGGCGACCTCATACAAGAGCCGGTCAAATATCATCGTATATTATTGACCCATAAAATAAATTCTTAGTGCATAAGAACCATATTTCAATATGAGACAAATCACGCCGAACTCAATGAAGCCAGATCCCATACAAAGCCCTGATCAGGAGCCGACCGGTAAGATCCATTGACGGGCATTACATTTCGTGCCTTCAAGCAGACGAAAATGGTCTGAGATTTGATTACTATGTAATTGGAAGGTAATCTTCTCTATTTGTTCCGTTTAATCTCGATATCGGTTGGGAATTAGAGACAATACCTAGGAGAAACTTCCACCTGGACTGGCTATAAAAGCTTACAGGGCCAGCTAAGACAACTGCTTCTCAATCAAGCAAACCTGGAATACCCACTCTCACATTCTCTCTCGATTTCCAGTGCTTGTTTCAACACTAGCCACTCTCGTTCAACTTACCATTCCCAATGGTTACAAGACGTAATGGGTCGCGTGTGTGGCAGCTGCGGCGGCGACCTCCCTCGGTCATCGTACACAGAGCGCGAATACTCCAAGGGCCATGGCCTCTCGCGTTGTGCAGATTGTGCTAATCGTCGCTATTCTTACACCCTTTCTGCAGTGCAATCCCATAGTGGACGATATAATCAATCTGATCTTTCTATTTTCAAGAATAGGGATCTAAGACATCCTTTCACAAAAGGTGCTTTCCGATGGGTGGCCAAGGGACACTACGTTTCAGAGCCTCGTCAGGGTCAACAGTGTGTTGCCAAATGGTTCAAGAATGGTGCAGTATTCTCTGAAGACTTCTTTATTCTCGATATTAAGGCTGTTGACAAGGTTTTGGAGATAGTAGAGCGGTTCAATCAGCTGGATATGATCAACAAAGTCGTCAAGATCAACATACCCGCAATTTGGCGCTTCGACGACTGCGAGGAAGACTGGGCAGGTCAAATGGCTCTATGTGAACCTTATATACCCAGCTATCAGAAGTGGAATAGCAACAATGGATGCAAGGACGATTCCACGGCATGGGGGAAATGTATGCAAGCCCTTAGTCATTTTAGCTTCCACATCTCCGGTGGACGTTATGTTCTGTGTGACCTTCAAGGTGGCATACATAATAATGAAGCTGTTCTCTCTGACCCTGTCATTCTATCTCCAACTCGTGAGTATAGCGTCACTGATCTCAGTAGTTGAAGGTATGACCACTTTTTCAGCAAATATATATGCAACGAGTTCTGTCGATCAGACTGGATTAAACCAGCTGACAGGGTTCAACGCTTGCACACCGTGGTTGGTACAACTATGATTGGACACAATGCGGTAAATAGTCATTCTCCGCCTCATAGGGCTTGATAAAGAGACCATACGATTGAAGACATGTCAGATATCTGGGGCATCTTCTGCAGAATGGGGGAGGCTTGCCCAGCTATTTATGCTTGATATTATTTTCCAATACATGCAAACGTGAGGAGAGAATGAAAAGCAATTTCTAGCACATATTGGGATTCTTTGACTTTTTTATCTCATATGAAACGAAGAGCCATTGACCTGAGCGTTGTGAGACTTTGTATGTCAACATATCCTACTTCTACTACAAGTTTCATTCGGACAGGACATGGTGGATGCTACGGAAATCAAATCAATTTATTTAAAATTGAATTATTCAGCTTATAATATCAAGCTAACCTAACATACAGGAGCAAAAATCTGTTCAACTACTGCTAACTTCCCATAATGCCACTGTCTCCTAAAAGTAAATCTGGTAATACGCTTCAACCATACAGTCATCGCCTGTGAAATCATATATTCATCCATTGAAATTCAACTTTCACGATTCCTCCAAATTGACCTCGATTTCCAACCAACTCCACAGCCTTCAATTTTCAACTAATCATGGAAAAATATCTGGCGTTAATGATCAGATAATCCGGTAGCTGCATCTGTTATTTCGACCTTTGCAATGTATCTCACAATACATGTTGCGTCGTTCGTTGCGCATGTTGATCGTCACGATAGTAGCCATGTCAAATTGGAATAGCGTCCTCCCACTGAGAAAGGTTTGGCGAGAGTCATCAAAGGCTCGGACGTCTCGGATCGCTCAGGCTTACTCGCATCGCATCCATGTGATACTGATTTCCATATGTACTGGGTGAAGATAAACCGTTGCAGTAGCGGCTAGCGTTTAGATTGAGAGCCTATATGAACCGATACACTTCCATCGCCTTTTTTCAATAGACGCATAGCGGTCACGTCTTCGACGCTGAGTTCCTGTCCCCAACTCGACGAAGAAATAGAGCGCTGACCGGAAGAGGCGCCGATAAGTGGCTTGTCTAAAAGGCAGACATCACTGTACTTCTAGTAAGTATTGAGGACGAAAGAAGACCTGTGGAGAAACAGTACCTTAAATTCGGCAGGATTTTATCGACGTCGGCAAACCTGTGCTGCTGGAGTGACAAGCCCAGCAAATCTTGCTGCCGGGAGAAAGACGAAGTCATATTAGAGATCTGATTGTTGGCCATATCGTCTCAATACTAAACCGACGAACAGTTTGATTCCAGACGAGCTTTCTCTTGATACTCAGTACAACAGTTTGCTTTTTGTTCTTGTTTTGCAGTTAGACATACTCGAATCTAAATAGTTTTGGGGTTTTTGACATTTCTAATATGGATTCTCCTTGTCCATGTATTGGCATTACCCTCCAGACCCATTCACATGAATGGCACATTGAGTCTCAACCGAATGATAGGATACGCTCGAGCCTCCTTAGTTGATGAAATAATCTTAGCTCCGTTTGCCCTACTTCTTACCATCCAGTCGGGTCATTTCCTCAGATTAGAAATCCTCCAAATTCAATATATCAGAGTTTATGGACGCCTTAATGTTGCGGAGGTCTCCGATAGCCAATAACCGAGAAGATTATCAATCGGAAATAGTTCAACTATTAGGACAAGTGGATCGTTGTATACGTATAACTTCCAAAGGAGAATCCTATTAACATTAGCCATGGTAGATGAATCGGAACCGCATATTTACTCGGAAGGTAATTCCGATTGAACGTAGCTGGGTGGCATGCAAGGTTCTGTGGAATGAACGTGGTGGCACAGCAAGTGATATGTGAAGGGGCTGGTGTTGTGTCGTGTGGATGTTTAACTCCGTATGGTAGAGTCTGGCCAATGATAGCCATGGATGTGAAGACAAGTTAGAGCTTTGCTATATACCAAACTGTAAGGAGTCTCGTGGAATCATCCTTATTTTATACATGATGAAATCAATGTCACCTCATCTCGATAATCACGCTTGCATATTCAACACTAGCTAAAAAGGACGTATAAATATGTACGATGATCGAGATGGCCTTCCTGGCTGGCTAGTCGTCGAAGCCTCATTTGAGTACAAATCTGCTGCCGAGGAATGTGGGCTGATAAAGAATTAACTGGGATGTCCATGCAATGCCAGTCTTTTAATCTTGGCTCTGAATATGTCCCACATTTCAGATCATTAATCGACGATCTATATGGTATGCATATCATGAGCAGCGGATTGGATCGGAAGTACTGGCCGAGGCGCATACTTCACAGGATGTGCTGTGGAGGACATGTTATCTATGAACAATTAAACGCGTCATAAGGCTGAATTGTGTGAATAGATTTGCCGTCAGCAAAATTGCTTTGGGTTTGATGTATTTAGTTCAGTACAGGGTTGTATCGGTTTCATGTCGATTTGCCTAGGCGCATTACTCTTCCCCATCAACCCTGCCTTGACCAGAAAACGTGTCCAGTAACCATATCATCATAATTGTAAGAACACTGATCCGTCTTTCCCACCACCTTAACGACGTAATGCTCGATTTCATAGTCGCTGCGCATCCGAAATTCTCGATGATCCCTATACTACTACTTGTCGGAGGTGAGGAGTTGTATCGATGGATCAAAGTACAAGCAGAGGCTGTGTTGTAAGAAATGACTTCACAGATCGTTGGCGGCAGTGGT
The DNA here is from genome assembly GCA_002775195.1 of Talaromyces adpressus. Taxonomy (NCBI): domain Eukaryota; kingdom Fungi; phylum Ascomycota; class Eurotiomycetes; order Eurotiales; family Trichocomaceae; genus Talaromyces; species Talaromyces adpressus. The sequence continues at coordinate 37,225 of NHZS01000553.1, forward strand.
ATTGGAAAACAAATAATATTTGGCATAGGCTGCCGAACTGATTATGGCCGCACCAGCACCCTGGATGACCCCGTTCATGATTCCTAGGGCAGCGCCGCCAGCACCGGCACTCTGAAAAGCTGCAAAGATGCTACCAGCAGCAACATTCCCGATAGAAGATTGGACAGCGGCGGCGAGAGATCCTAGTTTCAGCACAGTGAATCAGCTCAAGATTTCCTACTCCCGCCTAATTATCTGGGCTTTTTAAACTTACCGCTCTGGACTCCTACTGCTGTAAACCCAGAAGCATTTAGAATGCTGGTTGCAATAACTCCTGGGGCAGCGATCAGGGTGGCTCCACCAACGGCAGTCACAGAGCATGCTGCTAGAGTTGGGTTTTTCCAAGCCCATTCGGTTGCTTTCTGATGAAGAGTGAGCGTTATCTTTTGAAAAGAAATTGACAAATTACGGACCTTGAGAGCCACATTACAGGTCTCTTTAGCCGTATGAGTATTCCAAATCATCTTGGCAACCTTGACAAGGTTGACTTAAATTAGACTTTGACGTAAGGTGGCTGTTTGATTGACGGAATAGGTAATTATAGAGATCACTTTTCTCGTTTTAACTTTTCAATATTGAGCGAAGAAAGAAAATAATCATCTCACTCTCCCTCTTAAGAAAGAGAACTCAAGCCTCTTTGTGGTATCACGTGAGAAGATGGATAATTTGCCGGGACCCGCCGTCGCAAAAGCTACTTTTCGAGATACCTAGTATTCCCAGCTCAGCGATTGATGGTCCACGGCATGGTCGCACACCATTCAATCTATCCCACAGATTCTGATGGAGGCAATGATTTATCCGCCAATATATAGCTATTATGATCTATAAAAGTCGAATAAGAGTGTACCTATATACTACGTAGATCGTGAGCCATGGTAAACCCACACGAGGCACGGATGGGGCCGTTAAACCCAAAAGCTTATCGATCGCGATCGTTCCACAGTCCCCACAAATAGATCTGCCATCTGGTCGTGAACAATCGATTGGAAAATCTATCAAGTAAAAAGAGACTAAGAATAGCAAATTGTTTTTTCTTTCTTTCTTTCTTTCTTTTTTTTTCAATGTTTTCAACACAGTTGACGGAGGATGAAATTGCAGACAGTCTGAGGTCCGTTAATCATCATCCTTTACAATGCGCTCTTTGGCCTCTCTTGCCTCACTTTCCCATCCAATCACAATCATAACCGAGACCGGTTTTTGTTTGTAGGATTTTGACAGACATGATCTGGCATCACCACAAGCTCGAACCAACTTATAGCCACATATTGCATGTAACCACTATTGGATCTGTTTTGCCTTGTACTTGGAATGGAGATGATGTGACTGACTTACACTGCCTCAACGATAAAATCATGCAAGTGATGAATGTGGAGACGCTCGTTTGTTTTTAACTTGACTTTGCACTGAAACAGAAAATGCCTTGGTATAAAACCTTACCTCAAAGAAGGCCCAACCTGTGTGCCCGGGGAAATCTGCATTGGAAAAGCTTTTTCGAGCTTGGAACAAGCCTAAGCCACACCCCAACCCATTGATCCCCTAGGCGCCTACTATTGGTCGAAATTGCGGAAATAGTAGGTACGATCGTTCGACACTGGACAAAGTCGTAGGAGCGGTGTATCAGGAATCAATCTCAGAGCTTGGCCAGACTGTCAATTGGTCCCGTAACTATAACCCGGGTGAAAAGATGATGGTCAAAGTAATTGAGTCTGTCTGTACCAAGGACTTAAATTATAACTAGCTAATTAGCGCACGATTCCATGGATTTCAAAGCCGGAGCGTATCTGTCGTGAATCCAGACTTCTTCATTTGTCGACGCTTGGAACAAGTCTAATTTCTGGCCGGTGGCTCAAACAAATCCCCCTTTTCGAGGAACAAGATCTCACCCTTACTGTTTAGCACTATGGTGAGGATCGGGATATCGTAACGGCCTGAAATCCAGTATATACACGTTGGCAGGTTGTTTCCCGCGCTAAACCATATCGGGCTGCCTACTAAGAATGGACTAGTGCGAATTACCGGTTTTGCTTAGGGTTAGGGCTGCAGATCTAAAGTCCCACATTATTTGCCCTTAATTATCCACTCACTATGGGGAAGAACGGCGAACCCTACCTGGGTAATAAAAGAACGAAACAACATTCTTACTCATCCGCAATAATTGATTAATCGTCAGGCTGCCCAAACCCAATGCCCTATCCCCTTCCCCTTGGCCTGGGATATTTTGCCCGGGTGAAAACTACCCGCGATGATGTCGGACGTGACTCGCTCCTTCCCCACTCTCAGCGTGACTGGCTAGCCCTTCTTGCCCAAAAGAGCCTCCGCCTGCACCGCCCTCGTCACCCATAAAACTTCTATCCTCCTCCTCCTCCTCCTCTTTTCTTCTTTTACTCGCTCTTCTTTCATTCTTCCTTGGCACAGCATGCGTAGCACCTAGCTCGCGTCCCTCTCTTATAATATGTATATATAAGTATATTGAAATCCTTCGTTTTGTTGGCGGGAATCGACCAGCCCTCCCGCTATCGATATCCCTCGCCGAGCCTGATACGAACACCCAGATCATGCTTGCGAACAAGCCGTTGGATTTTATATACGCCCTCGGAAGCACGTCTCCAATTGAGGAGTGAGCAACTTGCTCAACTTATATATTGTTCTCTCCTGTCTCGGATACCGACATTTTCACCTTCTAGAAGCAGCCATGTCCTGGAGACAACCCAACAACCCATACCTGCGTCCAGAATACTCTCACCAAAGTCGCCCATCCGGAACCCGCAGCTCTTCGGCGTCATTCACCGATGCTATGAGTAATGATATGCATCGACTCCCTTCTCAATCATCACAAACCGCCAGCAGCATACACTCAAATATCTGTGACTCGATTGCCTCTTTTGCGACTCCTAATCCTTCATATATACAACACGAGCCTGAGACTTTCTTTTGGAAACGCCCTGAGATACAGGTGCAAGATCATAATGCTTTTACCGCTGCTGATCATCCGCTGCTACCTCCAGACACACCCTTACCACTTCCAACCCCCGATGTCAACGATCCACTACAGAATATCGAAGCCAGCATCAACGACCCTAGGGCGTTGTTAGAGCTCGTCATCGACAGGTTGCGACAGATATATGCCACACATCCAAACCAGGCAATGTATGCACTAAGTTTGGCTCAGACTCATCTAGGCACCAATGCAATCCGAAGATTCATCGCACCAAGGGTGGTTCCCCCGAGATCACCGCAACCTCCTGCAACGCCGTCTGCGGTCTCCCCTATCCATCGTGCTAATAGCGCTACACAACAATATATGTGTAAATTGTGCTCAACGCCTGTGCGTATAACTTCACGGGGCGCTTTCAAACGACATGTCAACGAGAAGCATCAGCCGAAGTCTATGTTTCTCTGCATGCATTGCGACTGGACAGGTACACGCAAGGACAAGCTTCGAGATCATCTAAAGACCAGGCACTACGCCGAATACGATCGCGAGCAAGAGCTTAGCGAAAGGGAACTAGTCATGGCTGAACCCAGCAAATGTGATCTATGCGAAACCGATACATGGATGAATCACATACCTCCTTTTACATCATGGGATGTATGGTTTTCCGGAATCGTGGCCCATTGCCGATTTGAAGAGACCTCAGAGGACGAACCGAAAAAGGAACCAGATAGTCCTCCGCATCAGGGTGAAGGGAGTGCAGGCGGAAGTTCTGGATTCGTTTTCCCAAACCTGACATTTACGCCTGGGTCGAGTGCTGGAAGCGCGTCTCTTTTTCAGGGAAGCAACTTGGCTTCCAATTCGGTGTTCACGTCATGGACTATCAACGGGCTGCCGACTCAACAGCTAGATGGCGACGGGAATAACAATCGCAAACGAACATTCCCCAAGACATCGCTAAACAAGAAAGGGGTTGATTTGAGCGATATCTCGATAGAATTGTGTCAATTATCGTTGGATGAGCATCGCCCAGGATCGAAGACTTCTTCACGTCAAAATGACTCTATCGAAGTAGCAGAACAATGGGTTCCAAGAGAGATGATGTTGATATCAGGAATTATCCAAGAACTTGAAATAGCGACACTTGTCCTTTCGATCAACAAGATCTCCGTTCGCCTGACTGGACATCTGCAAGGCATGAAGTCCGAAAATCATACCAAAGTCGCCGTTGACCCTCTGACTCTGGGCGAGAGAACGCTGTACCGCATTCATTATGATCATTCTATCTCGCATCAGATATTAGCACGCCATTTGAGACAATGTCACAGTTCGTTGAATGCAATTCAGTGGGAACTGTCAATAGCCCCAGCTATTCCTGCGGCTGCTACGAGAACAACGCAGCAATGCCGTCGCCGCAAGCGGCTTTCGTCGCTTTGGGCCCGACTGAGGGCAGTTAGCTTCGTTCTTTCGCTTCAAAAGGAGGTAGCCGTTGATGAGGAACATGTACCATTATCGCCGCATCCTTCCAACATGAAGAACCAACTCACCTCACCCAAACATGACCGACCAAAAGCCACGATGTCGTCTTTTACGTCTGAAGCGCTGGGATATTTATACAACTTGACACAAAAATACCTTCCCACCGACTTTGGCGACGATACTTACGATATGGACAAGAACGACGCCCTCAAGGCCCATTCAAGGTCGCCGAGCGTCAATAGTCCACTCGGCGTATTTGGATTTCTGCAAAGCCTGACGGACGTTATATCCAACCCTCAGCCGTCTCTGATGGAGTCGTACGATACGACTGACTTGTATGGTTTATTGCATCGCTCGATAATGAATATATCGACAACAGCCTTCTAACACAACCGAACGACGAATGCATCGAGAATAACGACAGTCAATACCCAGCCATTTTCAATTTTTCTTATCGCGACGAAAGATTTGTATGGTTATGAAATGCGCCTAAGTGACATCGCTTGACCATGATGCAACTACATATTATGAGAGACGATCTTTCTGTGTTCTTTCCTTCTTCTTGCCCTTTGATTCTCTTTTTATATATCTGCGTGTTCGTCATGTTTCTCATGAATTCCCCAAACTTCACTTCGAGACGAAACCATATAATTTCATTTCCTACTTATATCTTACGTCGTTACGAATTTGAAGCACATCTGGGAAATGTACTAGGCGCCGAAATCCTGCACCAATATCTTAAAAAATATATATACCTGCACTTCGAAGGACATTTGGATCGATGATGATGATGATGATTATGATGATGATGGAAACAGGTTATTCATGGATAGAACAGCGTTGGCATTTGGGATTTATATAGAGCGAGGACAGGCGATTGGATTTCTTTTGATTGATTGATTGATTTTGATACTTACTTTCGTTTGTTTTTGCTCTGTCAGAATAAAGAATAAAGAACAATTCCCTCGTGGACGCCTTGCCTACCTAGTATACTCAAAATATCCCTAGGTAGAATCGACGTCGTGGCCCAAAAAGTGATTATGACATGACGACTGGATTTGATCTTTGAAAAGAGGAAGTCATCCATCCTTAAAACAAACCTTCGCAAACCCCCAACGTAATGCATACTACACATAAAGCAAAGAAAGACGAAGTGAAATCAATTCCATTGTATTCAATACACCTTCACAGTTGGCAGAAAAAGGAGGAAGATTTTTCTAAAACACCATTTGAAAGTAAAATGTGGGGAGAGAACAAAAAAAAGAGACGGAAAGAGAAAACGCCAAATAGTCATGATTGTGCTGACACCTGAAACAGAAGATGGATTCGCCGGTTCCTTTGACTTGAAAAAAGGAGGAAGATTGAGAGTTGTGCGATAGTTCGTTGAGTTTATGATTGCGACGTGGCTGTGTCTGTGAAGAGGTTGGGGGAGTGAGGCAGATTACTATTCCTGTCTTGTCCTCTTTGCGCCATGCGGATTCCATGATCCTTGTTCATTGCCCATTTGAGGGTTACCCTGGAATCCGCCGCCAAAATTGGAGTTGAAGTTTCCTGCTTGGAAGCCTGATCGATCACACTATTAGTCACGTCCGAAACCGGGTCGAGAGAGGAAAAGGGCAAGGGGGGGAGGGAACTAACCCATACCCATGTTACCCATCATAGGATTCATGCCGCCAGCCATGGCAGGATTCATACCCATTCCGCCCATGGGGTTCATGCCCATACCCATCATGTTGGGGACACCGCCCATGTTGGGTCCACCACCACGGCCGCGCATGTTTGGACCACCACGCATACCGCCGCCCATCATGGTTCCGCCGCGGTTGCTGAAGCCTCCTCCGTAGCCACCCATGCCACCGCCCATGGGGTTATTAAAGCCTCCGCCACCCATGGGGCCACCGGCACCTTGGAAACCGGTGTTCATGCCTCCGGAATAATTGCGATTGTTATAGCCCATGCCGCCGCGGTTAAATCCTCCACGTCCGCCTCGGAAGCCACCGCCAGCGTTGCCGCCGGCCATGTTGTTGTTCATGCCGTAGCCCATGTTCTGGGTTCCGGGTTGGTTGAAGGGTCTGTTAGTGCGGTCATCTTTGCGAGTGGGTGCGTCCTTGGGAAGGGTGCGGAAGGGGTTTTGGTGTGGGTTTGTGTAGTTGGCGCTGTGCTTACGACCAGGTTGGCCGGTACTAGCGTAGTGTTCAATGAGGCGTTTGACTGCGGTGGCTGCTTGTAGTGTGGAGAATTCGACGTATGCTTGACTGAACGTGTGTCAGCCCAATTTGCTAAAGTGAAATGCGAACTCGTCAATATGATACACACCTCTTACTCTTCCCGTTGACCTTGTGTTCGCTAAAGGTGACATCCTTCAACTCATCCTCAGCGTTAGCCTCGTTGATCCAGCCGCGAATATCGTCGTCGGTGGTCCACCAGAACAGTTCCGAAATAAAGAGTGCAGTAGTAGCATCTGGGTCTGTAGGTCGATCTTCGGATGAGGATGTCTTGCGCTTCTGGCCTTGCTGCACGGGCGCCTGCTGCTGAGGGGCCTGACCTGCAGTGCTCTGAATCTGATGTTGTCCGTCTTGACCATTTGCTGTCTGCGCATTATCATTGTTACCATATTGACCTTCCCCGCCTTCATGACCGTTGGTCTCGGGCGCATCCAGAATCAGCTCTGGCCCTTCCTGTCCGTTGTAACCGCCATCTCCGTAGATATCCAAATCAAAGTTATCCTCTTCAGCCATTGCGACGGTTTATGTGATTTGATTTGTTTGTGTGGAGCGAGAGATCGAACGATAAATTTTCAATCTTGATTTTTTTTTTTCCTGTTATGCACAATTCTGGGGTAGTAGGTCCCTCTGTGTGTAAAGTCTTTCTCGACGAAATCAATATGAATACATGTCTGTTCATGACGGCAACACATTAGCATGGAAATGGGGAGTAACATGGCCCGAAGGCAGTAAGCAGGAACAGTGGTCGAGTCATCGGAAAATAACTCCATCGAGGAAAACGCAGCAAGGACCGACAACAGGAGAGACATGAAAGAAAGGTACGTACAAGCTAGACGCTAGTATTCTTTGGAAACAAATAATGAGCCGCCAGAATAGGCTCTGAGAATATTATCTTTGACCTGACCCGACTGTCCTTGATGACAAGTGCAGGGTTGATTTTGACAGGAGTTGTGTCTGACCAAGGCTATCCACAAGAGTAGCAAGCTGCCACAGACCAGCAGGGTTGAAGAGTAAATTAGTAGAGGCACAGGTTATGATCGTAGTGAGATCCCTTCAAGAAGCCAAGAATCGATAATGGAAAGAGAATTGTAAAGGTGCCCGGAATTGGACGTTGGTATGGTACAGGTGTAGGTGAGGTCGGAGTACGAGGCTGGTGTAACCGGACCGTTTGCCTCGACTTAGCAGGGAGGTGAGATCTTGCACGTCGTAGATACTGGATACGAGCAACTGGGAGCTTCTCGAGATCCAAAGAACCACAGGAAAACGGTACAACGAAGTCGAATGGCCAGAGTGAAGATGGGACGCGGAAGCTGAGGTCCAGGTGAGGTCAAGGTCGACTGGTCAAGCTGCGGCAAGGATGGCAATCATTGGCTCGGAGCTGCTCAATATTTCTCCGCTGTTGCCAAGCCGGTTAGTCCGTTTAAGGACTAGCGCGTAGCGGCCATGAGGCCAGCTGGATTCATCGTGGAGGAGCATCGCCAGGTCATTCATTCTGTTCTCTTCTCTTCCAATTCACTTACTTTCTTCGTGTCACTCCTTCACTTTCTTCCTCATTATAATCTTACTACGAACAACAATCACAATGTCTGACACCTTCCAAGAACTCGCCGATATCCCCAAGGTACGTCTGCCAGCTGCTCGCATGCTCACTACCTAGCCCTACAGGTCTGCCTATCATTGCTCGACGTTCGCTAACTCTCCTGTTTCTAGGACTTTGTCCGCGATGGCATGCAATTCGTGAACCGCTGCACCAAACGTCAGTCTCCTCTGTCCATTTCCCTACCCGACATACAACATACAATTGCGACTCGATTCGCCCCTGGATATTTTCTGGATTGATGGTCTAACAACCTCCGCAGCAGACAAGAGGGAATTCTTGAAGATTTCTCAGGCAGTCGGTACGTTTATCCCTTTTCAATGACTTCCAAGGTTTCCGAGATCCGGTTGCTAATAATTATCTGAATAGGCGTCGGCTTTGTTATCATGGTACGTCCCGAATGACACAATCAATACGAAAGAAAGCTTCGAGTATGGGATATATACTAACACATTACCTATCAGGGCGCTATTGGATATTTTGTCAAATTGAGTTAGTACCACTTTTTGGGATTGTTTGTTGTTGCGCGCGACTGATCAATCTATCTAGTCCATATCCCCGTCAACAACGTCTTGGTCGGATAGACGCTCAATAATACGATACCAGCAATAAGAAGGAAGAACTGAACGGACAAGAGACGGAGGACGGCAGATAACCAGTACCCCTATCGATTTCCGGTCCCACAATTTTCTCGCACGCCATCACACATTCAAACTTGCCGACACAACCTCACAACCTCACAACACGCATACACAATCAAACACATCAGGAGTTTATCTTAATGGATGGCGGGCAAATGTTGTTACTTGTATACCATACCTTAACCATTTGAATTCTTTTTAATGCGAGTCTTGTTCATTGAAAGGGAAGACTGTATCAATCAATTCATTTCATCATTTCACGCAGAAGAGGAAGATGTATGTATGTATGTATGTGGATAATCGAAAAAGTTAAAACAGTTAAAGCATTCTCTAGTCGATCTATACAAAGTCATCATGATGGGTATAGACAAATTCGTTGCGTAGTAAGAGACGTTAGAGCGCCGGGAGGGTGCATGTATGATCCATTGTATGATGGCAGATAATATGACTCGGTAGCATATAAAGAGAGTAGAGTTTAGAATCGGTGATATCTGCGATTCCTATGAGATATCCAAGGACGCAGTTTCTCATCGAATTCCGACCCCATGGCCGGTTCTCCTTCGTCGTCCGAGGCTGAATCATTCCATGAATGGATTGAGCATGATCCGGCGGATTCTCCATTGCTATTCCAGCAAGACGCTGAATACAAACATGTTAGTAACGGTTAATTGAATTAAAGGCAAAAAAGAGAGGCGTACCGGCTAAGATAGGCGCTGACGGATGCCAGCTTACATCCCGCACAACCGTGCCATAAGCATCGTCGAGCATGCCCATATCATACTGCGAAAATGTCTCTCTCTCGCGCGGATCCCTGCCTGCCATTGCAGCAGCATCGACGTCGATGACGCCTGCTAACGTTGCATCGATATTGTATACATACACTTTGCCGTCGTAGCTACCACTATAGACATATCGCGCATTGGTGCTGGAGGGCGGCGAAAAATGGCATCGGATAAGTGTCCTCAATACCTTGTGACCACGATAAGTCACGACGGAGCAGTCGTACGGATGTGGCTTATAGTCAATACCACCAATAGGCGTGTATCGGTAGTCGAAACCGGTGGTATATTTATTGATATTGATCTTGTCGAATGCCTCGGTTGTGACCATCTTACGCAAGTCCCATAATTTCATCGACTGGTCTTTGCCGTTCGATAGAACGTAACGACCGTCTCCCTTGCTATCGACGTAGGTTAGACCCTCGGTGTGACCTACAAAGGCTCCGGCTTCGCGGCTGTCGTTCATGGAACGTCGATCCCATACTCGGATTGTCGTATCGTCTGAACCAGAGTACAAGATATGCGGTGACGAAGAGTCGCCAAAGCAAACTGCGTTGACATCGTCTTGGTGTTTCTCTAATTCCAGTATTGGTGTCTGCCTTTCGATGTCATATACAATGACGCTGCTAGCGCCTGTACCAGCAACGATTTCTCGGCCGTCACCGGAAAAGCGAAGAGACCATATCTATAAGATCAAATCAGTGAGAAATCATTCATGAATATCAAGGAAAACATACTCCAAATCGGGCATGGTGATGTCTTCGACGAGGTGCAAAATCGAGCACCATAGGATCGGATTTGTCATTTGGATCTGTGGCTGCAAGTGTCACTTGTCTCTGAATTGAGCTGACGGCGAGCCATTTGTTATCAGGGCTGAGCGAGGCGTCTGTGATTGTCCAGTTTCCTCCGATGAATCGGACTGTTTTGTAGTATTTCCAATCATGAGGATTAGACGTATCGTACATGTACACTTTGAAGTCCTGAGTACAACAAAAGTAAAAGTTGCCGTCATCCGAGAACTGCCCCGAATAGCATCGCTCGTCAAGATGTATGATCTTTTCTGGTTTGGTTGAGGGTATCAAATCCTATGCAGGCAATTGTCAGCGCCTAAGCCCACACAAGTCGACGCATAATGCAATACCTGAAACACTAATCGTGAATCCCGCCTCCTTTCTCCCGGTGCCCCAATACCAAGTTCACGCCACATAATCCTCGTTGCCAATTTCTTCTTACGTCTCCTCGCTTCATCCGCATAACTCGGGCTATTGCCATAAAACCCAGAATTCATCAACGCTATTCCATTCTCGCTGGGCACTTTTGGAGGGGGGTGACGCGGCGCACGTCGTCTCCGATTAAATCGAGAAGATCCGTAACCGAACCCATCGTCTTCGTCATCATCGCCCCCTCCTCCTCCTCCTCCGCGGACGAGATAAGCACCACCAGCGAATAGGCCGTGCGATCGGAGGAGTGCTTGGAGACCTCTGGCGTTGAGGAGTCGTAACATTCTTGCCCCTGTTGTCGTGAATTAGCAATCAATTTGAAACTGAAACGGTGGGAGATGGATGTACCTTCTGATTGGCGAGGATCCTCTTCCTCTTCCTCCTCCTCTTCATCTCCCTCCTCTTCTTCATCTTCGTGTGCCGTCTGTTGCGCAATAATCGCACCCATTGTCAAAATCCTCTCATCATCTGCAGCGCTCCCTCCTCCAATAACATATGGCCTCTCATCCTCCTCTTCATCATCGTCATCCTCATCATCGCCCTCTTCTAGCTCATAATCACCATCATCATCGTCGTCGTCGGCTACTCCTACGTCGACGTCGAAATATATCAGCGGATTCGCAGCACCCGTCTCAGGATCAAACACCATATCGTCGTCGTCGTCGTCTACATCGGCGTTGTTGAGGAATTCGTAAGCTGGATGGAATTGATCTGATAAGTCATCGGAGCCGGAACGATTGCCGGGCGGGGAGCTCCGGTCGGCCATTCAATTCAGTCACGATCGAAGGACAGAGAATATTTCAAGAGATGGATAGTATATAAGATAGAAGGTATGGCTCAAGTTCAGAAAAGATTGAAATGTTTAATAATCAATACGGTAGAAACAAGAAACATCGGGGAAGACAGTTGGAAAGCGGAGACGACGGGGCACGGTGAGCCCTCTTATCGATAATAACTCTCGGCTCCGTTATCTCCGGGCTCTTAGGGTTACATTGACTTTGACTCTATCGTTAACCTTTTATTCTTCCAGAGATGTGACGGATATACTTCAACAGGAACCACTGGCCTTACCGGCCGAGGCGAGCGAGGATTGAGGATTTATGACTTCCGATTTTCGGTTTGGTCTACGCAACGCTGAGTCGACGGGCTGGGTTTTCAACGACGATATTGATCTAAGTATGAAAACACTATATAGTAAAGGAAGGCCGCTCCCCCTCCCCCGCCCATCTCAGGGATTGAATCATTGAGAAGATATTTTGAAGTCGCATCTGTGGCACGAATTGAGATCTATATTCCTTCCTTCGAAGCGAAATCATATTCACGTAGAACATGATAGTGGACGGCTGACAAGCACCGTAACTGAATGTTAACCTTTAGAACTGTCACTACTCCCTCGTTGTAGTACATGATGAGTCCCTTCGGATGCATGGTCATGGTCTTCTAACACGTCAAAATTACTGCTGTTGGCATTTTCCCTACTGCCTTCTATGTCCCCTAATTGCCCTTCTCAGAACTCCACGATACCAACATGGGTGGAGGTTGCCTAGCGTCTGGAAATGTAGCCTCCCAGGCACTCATAACTCTAAGCATCTTCCCCTCAGACCCGGCAGATCCAAGGACATTGACACCGAATGCTCTGCCATTCAATGAAGCAAATCCAAGCGGAACAGTTGCTTTGGGATATACGGCAGAAGCGGCAACGCTTGCCATGCGTGCGTCTGCAGGGCCAAGAATGGCATCAATTCTGTGGTCCGAAAAGGTCTTTTCAATGACTGAAATTGCGTGATCGCGTAGCAGTTTCAGAGAAAAATCATACTGTTCTTGAGACAAATTCGGTCCGGCAAGTGCGCCTTCTAGAATTTCTTGATTGGAATGTTCTGGCAATCTGTGTCAGTCTGAATGACGTTGTGGGTGTCTTGAAAATTGACCAGGCATACCAGGTGGAAGCTCCAAGTCTTTGTGCTCTTTGTTGAACTGGACGAGATCTTGGATTGTATATACTGAGGAATAAGAAAAAGAGCGAAATCCCATTGCCAACTATCTATCTATTGAAATTCCCTAAAGTCCAATCACTGCCTTGGGCATATTGATGACCCAAAAATAAGCAGACCATTGAAACTTCCTACCAATCAAACTTCTGCTTGACAAGTTCCTCAGAGTACTTCCACAACTTGTCTGCCTCACTACTCGAAACTGTCAATGGCTGAGCGTCACCACAGATCTGGCAATCAGACAAGAAAGCACCCCAGTTCTCTTTGCCATCCTTTGTCTCACCCGGTCCCAATTTCGGATCCAAGGCCGCAACCATAGTTGTCGATGCTCCTGCACCCAGACTCCTCCAGGAATAGTAACCCTTCTCTCGCAAAAGATTAACGGCATTAATAATTTCAAGCTGAGCATTTCTGGCAAGCTCGGTTTGGATTACACCTGGATGCACTGCGAAACTCAGGATTCCGTACTTTTCGTACAATCTGTCGGTAGCACCGACCCCGAAGAGAACGTTTGCTACTTTGCTCATGTTGTAGGCTTCTAGGGGTGTGTATGATTTGTTCTCAGGGTCTTCAATTCCCCATCCCCTCTGCAAGTCGTAGTTTGGCTGCTCCTCTTCTGGTAGGTCTTTGTTCAGTTTCTCGAAGTTCATATCACTCCAGCGCAATCGTCGGACCAGTATCGGGGATCCGGCGCTGACGTTGATGATTCTGGTACTTCCTTTGGGAGAGTTTTCGGCGGCTTTGATGAGTTTCGGCATGATCAGGTTGGCGAATAGGAAGTGTCCGATATGATTGGTAGCGAAGACGATCTCGCGACCATCAACGCTAAGAGTGCGCTCTGGTAGGAGAGCAATACCGGCGCTGTTGACGAGGATGTCGATGGTTGGAATATTGGACAACGACATAAGCTCGGCAGCGGCGGTGCGTACGGCTTGCTGGCTGGAAAGATCGATGTGAAGGGCGCGGTAGTCGACATTGGGGTACTTGGCCTTCATGACGTTGATACTTTCCTGGAGTTTGGACATTGTTCGGCCCGTGATAATGAGATGAGCAGGACCTTGAGATGCCTTTTATGGTCCGACATTAGAGCATTGGACAGACAGCAACTCGGTTCGACATAAAGCACTTACGAATGACTCGGCAGCTGCATATCCAATTCCGTTACGGTTCACCCCTGTAATAACAATCGTCTTACCGTGGATGTTTTCAGCAAAGGCTTGAGCGACCTCCAAACCTTCGGTCTTGTCGTTGAATTCGGGGTGAGTTGTAGCAGTCATCTTGTTTGTAATGGAAAGTTTTTTTCTGAAAGTAATGAAGAAGTTGAGCAGTGAAGGCTTTGTCTAAATACCACTTTGGACTATGTGATAATAATGAGAGATAAATATAGTGTCAGCAGTGGAAAGTCGAGCTATTTATGCTTTTCGTCGCGAGACCTTGGATCTTTCTCACCTGAATACCAACGCCTTGAAATGGAGTTGCCTTTACTGCTTACTCTTTGTATAGAAGCTTTATCGTGGATATACCGGACATAACCATACATTCCGTTAAACCGGCACATAACCTTGCACACCTTGATGATGATTTTGGGACTCATGAAGTCGATTTCCAACACAATCTCCTCATATACCTCCTAGCAGCCAATCAGAGATTGAGTACCTGTTTGGGTCTAGCGCATTTCTGAGACTAGCCCTCATTTCGCACATGGGTCACCATTTCAACCAATGAGAGATTTACTACCCGTTTGGGAAATGCATAGCCCTAACCCCGATTATAGCTAGACACAGTGGTTTGTCTACGAATCATTATGGCGCTCTTTTTTTGGGAATACCTTCACGGAATAATTATTTCTCTCTCCGAGCTTGCGACTGTACCTCAATTTATAAAAGCTCCCGTGATCATGACTTCTCCAGTCTTTGCAAGTATCCCAACACCCTCCGGACCAAATCTTTCCGTGGCTCAGCCTGATCATCATTACTCAAAGCATGAGAAGCCCCCGGTATAATTCCACTGTATTCCTGATCCCAAACCTGGAACATGCCATTATGATCAGCAGCATTCCTCCATTTTGACAGCAACTTCTCCTTGTCAACCCAATCCGGGACTGATTGATCTGCCCCGGAATACAACACCAACAGCTTGTCCTTCAGTAGTCCCTGCTGCTTAATCATTCCAAACGACTTTGCGAGCTGTTCCTCGCTAATATCCGAGCTAAATAGATCATCTTCTCTCGGCGATTCGGGGCTCTCGGGACTCACGAGACTCAGAAACCTCCGAGCGCTAAGTGGAGTGTTGGCCGGATAGATCTGAGACGTCAATGATATAGGCAGCATTGTGTCGAATGGGGACTTTGTATCTTTATTTTCTCGATCTGCTTCTTTTGCTATCTTTTCTAATTTCCCGTAGATGTCCCGTATTTCGCTGGGTGTTTTGCCTCCGATGCCTTCTGTCAAGACCCAGAGGATTGCCTCACGGTCGGAAACTGGTGCTTGCATAATAGCACCATCGAGGACTCGGCGTTTGACATGCTGAAGTTCAGAATCAAACACCGGTGTTGTGGTGTGTGGGTTGGGTCTGTATAGGTAATGCATGACGCATTGACTTCCCGTTGAATGTCCCATGAGGACGATCTTGCCGTTATCGTGTCCGAACTTGTGAGTCTTGTATTCATTAATATATTGCAGACATTGAGCGATCTCGTCAGTGTCTCTATCAAGATGTCCGAGGCCCCATGATTGGTAGGACGATGTGAGGTTCAGTGTGAATAAAGACCATTGCGTGGGTTGTAACGCGCGAACGAGGTCGGAAGTGTATGATGTTGTTGCGAGACCGTCGCCGAGACCTCCGACGAAGAGGATACTATGTGGTTGTTGAGTGGCGCTAGACGTGTATTCGAACGTGACGAGAGTTTCTGTCTGGGAGCTCGTAAGTATGTACTTCAGCTCAATGCTCAAGGCAATAAATGGTATGATGAGAAGGAGACATACGTAATGATGGAGAATGCCTGGCAGTCCGCCCTTGGGCCAGAATTTGGAGTACATGATGAAGTTGAAAGCTAGAGTTGATGGATCTGAGAATCTCTGCAATAACGTGTAGAATAGCGGGCAATCGTCCAGAGACCAGAGTACTACTCAATTGGATTATTTTCTGGTGTGTTTTCTTGTTTTCCAAAATGGCGATATGTTATCCGGTTCAACCTCAAAGCAAATTTCCGAGATCGGCTACCACACGTGTAGCTTGGGGCAGAATACCCCTCCATTTCCAAGTCTAAACTAATTTGACTTTGATCAAAGTCTTTACCGTACTAAGCAAGGACCGACTCTGGTCTAATGAGGGGATCCATCTTGGCTCGCGTTGACTGCGCTGTTTGAGCTGTAACTAGGTGATACGCATACGGTACGATACTGTGATGTATGCATACGCGTATTGAAATACATCGTATGCCCCACAGCTGTAAGACCGCGTAACCATATCCCGCCTTGCACCATGGTTCACGTTCTCAGATGCATGTCACGATTCAATCTTTCAGGGACAATACTTCTTCAAGAATGTCTCACCGAGGCATTTCTTATTGTCAATCGTATGCTGAAACTCAATGACGATGTTCTGGAATACTGGGCCACCTTTGGAGAGTGGTGGTAATGGTATCATACTCGGATGCATACGTATGAATACAGACCCACCGCACTAAATCACGGATCAGATAAAAATTTTCCTCTCGGATCAGATAACTTTACCCAAAGTCAACCTTCTAACCGAGTTGATGTGACCTCCGATTTTTATTCGCTTCCTTTGCGGTCCCCGTGTTGCCCACATGACCCGAATTACAAACTCTTGCATTGCATATGCAATTACTCGGAAAATTTTTCTCGCCAACGATGGGCGTCGAAAATGAACGGATGCGTGCTGTATGGGTCGTCAGCCGAGTCAGTCCCACCGCTGCCCAGCGAGCGGCCGATCTCGCAGGAAGCATCTGTTATGGGATTGCTGCAATGAGTACGTGAAGCGATACTGTTTACTGGACTTTAGGTGCCGGAAGCCCTTGGCACTTTGTTGTAGCGACGTAATTGGATATTAACATATGCTATGAATTCTATGTTGCATAGATCTTCATTACTGCTTCAAGTCATTTTGTCATGTTTAGTAGACCTTAGCAGGGAGATCATTTACTAACAACAAGAAAAAACGAACCCAACCATTAGAATGGGGTCCATTCAGGACATCGATACCATTCTGGTGCCAGAAGGGCAGAACTTGAAGCAAGCCCAGGAGTCAACTATTGAATTGGGAACGGAACCCGATCAAAATCCATTCAGAGCCTTCAAGATAGAAGACCCGGCAGAAAATGCAGAGTCATGTCTAACAGGTATGAGAGATGAGCTTGTGTTGTTATCCTGGTGCATTGTGCTACTACGGACTTCCGAAGAAGGCCAGGCTTCCTTCGAGTGGGCATACAGCGGACAATCGGAGAGTCTCCAGAGCAAAAATTTAGCTACAGTCGAAGTCCTTTCCAGTCTACAGGGAAGTATTGAGCAAGCTAAAACCGAGATTGTGCAACACATCCGGACAAGCTCTGTAGACCAGAGCACTTCTATATCTCAACCAACATCCCTCATTCTGAGCACCAGTCTTTTAAATCAAACAGCCGGTGAGCCTGAAGACAGGGTGAGTAAATACTTTTAAGTTCCAGTATTCTGTGACTCCAGCTGACAATGGATACAAGGATGCACTCCATCTCGAATTACGATTCAATAACGGTTCCCTCGAAATCCGTCCAATATGGCATACAGACAATATGCTACCATTTACCGTCACACATTATATTAACACGCTGGTCGATACAATCCAAATGTGCATATCCGAACCAAAAAAGCCAGTCCAAGATTTTATTGCGCCGACTACACACGATCTCAACGAAATATGGCGTTGGAATCACGAGTTGCCGCCTTCATACAACTTTTGCATGCAAGACTTGATATCCGAACGCGCTCGAGCTACACCTGATAAAACGGCGATTGATTCATGGGATGGCACTTTGACATACGATCAAGTTAATCGATACTCAACATCTCTGGCGAATACCCTGAAAGATATGGGCGTCAAATTGCATGATTTTCTGCCTCTGTGCTTCGAGAAATCAAGATGGACAATTGTCGCCGTTCTTGCCGCAATGAAAGTTGGTGCGACTTTTGTGATGATGGATCCATCAATTCCACCTGCTCGATTACAAAACATGAGGGAGCAAGTGGGTGCGAAGACAATGGTTTCATCTGGGAAGCAGCATGACTTCGCAGCATCCATCATATCCGACGGAAAGCTTCTTGTCGTTGAAGAAGAAGCGTTCGCCAATGTCAAAAACCAGGAGCCTATTCCAGATCTGCCAACTGTACCGTCGGATACCTTGATGTACCTCATCTTCACATCCGGAAGCACAGGAACCCCGAAAGGGGTCAAAATTTCCCACAGAACATATACCAGCAGCGCCATTCCTCGAGCGAAAGCAGTCGGATATACAGAAGACTCTAGGGTCCTTGACTTTGCATCATACGCATTTGATGTCAGCATAGACAGTATGCTTTTGACGTTGGCAAATGGCGGCTGTCTCTGCATCCCATCTGATGAAGACAGGATGAACGATATCAATGGAGTGATAAGGAAAATGCGGGTCAACTACGCCGGTATAACTCCGTCAGTTGCCCGAATTCTAGAACCAGATGTTATAGCCTCTCTCAGTGGTCTCGGTCTAGGCGGAGAAGCGGCATCTGCTAGAGATGTCAATACATGGGGTCGAGAAACCAGAATCATTATTGGTTATGGGCCCTGCGAGTGTACTATAGGGTGTACTGTAAATAGTAGTGCGGCTACTGGAAGAGATTATATTTCTATTGGTACGGGAAATGGAGCCGCTATTTGGATTGTTGACCCAAACGATCATGAAAAGCTCATGCCGGTGGGCGCCGTGGGCGAATTGCTTGTCGAGGGACCAATTGTCGGTCAGGGCTACTTGAACGATCCGGAGAAGACAGCTGCTGCTTTCATTAAAGATCCTCAATGGCTTGTCGCAGGACACAAGAATTATGCAGGTCGTCCAGGCCGGTTATACAAGACTGGTGATCTTGGAAAATACGATCCTGATGGTTCTGGTGGTATCGTCTTTGCTGGAAGAAAGGATACGCAGGTCAAACTTCGTGGACAACGTGTGGAACTTGGAGAAATTGAAAGTCAACTGAAAGCTAGACTGCCAACGGAGACGAACATTATTGCCGAAGTGATTGTACCCCAAGGCACTGGTAGCCAAGCTACTTTGGTAGCATTTATTTCTTCGCAATCTACAAGCGGCGCTGGAAACATCGCCAATATCGAGTCCATAGAGCTTCCCAACGAGCTACAGGCCGAGCTATCCAGAGCCAACACGGAGTTGACTAAAGTCCTACCACGATATATGGTGCCAACTGCATACATACCGGTCAACCATATCCCGGTCCTAATTTCCGGCAAGACAGATCGAAGACGACTCCGACAATTCGGCGCAACTGTAGACTTGCGACAGCTAGAACAGGACCAGGAAAAAGAATCCGTACGCGAGTTAAACGACTTAGAGCTACGTTTGCGACAAGCTTGGAGCCAGACATTGAAAGTTGACGCTGAATCAATCCGACTCGAAGACAACTTTTTTGTTTTGGGAGGTGACTCTTTGGCGGCAATGAGGTTGGTATCAGTATGCCGTGAGCAGAGTCTGGACGTTACAGTTGCCAATACTTTTGATCATCCTACGCTTGCAGCAATGGCCAGTATTATTCGCATCCATGACTCGCAAACTCGGGTGGAAATAGCGCCTTTCTCTATGCTGTCGAACGATGCTGATAGTGCCTGTCGAGAAGCGACTAAATTTTACGGATTTGATCGGGCAACTGTCGAGGATATTTATCCATGTACTCCTACCCAAGAATCGCTTTTTACATTCTCTCTCAAGTCTGTTGAGCCTTACATTGCTCAAAGGGTAGCCTGCATCCCATCTTGGATCAGCACGCAGTCTTGGAAAAATGCGTGGGAGAATGTGGTTGCGTGTATCCCTATCTTACGCACACGCTTAGCCCAGCTTCAAGAACGTGGCCTCCAGCAGGTGGTGTTGCAAGAAGGCATTTGCTGGAATGAATCTACAGACCTAGTTCAATATCTCGCCGACGACAAACAAGAAAGGATGGACCTTGGACAAAGCTTGGCCCGATACACCATTGTTAATGATTCCATTGATGGCAAGAGATACATGGTATGGACAGTTCATCACGTACTCTACGATGGCTGGTCAGAGCCGATCATACTCAAGAAAGTCAGCGATGCCTTGCGAGGTCAAGCTGTTGATATCCAGACACAAATGAGAGAATTCGTCAAATATGTGCGTGACACCGATGAGCTCGAGATGCAAGAGTACTGGCGAACAGAATTGCAAAACGCAGTTGGACCTCAATTTCCACGAATACCTTCCAGAGACTACGTGCCTACTCCAGATGCCATGGTTGAGCATCAAATCTCCATTGAGACTAGCAAAGGATCACAATTCACCATGGCCACTTTGATTCGTGGTGCATGGGCGCTTGTGGCATCGCAATATACGAGAAGCGATGATGTCGTATTTGGTGAAACTCTGACGGGCCGAGATATTTCACTAGCTGGTGTGGAGAATATCGTTGGGCCATTAATCGCAACCGTGCCTGTCCGGATATACGTTCATAGAGCCAGCTCCGTTGAAGTTTATCTGCAAGGTATACAACAAGGTATGATGGGCCGAACACGCTACCAACATATGGGAATGCAGAACATCCGAAAAGTTAGCCGCGACGCTCAACATGCATGTGAGGCCAGTACAGGGCTGGTTATTCAACCAGAGCCTGAGTATACGGGTAATGAGCTTGGCTTCATCGAAGGGGATGTTGTAAGAGAGGCTCTACACTTTAACCCATATCCTCTCATGATTGCCTGTGGTATCCGAAAGGGTGGATTCAGAGTTTGCGCAAATTTTGATAGCAGCCTTATTGAAGTAACTCAAATGGAACGGATTCTTCGACAACTAGAAGTGGCCTGTGTGCAATTAACCAGGGATACATCCCGGAGGTTGGGAGACATATCGTGTCTTCCTGAGGCTGAGTTGAACCAGATCTGGAAGTGGAACGAGACACCCCCGTGTTCTTTCGATGTCTCGTCCGGACAACTTCGGGCAGGTGCAAGCATAAAGCAAGGTTCTATCTATCCTCAGCCAGTTGTGCACTGGGTATGTGACCCACGTAACTCATCTCTCCTATCACCTGTAGGTTGCATGGGAGAGTTGTGTTGGGAAGGTGATGTTCTTACTAAAAACGTTGATGAATCTCCAATCTGGCTAGCCGTTGGAAGCTCTGAAATTGCTGGTCGTATGGGAAAAGTCCAGGCAACAGGAGATATTGTCCAGTTACAAGAAGACGGTAGCTTGATATACATTGGTCGAAAGGAGGATGTTGTTCCGGTCCAAGGACATGCAGTGAATATTATCGAGCTCAAAAGTCACCTTTCAAAATATCTTCCGCCAACCATTCGAGCGACTGCCGTGACATTCAGTACGTCGATGGAATCCAGCCCGCAACAGGAGCTACTTGTTTTGATCGAGCAGCCAAGTTCGGATGACGATAGCATGGAGCTCATGTGGATGCAACATAGAGTCAGTTGTGAGGCCTCAGATCAAGAAAATTTTGAAGTGACAATCTGCAATATGATATCTAAGAGCCTGGCTGCAGCTCTGCAGAAGTTCAACAAATTTGCCCAGGACTCTCTTCCGTCGTACATGGCACCCACTGCCTACGTTGTTGTCGACCGATTGCCGACTACAATGGGACGAGTGAACCATGACTTGCTCAATAAATTAGGACCCAGTATACCTACCCACGTACTCAAGCAGGTTAAAGAAGGCTTCAACGATGTGTGGGCAAGAAGTCTCTCCCTGACCCAACTCACGGCTTCCGAGGAGATCTTGCAAACCACCTGGGCAAAGATACTCGATATCAAACCTGAGAAGATCGATGTTGACGACAACTTCTTCCGCCTCGGTGGCGATTCCGTTCTAGCAATGAAGCTGGTGTCAAATATTCGAGCACAAGGCCATGGTCTTACTGTGGCCGACATTTTTCAACACATGCGTCTCGGTGATGCCGCCAAGGTGTTGAAAGTGAACCAAGAGACGAAGAGGGAGGTAGCACCTTCTTACAAGCCGTTCTCAATCTTGGTCAACATAAACATAGAGAAGTTCCTCTCTGATGTTGTTCGACCAAAATTGGCAGACTCGCACTGGGCTATTCAAGATATAGCCCCAGTCACAGATTCCCAAGCGCTCGATATCCGAGGAACCATTCAAAAGCCGCGGACATCAATACAATACACTGTGCTTTACTTCGACAAGGACATAGACCAGGAGAGATTGTTGAATGCTTGCAATGATCTAGTCAAAGCTCACGACATCTTGCGTACGGTCTTTATTGAACACGAGTCGAGTTACTTTCAAGTCGTGTTAGACAACCTTACTGCCACTCTTGAAACACGCAAGACCGACCAGGACCTCGAGACATACGTGACCAGTCTATGTGCAGAAGATGTCGAGTCACAGCTTGAACTCGGATCCCCTTTCCTAAAAACGCTACATATTGAAGGTGCTGATGGTAAACACTGCCTTGTCCTCCGTCTATCTCATGCACAATACGACGGCGTATCTCTGCCCAGACTGCTTCGTGATCTTGAGACGCTTTACAACGGAGACAAAGTTACTGATTTTGTGCCATTCTCAGCTTACGTTGCCCACATCCGTGATGAGAATGTCCAATCTAAAGCGATCAACTACTGGAAAAATCTCTTGAATGGCTCGTCACTATCTATGCTTGA
This sequence comes from Talaromyces adpressus, assembly GCA_002775195.1. NCBI lineage: Eukaryota > Fungi > Ascomycota > Eurotiomycetes > Eurotiales > Trichocomaceae > Talaromyces > Talaromyces adpressus. Next base: position 60,028 of record NHZS01000553.1, read on the forward strand.
AGGAAAGTCTCAGCTAGCTACAGCAAAGTCAATTTTCCACACCAAATCCGTCGATTACATTTCTCTACCACTGGAAGAGATTACCACAGCAAGTTTACTCTCCGCTGCATGGGCATTGGTGCTAGCTCGCCGCCTCGAAACAACCGACGTAACATTTGGCGGTGTTACTTCGGGTCGAATCATTGACCTCCCAAACGTGGAGAATGTCGTCGGTCCATGCTACCAATTCACTCCAACAAGAGTCCGATTCCAGACTGGGTGGACAGGAATGGATCTTCTAGAATTTGTCCAGACCCAAAATGCAGAATCGGCTGCCTACGACTTCCCCGGATTCGAGAAGATCTCGAAGACTTGCACACAATGGTCATCATCATCATCGTCCGAAAGGCAGTTATTCTTCGACTCCTTGGTTCATCATCAGGACTTTGAAGATTTTGATACCATGCCATTTGCCGGCGGCACTTGCAGGGTGGAGATAGCAAACCCTCATGGAGATTCTGCTGATCCGTTGAAAGTTGTGTCCTTTGTTCGAGAAGGTCAATTGAATGTTGGAATTGTCGGGTATGAATCAGATGTTGAGTTTGTAGATATACTTCTGGGTGAGTTGGCAGATGCTGCTCATGAATTGATAGCACGTCAGTCAGAGCCTATATTGCTTGAATCGGTTGTTGGTTGAAGATGTGTCGATGTATAGTGATTCAAGAGGCCTCAAAAATGTACAAAGTTTTCTGTTACTGCGGGTTTTTTGTTTCTCCAAGGCATTTTGAACTTTATATATAAATGATGTTCAGAATACAATGGTGTAAATGTGCGAATAAGGTAAATGCGATTCTCTTCATATACCTAGCTACCTAGATATCATGAAAAAACCGAATCAGTCTCATAACTATCAAGCATATCAAGATACAGTGCTAAATCTATTCCAATAACAAGAAATCTATTTTATGAACCGGAGAACTCCTTCCATCACTATCCCACCGTTTGATGCATAACATTCAATCGATAACTCTCCGATCGTTCCAGCAACTCATCATGCGATCCATAATCCACACATTTCCCCGCCTCAATCAAGAATATAACATCAGCTTTCCTGATAGTATGTAACCGATGCGCAATCGCAATGACAGTAATCCCTCTCGCAGCCTTTTCCAGTCCATCCTGCAGCAACTTCTCCGATTCAGCGTCCAATGCACTCGTCGACTCATCCAGAATCAATAATCGGGGTTTCCGAACAAGTGCTCGGGCGATAGATAATCGCTGCTTTTGACCGCCAGAGAATTGGCTTCCATTCGGTCCGCAGAGGGTTTGATATCCGTTTGGCAATGCTTCGATTGTATCATGGATATTAGCAAGTTTACATGCTTCTATAATCTCGTCTAAGGTGGCTTCATGGCCCGGTTTAGCGCCTAATCCGACATTGAATTCGATACTGCCTTCGAATAGTACACTCTCCTGTGGTACCAATGCTATCGTGTCCCGAAATGTGACATCTCGTGTTTTTGATACGTCGGCGCCATCAATCAGGATGGAGCCGGATTGCGGAGCATATAGTCGTTCGACTAGCGAGATGATGGTGGACTTTCCGGCACCGCTTGGGCCGACGAGTGCACAGAATTTTCCGGGTCGGATGTCGATGCTCAGACCGTTTAGGACTTTGATGTCTGGCCTTGCTGGATATGAGAAATGGACGTCGCGGAGCTGTACGCTCGCCGCTTGGCTTCCTGATGGACCAGATGATGTTGCAAATGCTTCAACGTCTTTCTCTTTTGAGTCTTCTGAAGAAGACGACAACGGGAGCAAAGAGTCCGGTATATGCCCTTGCATCTTGTCAGACCCGAGCTCAATCAGCCCTAGAATCCGAGCCATCGCTGCTCTAGCGTTAGACAGCTCCGGTGCAAGAGCAAACATTTGACTCCAAAGAAGAGCGCTGACAAGAAGCGAGAAGACAACAATCAGAAACTGCGTCTGAGTGTAGTTGCCAGCTATAATCTGTTTTGCGCCCCACCAGTATGCGAGTGCGTTCACGCAGTTGCCGAGGAAATATGTCATTGCTTGCCAGAGACTTGCCTCTAGGGTTACTCTGAGTGTCTCTTTGCGGGGTCCTTTTAGAGACTTTCGGTATGTGCTCAATGTCTCTTCTTCAAGGGAGAGAGAAGCGATAGTCTTAATGGAGGTGATGGCCTCGACGCCGATATCGACTGAAGTTGTGTAGGCATTTTCGTGTCGCTCCTCGAACTTTCCAAGAACACGAAGCTCCATGAGTCCGGCCCCAAGAAGGAGAGGCACTAGGGATAGACAGACAAGTGCTATTCTCCAGGCAATGATATGAGTCAAGATGATTGCAGCGATGAGGTTGATTGTAATTGATAGCATGGATCCAATGACAGAGCCACTCAAACCAGCTAGTGCATTACCGTCACTAGTAATATAAGACAAGAGCAAGGCTGGTGTTCGCCCTTTTGACTGATGCCATTCAAGATCCTGCTCAAAAAGGGATCGGAACGACAATACTCTCACAGTGTACACCATCTTTTCAGACACCCATCCGAATCCGGACCAACTGACCAGATTGGCGAAGAACTCAATAATTGCAAGTATGAAGAACATAAGACCGAAAAAGTTTCCACGAGAGTCGATGCTACTGGGGCTCTTGCAGGGATTCAGACTTCCAACGGTGTTTCCGAAGATTACGGCTTCACCAGAGAAGGCTCCCCCGACAATGCTCGATCCGAGCAGTGCAAAGAGTACGATTAGAAGATGAGGTCTGACGGCTGGTGCGTATCCTCGCATAAGTGCCCATACGGACCTGGATGGAGTTTCTAATTCCTCTTCTTCGTCCGCTGGTGAGCCGTCGGTACCCGGATCTTCAGTCGTGGAGACGATGGTCTCCGCCTTTTCGGGGTTTGACATGCTGTTACTTTCGTTTTCAGTACATGACAATGACGTGCGTTCCGATACTTCATCAATTTCAGTCTTGACAGATTTCTCATCCTGCGTACGAGAAGACGATCCAAGGGTTTGTAGTTTGACAAAGTCAGCGTACGCTCCGTTCTTAGCCATCAATTCTGAGTGAGTTCCTTCCTCTAGAATACGCCCCTTCTGCATGACGACAATATTGTCGGCGGATGTAATAGTCGACAGTCTATGGGCAATTGTTATCATTGTCCTGCCGGTAGCGATATTATTGATGGCCCGTTGGATACGCAGTTCACTTTGAGAGTCTAGGGAGGCTGTAGCTTCATCTAGAATCAGAACAGCAGGGTCTTTCACTAGAGCTCTGGCAAGTGCGACTCGTTGCTTCTGACCACCACTGATGAGACGTCCGCTGGAGCCTACGATTGTGCCGTATCCATGTTGTAACTTAGTAATGAAAGGGTCTGCATCAGCAAGTATTGCAGCATGTTGTACTAAGCGAATAATCTCAGCGACTTCTGCCCCTCGTTGCTCTGCTGCAGTCTTCAGGTCCACGCCCTCTCTAAGTTGTTCTGCCAAATCTGCAAGCTCAGAGCTAAGCAATTTTTCCTTCAAATGCGAAAACTTGGAGTCACTGGAATTGATCAAGCCATGTGCGATGTTCTCTAACAGAGAACGGTTCAGGAGAGAAGGCTCCTGCTGCACGAGACTTAAAAAGCCCCTCAGATCTCGAACATTGATATCACGCAAATCTTTCCCATCAAACAGTATTTGGCCCTCTGTCGGGTCATACAGTCGTGTGACCAATCCTGCGATAGTCGATTTTCCACTTCCAGAAAGACCAACGATAGCTGTATGTTTGTTTGGCTGGATAGACAAGTTGATCCCATCGAGGACCATAACTTCTGGCCTGGCGGGGTATGTAAACGAAACGTTTCGAAACTCAAACCCGCCTTGTGCTTGCGACAAACGAAGGCCAGAAATGTCGGTGCCATTTATCGAAGATTGACGGTCTATATCCTCGCGCAACTTTTCGAAGGATGCAACAGCTGCCACAAAAAGATGCAAGAACGGGGCAACCTGACTCAGCAGTAAAGTAGCTATGAGATACGTTAGCAATAATCAGTTATTTTAGTCAAATTCCAGGCCTAACCTTCGATGAGAATAAATATAACAGTGAACGTAGAACCCACTGTGGCACCAGCAGTCCCATCACGCACCGCATCAGCAATGCGTCTACTCCCCTGCCAAAAAGCCAAACCATTCGCCGAATAGGCAATGAAATACAACACTCCAGACTGTATACCAACTGCCGTAGCTTTCTTCAACCCTTCCCGTTCCGACGATTGGAGCGCATCAGCAAACTTTTTCTCCAGTCGACGATTCGCATCAAACGCCTGCACAACAAGAATATTGGAAAGTGCTTCTGAGGCAATTGATGCAGCTGTAGCAGCGTAGTCGGACATCAATCCGGAGTATTTCTCGATGTAGTGACTGCCGACGAAGGACATTAGGAAGTACGCCGGGATCAGAGAAATCAATTCCGCCGCCAGTATATAGTCCTTGATGAATGCCACGATATACGCCGTGACGAAAAAGGAGACGCTTGCGAGACATATTCCTACTTTCTCTGAGGTGCCTGAACGAATGGTTTGGATGTCACTGCTAAGTCGTGAAGCAACTTCTCCCGGAGGCAGATTATCGAAGTACGACGGTTCCTGCCGAAGCAAATTCTGGAGATATCTTTCCCGCAACCTCTGCGCCAATCGAGCGCCATAAAGACTCCAGCACGAAAGATGAGCATATATCAGAACAAATTGAGCAATAGCAAGATACACAATCAGCAATATCCTGCCATTGATATCGTGTTGGCTCTCGGAATCTGACGAAGAATCGGACGATTCATCGCAAGTAACTGCATTGAAATCATTCAGGAGTTGACCGAATATGATTCCAATAATTGGGAATGGTACACCGGATGCTATTGCTGAAACGATTCCCACTAAAAGTGTGGCTAGATCTCTGCTTGAGGGGTTACCGGCTAGAAGCAGGCGAGGGTAGCTCGCGAGGTTCTTGATAAACTTCATGGCCGTAGGCGAGGTATTGCACCTTTTCGCATAACAATGATGTTATATGACCACACCGTTGAGAATTTCAGTATGAATTCTTTAAAGCGGCCAAAGACAAGAGCTCTCCTGTACCACACGAGGTCCAAGTTCAATGGAGTAGCTGTAAAACGAGAGCCAAAAAATTAGACATTGCCGACATCGCTTCTGACCTACGTAGTACAGTTCCAAGTTCCAAATGGAGGTTAAAAGCCCACCTAGAACCTTTCGAGTAACTCCTTCCAGCTTGTCACCATCCATGTCGAGGACTAACTATCACTGAGCGTCCCACACAGAGAGCGGTAATTAAAACGTACGATGCGGGTCTAAAGTTACCACCATACTAGTTGTATGGTAATATATGCAGTCTCCATAATATATTACAAGGTACAATACGCATGTCTCGAGTAAGACTCCACCTCGCAACTCAATTGATGATCCAGATCATGCCACCCTTTTCATTCGAACATGGTCGAAAAAAGACCTAAATGACTCAATCAACCCCTCATCTATGTCTCGAACGGCTATCGGCGGTTAAAAAAAAATGATCAGATAAGATGCGAGTATCTTGTAGTACCTTTATACTTTTCGGCAGCGCATTTTTGAGCATTCAAGAACAAATTCAACTACCTAGGTACGGACACACTAAAAGACTCGACTAGTTACTCATACATAAACAAACTATAACTTCGCATTCCACGCCGCCCGATCCGCAGACTCCAACGGCCGTTCCCTCCCATCCCAAAACAAAGGACACAGCTGAAACCACTTCTCTCTACTAGCAATCGAGTGCACAGACCGCTTATGGCCCAGATCAACATACTTATCGATGACGAGACCTTGAGAGTTCTCGTAAGACAGAATGGTTCCACCCGTGGCCTTGGGCTCGCCCACTACATTGGCGGTGCGTGGATCGTCCAGGAAGCAGTAATGAATACAGCTCGAGTACCAGACGTTCACCCGCTGTGAGCCCCGGAACGACGCGTCGCCGACGAGGGAATGGCGGCCGCGATCGTAGTCGCCGGCTGCGTAATGGGCGCCGTAGTGATCCTCCTAAAATGCGATTCGAAATTAGTATACGGAAATATGACGGGGGTCGATAAATGAATGAGCGTACCTTTGCCCAGTAAAGCTCAAAGTAAGAAAATCTCGTCTCATTAAACCGTCCAAACAAACACAAGACATGAGGATCAAAATGTAATTTCCGTAAATATTCGCGATGCTGCTCCAATGTTCCGGTCTCATTCCAGCCCTTGGCCACGCGAGGATCGTTTTGCCATGTGTTGAATAGTTTTAGATGCTCGTCATCCTGCCAATTAACGACTTCGAGTGAAAAGTATTCGTCCAGATCGGGAATGTAGCGACTGTAGGCGATTGATCCGGGATGTGGTTTCGGGCGACGGATCGGGTGACGGGTGTATATAGGTTCGTCGGGAAATTTCATTGTGAAGTGATGATTTTCAGGCATGATTGGGTATTGAGATAGTGGTTCGCGCAAAACGCCATCTGTCCCATCGCCAACTACCCATATCGGACGAGGGCCCATTGGAGAAGCTGCGCCTTGCCAAAAGGCGCTTCTGAGGATAAGAATCTCGTCTGTGGTGAAGGTAAGGTCGTCTTTGGGTCGCCAGGGTTTTGGGTGCTCAATCGCCAGGCCTGTAGAAAGTAATTCTTGCCGTATGACTTCTTTCTGTGCTCCGACTAATGAAAGTCTGAAGTATTCGTGCATCGGACAGGTGAGGTAAATCGCGTGAACTACGTTCCAGATTTGTCCCAATGAAGGCGCATTCCTTCCAGTCCATTCGAAGGTTGTCTGAGGGCTCCGTCGTGCTCTCGCCCAGGAGCTATTGTTCGAGGTAGGTGGTCGCTCATTTTCTGGTAGGAAAACAAGATCAAGCCATGATAACGAGTCGTTGTGTAGTGGTTGTGACAAAGCTTTTCCAGCCCATGGTTGCTCATCAAAAGACAATTTGAGACTGGCAGGCGTCGTTTCGCGAACAACTTCCACTCGATATGCGGTGAGGAATGGATGCGGAAGTTTCACTGGAGGATACTGATGTGACACTGGTCCGGAAGCCATTGCGTTGATATTGAGGTTTTCTGATATATCTAAAGGTTGGGTTTGAAATTGTGCCAACGCCATTGTGTGCTAATTTGTGTAGAAGAAATAATATTTTCTTCAGAATACTTGCGACGAAATGCATGAAACATTAGATAAGATGAAAGACCCTAGTGTACTTTTCCAAACTAAGTTATGTTCTAGGAACATGTCTTGTATAGGTAAAGATCAGAGCTGGAGCTTGATCCCGTTGGCTTGGTTAGAACCATACCCCCGAAAAAGGCACCGATATCGCGTCCGGATTCTGTAGTTTCCGCCCCATAGGCATGGCGTGGAAAAATCTCGTAAAAAAGTGCCCTTTGTGCCGAGGCTGTAATTAGAGTATATTGATTATCCATAAAGCATGATATTAAACTGGGAGATCCGTAGCGAAGCCTTCCTGAATGACCTCGAATACTGAACGGCATACACATTCGGAATGGGTCTAAGAAATCTTGAAAAGTCCAAGCCCCTACAATATGAGCATTTCATCGTCTCATTTCCACACGAGAAGATTATGCAAATTACCTTGAATCGACCAAAGAAACTGAATAGTATAAAAAAATCTATGAGTCGCGATATACAGGCAGTTTGGGATCTCTTTGACCAGGACGAGAACCTCTGGGTTGGCATTATTACAGGCTCTGGAAGAGCGTTCTGTACAGGAGCAGACTTACAAGGTAAGCCCTCCACATCCAATTCGGCCTCCGCATTACAAAGCTAATCATTCATGGGTATTGACAGAATGGAATGAAATGAACAAAGCCGGCGTGGTAAACAGCATGGACGCACCAGGCCTAGCCGGCCTCCCCCGCCGATCTGGCAAAAAGCCGATAATCGCCGCCGTCAACGGTATCTGCATGGGCGGCGGATTCGAGATGGTCGCCAACTGCGACATGGTCCTAGCTTCCTCATCAGCCACCTTCGCATTACCAGAAGTGAAACGCGGAATCGTCCCCGTGGCCGGGTGCCTGCCACGACTGACTCGGACTATTGGCCTACAGCGGACTATGGATCTAGTCCTCACCGGCAGGAATGTGACGGCTCAAACATTGTATGAGTGGGGGCTTGTGTCGCGGGTCATAGACTCGAATGACGATGTGGTGCACGCTGCAGTAGAAGTGGCTAAAAAGATGTGCAAAAACAGCCCAGATGCGCTGATTGTTGGTCGGCAGGCAATCCGGTTGAGTTGGGAGACTGCGAGCGTGGAGGAAGCTGTGTCGGCTGTGGCCGCTGAGTCGTATCCTCGCTTGGTGGCCGGGTCCAACTTTGCCGAGGGTATTCAGGCCTTTGTGGAAAAGAGACCGCCGGTTTGGGTGGATTCAAAGCTGTGAATATTACGTTTTCTTTTAGCAAATCTGACCCAGTTATTCATGGCCAATAACATTCTTCTCTGCACCATCAATCACCCTTGTGTGGGCCATAATACACAGTAACGTAAATAGTCAGACGATATCAGTCTAAGAGAAGCGAGCCTGGCTCCACAATTGATTCCTTTAAGATAATCAGATAAGATTGATAATCTTAATTTGTTGTTGTAAATCACGCCTAGCAGTAGTATGTATTATTGATCATCCCTCCCCTGCTCACCTTTTTGAACCCGCGCCTCGAACACTGCTTGCTGAATCATTCCAATGCTGTGAGAGTCAAGAATCAATTACTATACAGACATTTATACTGCTATTGTGATGGCTTTATTTATTTATTTATTTATTTTTTAAAGCTGTCTTGATCTCACTATAGTTATGTGCTTAGTATCGATTATCGAGTATTTTACATTAGTATGTATTGAGCTAGTATAAAAGTCCAGCGGTATCGATACATACCGTAATGATACCGTTCCAAACGTTAGTCAAGCCACGAGAAAACAAAAACTCAAAACAATCTGATAAAATCTCCATTGACCTCGGAAGAAAATTTTTCATTGGTTATATCCCTGCTTGGAATTATCGTATCAATCTCCGCTAATTAACTATGGACCCTCTTAGACAGAACTTAGGTAACGATTCGACCACTCATTGGGCTGATGCCGTTGGCCCGTGTCCCTGCTATTGATTGATTAGATTATCTGATTAGATTTATTCCCTGATTTACCCGGATCATGCTACGTACTCCTAGTGGGGGCTTGTTAGCTTTCGCGAGACTAATGTGCACACTTGCTTCAAGACACCATCCAATGTGGCGCCAGTTCCCAGCCGACTTCGGGGTGTGAGTGTTGGTATCTCGATCTCCCCGGGCTAGCGACAAACAAGCAGGTTGTTTTAAGAAAACAAATTCGCACATGATTCCGTAAGCTCTTCTCTGGTCTGTCCAACTCCTTAGCGCATCCTTCCTCGTGCTTGCCATCGTCTCGTCGATCTCTCGGTTCAGGACATTCGCAGAAATGGGAAAGCTTCCTAGCTTCAGAAACACTTTTCGTCGTGCGACGACCGATGATACGATCAATCAAGTCGCAACGGCTCCTGTCGAGGAAAATAAGACTGATCCCACCACTGTAGAAACTGGCCCGGCCAGCAAGGAAACCAGAGACCTTCAAGAGGAACTTCCAGGCGAAGACCTCCAACGCGGTGTTCAAGATGTCGAGGCCGTGACATTGTCCTGGTCCAAAGCCTCGCTCATTGCCGTATTCGCCAAGTACGTTCTTTCCCATTTAGTTTTGTATGTTATTCTTACCATGATGCTAACTGAATCCAACAGCATTTGGTTGCTGTACTTTGTAAATGCATTCCAATCATCTATTCTCCAAAGTTTGATTCCGTTCGTGACGAGTGATTTTGAATCCCATTCGCTGCTGAATGTCATCTACATCGTCGGTGACGCCATGTCAGCCGCGGTCTTTATTCCATTGGCAAAGATCTTGGACGTTTGGGGTCGAGCCCATGGTTATCTGTTTATGATCGTCTGCTGTACTCTAGGTCTGGTCCTTATGGCTTCTTGTCAGGACCTGTCTACATTCTGTGCTGCCTATGTAGGACCACCCCTATCTTACCATCATAAAACCCTGATCTAATTCTGAATTTCCCTCGCAGGTATTTTACACAATCGGCTTCTCCGGCATCACATACTGCGTTGATGTGATAACAGCCGATGCATCGAAATTGAGAAATCGTGGTTTGGCCTACGCTTTCACATCCTCGCCATACATTATTACAGCTTTCGCTGGTCCCAAAGCATCCAACGATTTTTATTACAACATCAGCTGGCGATGGGGTTTCGGTTGCTTTTCAATCATCTTTCCCGTTGTGGCCTCGCCTTTATACTTTGTCCTGAAAAGGAGTATGAAGAATGCTGCCAAACTAGGTCTATTGAAGAGGGAAAAGAGCGGTCGCACCTTGTTGCAGAGTATTTGGTATTATGTGTTGGAGTTCGATGGTGAGTTCAATATTCTTCTCAACAACCGATAGGAACTTTCAGAACTAACAACGTAAAGCAATTGGAGTCGTTTTATTCTCTGTCGGTCTCACGGTCTTCTTTCTTCCATTCGATCTATCTAGTTATGCCCCCAATGGTTGGGCATCGGGATACATCATCGCTATGATCGTCGTCGGATTCGTCTTGCTCCTTATCTTCGCCCTTTACGAGTGGCTAGTGGCCCCCAAACCCATGTTCAACTTCTCCTTCCTCTCCGATCGAACTGTTATCGGTGCCTGTCTCTTGGACGCCACATACCAGATCTCCTACTACTGCTGGAATAACTACTTCACCTCCTTCCTTCAGGTCGTCAATGATCTCTCAATTGACACCTCTGGATACGTGAACAACACGTTCAACGTCGTCTCCGGTTTTCTATTGTTGCTAGTGGGTTGGTCAATCCGACGAACTGGCAAGTTTAAATGGCTCTTGTACATTGCTGTTCCTCTCTACGTCTTCGCTCAAGGTCTCATGATCTACTTCCGCCGCCCCAACCAAACTGTCGGCTATCTCGTCATGTGCCAGATCTTCATCTCAATCGGCGGCAGCATCTTCATCATCATTCAACAAGTCGCCATCGAAGCCGCCGTCGACCACCAACACGTCGCCGCTGTCCTCGCTCTCTTGAACGTAGTCGGAACGGTCGGCGGTGCTATTGGCTCCACCATCTCCGGCGCAATCTGGTCAAACACGTTCCCAATTGCTCTGGCACGATATCTGCCCGAGTCGGACATGGCAGACTTTGACGATATCTATGAAAACATAGACACGCAGCTGAGTTATCCCGTTGGAAGTGATACCAGAATTGCGATTCAGGACGCTTATGGTTATGCGCAGACCAGGATGCTTGCTGCTGGTACTGGTATCATGGCGCTCGCGTTCATTTGGACGTTTTTCATTAGGAATATTGATGTTTCCAAGAAGAACCAAGTCAAGGGTATGGTCTTCTAAAGTTGCTATACACTTTGACTGGAAGGGATATACTAGGCATATACATTCAGCCAGTGTCTATTTTGAAAATATGGCTGCTTTCTGCCAACCTTCAGCCGCGTGGGATGCATCTGGTAACACGGTTCTACCATGTAGACGGCGGAAAGTGGTAATTAATATATGCCTTATGAAGAGGCGGTTAGTAATGAATAATAAGATATGAGCAACCATGCAGTTGCCTTACACCATCTGCTTAATGATAAGAATGAAAGTATTTAAAAGATATATCTACCTCTTACTTAACTAGAAAACGAGGTATAGGTTATCTCGCGCTTGGCCGAACCAAGCTTGAAGATCCAATAGGTTGGAAAGACACCATCAAGTGCAACAATGAAAATTAGTATTAAATACTAGATGTGTTATACCTATATGACAAAACTTGTCTCATCATGCTAAGCATCAAGGCGGTCTATGTATATGGGTATATAAAAATGTCCACGGACACGACAAGAAACAAATATTAAAATACCACACCACCGCCAAAGTCACGCCCCTAACCCGTCAGAGATTTATTTAAAGGTGATAAGCAACCTCGTCAACGACGACGCCAAGAGGAACGCCGAGGGCCGGGAGACCAAGTCCAGAAAGGAGACCTGCGACAACAGGCGAAAGCTGAACAAGGAGGTACTCGGCGCCATTCTCAACAACAATGAGAAGGCCATCAACACCAGGACCGAGCTCAGTGACGAGGGCACCAACGGAGCTGGCAGAGGCAACAACAGAACCAACAAGGGTACCGACGGGTGGAAGACCAAGACCGCTGACGAGAGCAGTGAGTTCAGGAGACAACTGCACAAGGAGGGTGGAAGTAGCGGGGCCAGCGATGGTAAGAGCACCGTCGACCTGGGTGCCAATATCGGCGAGGAGTTTGCCGGTTCCAGTGGCACGCTTGACGTGCTCTCCGACGGTGTTGACAACTGCACCGACGGGGACAGCGAGAGGGGGCAAGATGCCCGCAACGAGGGAAGCGACTGAAGGGCTGAGTTGAACGAGGAGGATCTTGGCGTCTTCGCCAGTGACGACGACGACACCCTCGGTGTTGGGACCGAGTTCTTTGAGGAGGTCACCGACGCTGGAGGCAGTGGCGACCACGGAGCCGAGGGGCTCACCGACGCTGGCGAGACCAAGGCTGTCGACGAGAGCGGCAACCTCTGGAGAGAGCTGGACGAGGAGTTGCTGGGAGTCGGTACCGGTGACAGCGAGGATCTGGTTGACCTCTGGGCCGAGATCAGTGACGATTTCACCGGTGTTAGGGGGGCTGGCTGGGGCGGCAAAGATGGGAGCCGCGAAGAGGGCGAGGGTAGCGAGAGTGAACTTCATTTTGATGAATTTGTTGTATTAGGGTAAGGAAGTGTAAAGAGAGTGTGGTTGAATTAGAATATTAGAAGGTAGGTAAAATTTTGTAGCGAGTGAATGAAAGAAGAGAGAGACTTTAACTGCCCGCCTCAGAGGGATGATCGTCTTTTTATATCAGTTTGAGAAATGGTTGATCGTTGATATGAGTTTACTATACTACCTCAATTAGGTAATGTTCGAATGAAGACGGATATACTGAGTCCCACGAATGGGCCACTTTCTCACACATAAGCCTCCGACGCAAGTGTCAGCATATGGATACTGACAAGCGTAGACTAATAGGGGTCCATTATTCTAGTATCGAAAATCTTTGGCGTTGCTAAGCTGACAGACTGGTCCTGTTCGTCTAGCTTGCTGTGCTTAGGAGGTCACCCTCATATCAGAAGTGCTAGGAGAGACTACGAAATTAGATCAAACTTTGCTTTACTGTTAGCAAATAGGAATCTCAGTATCATCTCCAGAAGGGGCGCGGAAATGACTTTGTTTGATTGTTGAGCCCCCTTTGTGCTACTTCTTATTGATACCCATCGCTGTGAACTCGGATCGTGGGCATCGAGAAGCCGTAATACATCCTGCATTCCATTATCTCAAGCCTTCTCAATGGGAGAATATGTACAAGCCAGTGAAAGAGGTACTCAACTACGAAGATTGGTAACCGACGTTACAGTGCCAACTTAAGTCTGACTAGATCAGCACGTTCTCTCGCTTTTGGATGTCGTGACTCGTCCCGGTTGATGAACCTAGGGCTGGCTGAACAATCGATAACTCCTCCCATGCTGTGTGGCCAGTCCCGGACGTGCCGGACACAGCTCAAAACAGGCCGTCTTACAACACAGCGCAAACTACCCTGATATTCACAAATCATACCACATCAGGAAGTCAGTAACCAATCACTCCAGCCAAGTCAATGCGGCGGCGCAAAGGATCGACAAGCTTAAAAGCTAGACTCCACATGGTGCCGAAAACATGGACATGGTGGATACACTGTAGATTGTTAGGAACAGGTTGTTAAGATTAGTTCCGGCGATCTCAATTATCTCCCTCATAATGTCGATGTGGTCTATGGAGTCGATTGGTAGAAGTAAAGAAGCTAGGTGCCTACCAGATAGGGCAAATTGAAATAAGCGGGTACCATGACTCGAATAACGACATCATAGTTTCGTGGGAGGGACCGTGCAGTGAATATGTTCTTGAATTGAAAAATAGAAAAAATGGAAAGACAGGTTGGTAATCTATTTGATCTCAATTGTGCGACATGCAGTGCATGGATCACCTTTGCAAGGTCAAATACCTACCAGAACTTCAGAATAGGTAGATGTTGTATAGATAGCCAAATACAAGCTTTACATACCGCATATAAAGAATTCTCCGAACGATGACAGTGCAGCCATGCGGAAATGAATCTCCGTAGCCAAGCAATCCTCACTTTCGTATATACTACTACTCCGTACCTTCATCCGTGACTAGATTATAGGCCGGTTAAACCGACCTGCACGGCAATTAGTCTTACAGCAAGTTCATACACTGTCCTCTTTTCTACACACTTAGAAGTTAGTTCATTGGTAGTCAAAACTTAATCCGCAAGAGCCGAACAATTGAGCAATAAATTGGCCATCCAGAGACTTTCTGGACCTTGCTGTGGGACTGGTTCTAATGTAGATCTACATCTACTACCATTACTAAAGCGGTAGACTAAGCACTAGCGAATAAAGCTGCTATCCGTGAGCCTCAAGATACCTGCTTTTCCGTTCATCATTTCTCAAAAATCGATGTTGTTATTATGGTATCGTTGAAGTTCAATTGATTATATATATTTGACTCATGTTACATGTACGGACGCAGAGATTGAAGGGTCGTCCATTGATGAAGGCAAGGCTCAAGTCTTAAGAGTGGGCATCCACCCGAGTAGTGTAAACATTTCGGCATTAAGAGAAATAAGCTTGAATTCATATGTGTCCGGTTATTAGTTAATTGTTGGGTATAGATCTCGCACAATCTCGGTGCAGAATCATACCCACAAAAGAACCCACTTTCTAGGTAAGCAACGAACTACGCAAACCCCAGAGCGCCACCAGTCGAGTGCTGACCTTAGCGTTGGCCGGGCACCTAGAGCCCCTTTTTGTATGCCAACAGTCTTCCGGACAGTTCTCCGTACGTGGCGCCAGCTATGAATACATGCATGAAAGTGCCGGTGCTAGAAACGTGGACCATTCCACGCATCGGAATATGTACGAGTACCGAGATTATTGTTTCTAAGACGAAGGACATGCCTTTGCTCTTTGATCTGACGATGCCTAAGAGGCGAATTTCAGCCATTCGTATAAGTCCGAACAAGGCAGGAAAGAACCTCTGTTGAGATCGCTGCGAACCTCTCAGGAACTGATCTAGCCCTGTTCGGCGTCCCAACAAGAGCGAATCTCAAGATGATGCAATAGTAGTTCCAAATTGTTTGGTGCGCCGAGATGGCCCGCTGAGAACCATGAAGATGGCTCAGGTCCACCGCTAACAGTCGACCTCAAGAAATCACAGGCTAGCGACAGGGTTGTGCACAATCTGTATGCGGTTTGGCGACGATCGTGATCAAAAGTCCATCGGTAAGTGGCTATGGAGCACTCCGGTTGAGGCTTAGGCCACGATATTAGTGACGACTGCAGAATTGCATTGTGTTCCACTGCGAATTATATCTCCGGAGACTCATGCTGCGCTGGCCGTCTTACAACGTTACAATCATCGTCTGTCCCATGAGTTTGGGCTTCAAAAGGTTGCGCCGACTAGACCAACTACTAGCTTTGAGTGATCTGGCTGACACCAAGCCCTTGGCCAGATTGTCCGATACACTCCGAAAATTCGAACTACTCTGTGATTGCGTCGCGGTCTGCTGCTTCGGCTCTTGTCCGGTATCCGCCTGAGCGGGCCATAACTCGCCCAAGTCTGCTTAAGCATCAGCTCAAGGATGGACTGGCCATATCCCAAGCTCCGTAAGCCGGTTCCTGTGGAAACTTCGTGAAGTAGCAACCTGTGTAGACAGGCCCCCGACTAATCCAAACGCAATCTCCGTGTCCTGTTTGCGTTGATCAAAATAACCAAGCAGGCTATCAATCATGCATTTGTAGCATTCAGTGAATCTCCAGTCACACGTAAAGAGAGCTTCCCATCGGTACATAGCTTGTAGCCCGGAAGTTCCCAAATACTTTCACTGTGTAACCTTGGAAGCGTCTGTATTGCGCGGTTAGGCTTTGATATCATTAAGGCATAGTATACCCTCGCTGATAATTCGCGTACTGCAAATACAGGCAAGAACGCAGATCAAACAATATTTTCATGTCAAAAATACTAGTATTCTTGCATCCCAGACAGTTGATATAGTAGTAGGAGACTCCGAGAAGATGAAAACTAGTTAGGCAAAACTGGTCCATTGTACAGTCTTAGGTATTTACTGCGGATTCCGTGGAATGAGTCATTTGACCTGCTAGAGTACCTCAGTGCCTAGCACTGTGGTGTGATTGCATGAGAATGTTGGTAGGTAAGTCAAGTTCGGCCCAGTCAGAGATCTCCCAGAACAAATCGATCCTTATCTAGGTAGGTTTCTACAGTACATGTTCACAGAGGTTGCTCCACGTATCTAGGGAGATATATTCGCTACTTATTCTGTACTCAACATAGATGCTACATATATCACCACAACTTAAAGCCACCCGGAACACTGTTCTGGAACAAACCATACACATCGTACTTCTTACTGATCGCTTGAAGCTCCGCCATACTGGCCGAACCGTAACCACTAATCACGTCTTGGGACTTGTCGGCATGATTGTAGTACTTGTAGGCCAGGTAGACATCTGCCGCACGAGTCGCAATTTCAATGGATGAAATGAGCTGTCTCGCGGCCGTGGCCCTGTCGCGTCATCAGAAGCGCTAGACCAATAGGCTATGAGGAGAGCGTTGACGAGGCGTGCACTGCTAGGTTTGAGGCCTAGACTGTTGGTGCCGTTGAGGGTTGGAGTGGCTTGGATAGTAAGATACCAGTTTATTTCTTGAACGTTCGTTATTGAGGCTAGGGAGCTGTTGAAGACGTTGTAGATAGTACTATAAATGGAATGTGTGTGCAGGAAGGACGTTGTGTAGTATCCTTGTCTGGTTTGAAAACACGTCAATCCATGAATCAATTGATTTTGATATTCAAAACAGAGACGGACAGACTAACCTCATATTGTATGATTGGTATGCATCGGTCTCCGCCACAAAGCTGGACATGTTCGATGTGCGTAAGGTACTTCGCAGCAGAGCACTTCCATCAATATAGTTCTGGTATATAGCTGGCGTCGATTGCACGTCTTGAGTATAGTATACTCCGTCGTTGATAATGGTCCTCCCCGACGTTTATCCCCAGCTCTGGATCATGCTGCGTGAGGGTCAAAAGGCTCGGTTCTTAAGAATATCGACAGGGCATCAGTCTGCTGGTCAATAGCAGTTACAGGGTAAGCCAGGAAACCGCCCCAGAAGTTGCCTAGAGGGAAGTGCTAGTGATGCTAATATTGCCCACCAAGATCCGGTTTCCTTTTCGCAGCTTCTTTCCCGCTATTGTGGCGGTTTCCATTATGTCGCGTACCATAGGATTACCCAGTGTAACGCGAAGGACATCTGCGAAAAGCAAGTCAAGCAACTGGCAGTTCTTGGAGAGATGCTGGTGATTGATCCCTCCTCTATTTACGGCCGGAAGAACCTCACTGCGGATTGCTTCAAGTAAGCTCTGGTCGTGGATGAGATGTGACATATTCCAGAACGCGGTCTTGCGCATGTTGCCTAGAATTCTACAAAGTGAGTTAGATACCATCAAACATCTAGTTGAGCCAGAAAAATACCAATGAAGGGATGGATGGCGTACACCCAAGAGTACAAGACTATTTTTTCAATCTCCTCATTTCCCACCCCTGCCTCTCGAAGCGCTTCTTCCACTGAATCTACAAGGAAGTTACCGCAATTCCGTTCGGTACGGTCCATTTCAAAGTAGATGACAAATGTGTCGACCGATTCATTTTTTGCATCCAGCATATCCTTGCTGAAACTCGGCAGCTGGAAGATGATACTTCCAGTTCAACCGTTCCGATTTCATAAAGGAGTGCACGAAATGGAGATTCACTTGCCAGATACCTGGACCGTAGTAAGTGTCTATCAGGCGCTAATTCGCATCGCAGGACTGCAAGTGCCTATACAACGGCCAAAGAAGAAAGCTAGTCCAGTGTCGATTTCCAAAAGGCAGGGACCCGGCTTGTTGCTTGAGTGCTGAGTTTCCGAGAATATATCCAAGGATATGTTTACCTAGGTATTGTAGCCTGCTCACGAACTTCGCATACAAGATTGGCGCGATATTTTATTTTGTGATCTGCATTATTGGTATTGCAGCACTTGAGCCCATCATCTTTGTTTGGCCCTCTAACAATACACCACTGCAATGCCACATATATACATAAATATAAAAATAGATACCATGTCAGGACCCAGTTAAAATACTTATCTTTGAGGCACCATTGAGTGGTAGTCTACCCCAAGGCATCACTTCAGCTATTCTACCGAAATGCTCATGAATATTCGCCGATGCTTGGGCTTAGATTGCTGCAGGGAGTAGGATGGGGGAAAGGATGGACCAGTCAGGGTACTTGCCTTTTATCTGAGACCCATGACTTTTAATTCCCTCAACACCGCAGATGATCTATGTGGATGATTGAGAGTAATAGCCAGCACGTTTATTTATAGGCAGTTTTGTACAACATTGAACAGTGGACTAGTCGGATGATGGGCATTTTCTAGTCAATCACCGAACAGCAATATATTTTATCACAGAAAACCCTTCGCTTTTACTAACTTGATTTTCGTTTCTTCCAATCATACCGAATCGCCCTTTGGGTTGTTCTAGCGACGAAAGTTCAAATCTGTTTTTCCCTTCTACCTAGGTACACTCGTTCCTATTTGACCCCTTCTCGACCTGGTCGTCATGCCTCAGCAGTCCGTCCTCATCACTGGGTGCAGTGACAATGTTATTGGCTATGGGCTTGCGTTGACACTCCAACAACGAGGCTACCTTGTCTTTGCCACTACCCGAGACATCAAAAAGATGTCCAAGCCGCAAGGCCTCCCGAATGTCAAGCTTTTAGAGCTAGATGTGACGGAAACAGATCAAATTGCTGCAGCTACTAGAGTAGTCCGTGATCAAACGGGTGGCACCCTAGACTATCTCATCAACAATGCAGGCCGTAACCATTTTATACCCATTCTAGATGAAGACCTAAACGCCACCCGGGCTATTTTTGACACTAATGTTTGGGGACCGGTGGCAGTCACCCAGGCCTTTGCACCATTACTCATCAAGGCCAAAGGCCGCATTGTCTTTATCACGTCAATTTCGGGCTATGTCAATGTTCCCTAAATGGGTAAGTGAAATCCCATTTGCACTAAAGGTACTATGTCATATCACGCAACCTTCGTCTACTTTGCTTTGGCGCATGCAGATCCTGCCAGTGGATATGTACATACTTATTCTGAAAGTTAACAAACATACATTGGCGCATGAAGTTACGCTGCCTCAAAGCGATCCATTGAGATCATTGCTGAGACTCTCCGCCTGGAGCTCGGCCCTCTCAATGTTGGAGTCTTATCTATCGTGACGGGGGCTGTGAAAACACAGGGTCAGACCTATTTTGGAGACTTTAAGTTGCCTGATGATTCCTTGTATAGCTCAATTGAGGATATTATTGCGTCTCGGGCTCAAGGGAAGGATGGCGTGGACCGAATGCCCCTAATGGCTTACAGCAACAAATTCGTCGATCAGATTACGAAGGGCGTCATGGGTAAATTCTGGTGTGGTAATAGTGCTAGTGGAACCAAATTCGGGTCCAGCTACCTCCCAGCATCGGTCATGGTAGGTAGTCAATTTATGACATACAGATACGAGCCACAGGGTTTAGCTAATAATTTCTTCTTCATCATTACAGGACAGGGGTGTCGTCAAGGGTACTGGGCTGGATAAACTGTGAACCTTGTATATCCTCGGAGGTATTACTGTAGGTGGTAGTTTGTAGGGGAACTGAGAAATTGAGAAGTTATTAGCTTGCCTTTAGGCTAGTTGGTCTACCTTAGTCTATAATTACATTTACTGTACTCCATAGCCTGTCCAGCTATTAGCGATTGATACCGCAATACCCCTAATGCATAAGCCCCTTCCAGTATTACGCCTAGCCAGAGTATTTGTAACGGTCTAGGCATGAGAGACTGTCAGTTATGCGTCTGGGTCAAGGATGGTTATGTGGACGGATCGATGCAAATCTACCGTTTAAGCATGTCTTGACATTAGTTAAGGAGATTGGGGTAGAAAGCTCAATTCGGCTCGTCAAGTCAGTCATACTAACCGCTCGTAATCATGGATGCGAACATAGTTTCCACCATAAAATAAAGGGAGATGCGTATTTAATCTCTATGATCTTATATAGACACACTCGTTGGTAGTGTGTATAAGATTTTCAACGTGAAACCCCGAGCTTCGACACATAGGTTATCATGGACCTTGAAAATTCACACCATGGCTATTTTGGGTCAGCGTAATAGTGTTGATCCTGTCTGAGCTCTTCTTTGCCCTACAGGTACGAGCATGTCCTCAATTCAAAATAAGTTGATGATGCGGAAAATAATTGAACTGACTGTCTAGGGCTCGAAAGCCGCCGAACACATTGTTTCTACCGTATCATCAAATTCAAAGCCGAGACCCGCGATTGACGATTTTGTGTCTTTTCTCCCCTGAAAGCATAGGATGGGGGCAGGATATTCACTGATCACCTGATGGGAAGAGGAATGGCAGGTACTACAAACCATGGGGCACGCCTCCAATCATCATTGCCGGAGACAGAAAGAGACTGCTTGAATTGAGCGACACGCCAGTGCTATCTCAGCGAGCGGTATATAAGAAGATGGCCCTTGTCAGAGCAAAGACTGTATGGAAGAGCATTATTGGAAGAGTGAACGCGCCAACATGCATTGTTAGATGTTCGGCTTCAAGCATACCCTGAATAAGTTTGATCACAACGAGGTCAATATCATCAAATCACGATTTTTTGGAAAAGTTCTCAATGTTAACGGACCGAATCAAATTGTACGGTTACATCCGGTGTTACAAAAACGACTGCGATCCTTCCTCGATGGAGAGCTTGAGGTTCTGGCTACTCCGAATTCACGTCGGTTTTCTCTTCTGTCATCACACTAATCTCATGCTGATATGACATGCAGGCACTGTTTTAATTCCTCTGGCCCCCACGGCAAAGGTCCTCTCATCAGGTCTATGCAACTACTACCTTTATTAAAAGTCTCACTCCCAGCGCTCCAGTCAACCCTCGTAGCCTGGACACGTCCGTTCACGCATTATCTCACATAGAATCACTACTTACGCTCTCACCTTCCAGGCTATCCCCCTTGTTCCGCCCACCTGGGGACCTCGGAACAGCTTCGGCTTCGCACCCAATAGCCACCCGGAATGCGATCTCGTTCTCTGCCTTCTATCGAATTACTGGACCAATGCGTCCGCATCTTCAGAAGTTCAGGCTGCTACCAAATCACTGCTAGAAGGGATAGAGGCAATCGCAGAGAAAGAAGATGTCAATATTCCATACAGGTACATGAACTATGCCGCAACGTGGCAGAATCCCATTCTGAGCTACGGGCTGGCGCAAGTAGGGAAATTGCAAGAGGTGGCTGCGAGATATGGCCCGTTTGGCTTCTTTCAGGAGAAAGTTACAGGAGAATTCAAGCTGTCCAAATGTTGACTTGGTTGTGCTTTAGTCTTATCAGGCGTAAGTACTTAGTATACTGAAAGGCAGAGATCAAAGGATGGGCTACCACATAATATTGTTTAGAAGGAGCAAGTAGCTATTAGAAAGGAACAGATTTTCCCGAGAAGGTCAGTTATTACCTAGACAAAGTTATAGGATTAGGGTTGTATGGTTAGATTTCTGTTCCTATACGTGGTCTGCAGCACTCACACGTGGTGAGATATGGCGCCTTTTTGTCCTAGCTCAAGAACTCCTCATACTGCAGAGTCATATAGAAAAGGTATATTTAGCTTGTTTTCCGAATCACTAAGTAACCGTGTATTTTTATCAATACCAACCCCATTATTTCCGTTTTAAAACAAGTGAAGTGCAGCGATGACATTCAGAGAAAATAACCTCAAAGCCGCTTGAGGCTGAAACCCTGCAGCTGCTCCGGTGAATCTAGCTATCGTAGCACTGGCTGTTTTCGCTACTTTGAGCTGACAGCTGAGCCACTGCAGCCTCCGGATTTCGCAGTAGTTGTAACAACCTTGATCGCGTTATACGGCACCGCTGTGACTGTAAGTCTTGTTTAGGAAAGTTACAGTCATTCTTTCAGCACCAGGTGGTGATGGTGCTCCGGGCCGTAGGAGTCCCATGGACAGTAGTCCCATGGGACTTGCAGAGGTCTGTTTGAGCTCTTGTCTCAATGCCTTGATGATTTGGGCAATGGTCTCAGAGTAAAACACACGTTGTCATCCAGTGATCCGGAATGGCAAATCATCTGAAAAAATCACGATATAAGTATTATATCCCTTTTCGGCGCCATACAGACTTAAGATCCGCCGTAAATGCATCTGCAACAACGAAACCCCTTATCGAAATCTCTCCCAGCATCGCACAAATTGATTCCGTCTCCCGGGCGGTCGTTACCCTTGCACCTGCTACTCTCAAGGGGAAAAAAAACAACACAGCCGCCAAATTTGCGGTCTTCAAAGAGATCTCAGTTATTCGTAGAATCTCATCAACGTGATTCTGAACAACATCATGTGAGATTGTGGGAGTGGGTATTTTGTTGAATTGAACGTGGTAGTCGAAGATACCGGATAGGTAGATGGAGATGCCGTGAAAATAGATTGTTGCGAGAACGGAATTGGAATTATATTCGGGCATACCAGTATCGGCCGACCATTTTTGGAAGTTCGCATACCAATCAGCAAGAGCCGACCGGACAACGAAACCTTCAGCAGCAAGCTCAAGGAGGGCCCTGTGAAGGGATATATTTGGACAGTTGGAGCCCGGGTTGAGCAGATCCCTTACCCTACGCTCGGTCAATCATATAATAACAAGATATAGAAGGTCTGCTAATGGACTTACCGGTCACTTATCGAAGAACATGCGATCATCAAATCGAATAATAGTTCCTTTGGATGCCAGTGGTTCTTATCATCCTCGTTCCAGATCTTAGTTGTGAGTGACATCCATTCCGGCTGGCAGAGAAAAGTAGGTTCCGAGTATATAAGTGCGCGGCAAATCTCAAAGACCCGTACTGTGAGGAAAAATGACCGCCCCGAGCCAGCTATATGAGCTTCTGGACCCCGAAGCTGAAGCATTTTGGACGTGCCGTATAGAAAATGCTTCACCCAACCTTCTCCAGTCACATCATACATGAGCTAATTGAAAGGTTAACGTCCAGCTTTTGATATATTTTCCACTCAAGATACCGGTTACCTACTTCGAACAGCCCCAAGAAGAACGTGGTCCATAGATTGACGTCTCGAGGGGTGTTGTTGTTTACAATCTCGGCTTTCAATTTGGCGATCGAGGTGTGGTAGGCCGTGAATGCTCCCACAGCCGCATCTTTCCCTTCCGGAGGTAGAGTCGGCACCGGTCTCCTGCTCAGATCAAGTGCACCCAGGGCAATGGATGCATGATACATACTGGGAGATCCCTGGGATTCCGATAGTATGGTGCCGACGTCCAAGGGGCCTCCAAAGTCATTTCTCGCCAGAAAGCCGGAGAAGAAATGGTTTACAAAGAGACCTGAGCTTCCTTCTGAAACTTTGGGGCAGAGCCTAAGCATAGGAGGCTGAGAGGCGAGCGGGAGACAGTCAGAGCCTTTGGATGGTGCCGAGGCATTGACAAAGACCATACTAGCCTGTGGCCGAATTGCTTGAGGGACGCATTGCTGTTTTCTTTTTATGCAATACTGACAGGGAGTACCGCCTTCGCACTACTGGGGGTTAAAATAGGACAACGTTCACTGGGAAGGAAATGCTGACCTTGATTCGGCGTCGTGCACAGGCCGTGCATCTGGTGCGAGCAGTCCGCCGATCGAGTGGTCCCAGGACAGCCATTTTCCGAAATAAATTGTGAGAAATCTCCGACCATTCTGTGCAGGAAATGGCAGCCTGGAAATGCCTCGCGACCCCTCACTGAAGAACGGAGCGGCAACTGGGATACAAGCTGGAACCTACCGAAGATATCAGAGTGGGTCTTGTTGTAGGCTGAATCAGCACCGCTCCAGCAGTCCTTGGTGGTGTATGGTAACAATCGCGCTTTCAGGAACTGGGAGAATCAGTGTTATAATATACCAACTATCTTGGCATCGAGTTCAAGATGATCATTTAATCAACATAGATATTCTCCGATTGGTCTCCTAGGTGCTGGATAATACCATTTCCACTATTAATTCTGTCAACACATCTAGTAACGAGGAAATGGGTTCCATGCCAGGACATACCGGTACCCGCTACCGTCAGTTAATCGGCCTTTCCTGAAGAGGCAGCATTCGAACGCATTTCTTGGCACAGGAATCTCAGCCTCCACAGTCATCAGTCCTAGTCATAAGCGAAAGACGAGCATATTGTCACTCTTCCGTGGAAAGAATCCATGAGCGCGTTCAATTATTGCCTGATTAGGTAGGATAGACGACAAGATGTCCCGGCTAACATCAGACCGAACGGACGCCAAAGAGTCCGTGGTATTGACTCCAAAATCCTATATAAGATGGAGAAATTCACCCTATTTTCTTTCCTAAAACACAACTCTTCTTGCCTTTGCACTTCATTATTTTGCCATGATGTTCAACCCCCCTGAAAAACGCCTGCTGCTTGCCGGTCTCTTTACCCAGCTTCTCCGAAGCATCGGCGCAGTGTCCTTCCCCGCCGCGGTAGGCTCGTTCAACACCAGCATTGCGACAACCCAGCTCATTGACCATCATCGTTTGGATCCATATGCTCCAACGCCACAGCCACGTACTTTGATGATCTCTCTAATTCATCCCGTCCTTCCAGCAGTGTGTAGCCCCTCCCTGATATCCTACATGGACCCTATTAGCGCAACCTTTGAGGATGGAGAGTATGCACCGGCTGGTATCCCAGCCGGCGCCTTCGGCTCACTTACCCTTCAAACCTGCAAGCCTTGTCCGGGTTCAAATCCCAGTTGCCGCGTCAAAGGGCCTAATTATCCGCTGATTCTCTTCTCACCTGGCCTGGGGAATTCTCGACTCTTGTACAGCGCTATCGCACAGCAGTACGTATTCTCTATCTTCGGTTTCTCGCTCATTTAGGCCCCCGATCAAGAGGTCTCGCTAACTTTCACTTCCCCACAGACTGTCCAGCACTGGCTACATCGTCGTAACCATCGACCATTCCTACGACGCAGGCATCGTGACATTCCCAGACAATTCCACAATCCTGGCTGCAAATATTACAACCGATACCCAAATCGTAGATGACCTGAACATCCGCGTGAAAGATGTATCCTTCGTCCTCGACCAACTCCAGCGTCCACCCGTCATCTCAAGGCTCATACCAGGCCGAACATGCGGGTTGGATACCTCTAGAGTGGGAATCTACGGTCACTCCCTTGGCGGCGCCACCGCAGCTGAGGCTATGCTCTCCGATTCCCGTCTCACTGGGGGTATCAATCTGGACGGTACATTTTTCGGCTCTGTTATCGACCGGGGGTTGGATAAGCCCTTCATGATCATGGCGCACGAAGGGAAGAATTTGACAACTGATATGAGTTGGGCTGCACTGTGGCCGAAGTTGAGGGGTTTTAGGAGAGAATTTATGCTTAATGGGAGTAAGCATGGAGCGTTTACGGATTTGGCGGAAGTTGCTGATTTGATCGGTCTGAGAGAGCGCTTTCCGACACAGGTGGCCGCGTTATTGGGGAGTATTGATGGGGAAAGAGCCCTTCAAGTTATTGGTGCTTATACTAGCAGATTTTTTGACTTTGTTTTGAAGGGGAAGGAAAGTGAGTTATTAGATGGGTCCAGTATGGAGTTTCCTGAGGTGACTGCTGGAGAAAATTAACCCATGTCAACGAAGCAGAGAGTCAATTAGCCCTCTCATTGGTTACTCACCCAACCCTCGTTTCTCTGGGGTTGGTATGTAATCTTGGGCCTGGGATGCAACTACTTTGCCACAAGCCCACTTTTTTTGTACGGTTATCGGGAGAGATAGCTGTATATTTATGTAGCATGTCTACCATTTATCACATTCTTTAGACCTTTCTTGAATCAATCCACCCTTTATCAATGCAATTGGTTCCCGTTGGTAAAATAGACCCAGGTGGACGAGGGGGACAATATCGTGATTTCGAGTGCCCCTACTATGAGGGTCCCTTGTAGGCACGGTGGCCTATAAGCAAGCCCGAAGTCCTCCGGTTGATACGCCGTATAGGGGTGAGATAGCCTAGACTTGTGTAACGCCCAAGGCAGTTAGGGCCCCTACGGCTCCAAGGGCCCTGGGGCCTAGCCAAGGCTACACCTGCGTCTGTTATAGCCTATAGTGTTAGGTATAGACTTTTAATATAATTAATCATAATAATAATAGTTTAGCATACTTTTATGCCGTGCGTAAAACGGCCTGTAAGTTAGATATAGTGTTATATTATCTCACTCTGTTTCACCTTTTTCAAGCTGTGATTCTTCTATAGCGTTCAAATGTTTAAGACTCCTCATACTATTCCATTATCGAAGCAGTCTAGAAAAGCTAGGATAGTTTATTAACTGCTCTTAATACAAGGCTAAGCAAATACGTAAGATGGTGAGAGATAAAGTATACGGATTTAAATTTAACAGTGCGAATAGGATACTTGTAGAGGAGACATGGTTCGTGGTAATATAGTCGAAGTGCCAGCGCTATGAAGGTAAGTATTATATATAGTGAGCAAATCAGTGTGTTTAACCTCAGATCACTGAGCATACTTGTGGGCTTATATATGTAAGGCTCACTAATCTGATTACAGCGCTCAGGGTTGTGCTCAGTTCTACTCAGAAGCGGCGACGGGCAATACCCCTTTCGAATGCGAAAACCTCGAGGGAACAGCCTCTTTTCAAAAGCCCTGATCGCCCGAAAAAATTGTCGCTGGTTGCTAGATATAGATAATCGTCGGCATTGTCATTGATATAGGGTTGCAAGGCTGAGTTGTGCAGTATGCGCTGATTCGGTGAAAAGACGATTTGTGATTTTCGTTGCATCAAAATACCTGCGTGCATGTCAATCTATCACCCAGTCCAATCGAAGCGGTCAAGTAGAAGATGTTTTTCATAAAGCGTATGTGAATGAAAAGGAAGGAAGTTGAGGCGTAGTCCCGATGAGCGCCGCCTCCTTGCTGCAAACGGAAGCCACCATCGATCGCGCTGCCAAAAAAAAAACCATGCGTCATCACCAACTTCTTATTTTTTTTTTCCATTGTAATTTTTCTCTATGTCTAAGTCTACTGGATTCATGAGCTTTGAGAGGAATTTGTCATAAATAGGTCGAGATGCCTCCCAAACAGTCCCGTGCGATAGTGCTATTCTGGCACCGCACAGATCTACGTCTACACGACTCCCCAGCACTACAAGCTGCGCTTGATCTAAAGCCCTCCGTATTTATTCCAGTCTGGACATGGGACCCTCACTACATCTACCATACACGAGTCGGACCCAATCGCTGGAAATTCCTGATTGAATGTCAACAGGACCTATCCAAGGCATACACTTCTATCAACGCCAAGCAGAAGCTATGGGTTGTCCGTGAAGCTCCGCAGTCAATCCCAAAGCTATGGAAAGCATGGGAAATTACGCACTTGGTCTTTGAGAAGGATACAGATGCGTATGCAAGACAACGCGATGAAGAAATTATCAAGCTTGCAGAAGACGCTGGGATTGAGGTAGTTGTCAGGAATGGAAGGAACCTTTTTGATCCTGATGAGATTGTGAGGAAAAATAACGGAGAACCGACATTGAGTATGAACCAGTTGCAGAAAGCGTCGGAAAAGATAAATGGAGGTTCTCCAGACAGGCCGATTGACGCACCAGAAACAGTGCCTGACCCTTGGGATGACGAGAAGATGAACCTGGACAGTCTGGAGCATGATGTGCCCAAGTCAAAACCAGATCTTAATGCGGCTTATCGGAATCTTCATGATGGGAACAAGCAATATACCCAAATCATGGGTCCAAAAAAGGATTTTGCTGTTCCAACCTTGGAAGAATTGGGTATAGACGCTGCTCAAGCAACGACGCCTCACCGTGGTGGAGAGTCCGTTGCTTTGGAAATGCTTGCCGAATACATCAAAGACGAAGAGTTTATTGGCACATTTGAGAAACCAAAGACTTCACCGGCAGCCTTTGAACCACAGGCCACAACACTACTATCACCACATCTCCATTTTGGTTCCTTGTCTGTGCGGAAGTTTTGGTGGGATGTTAAAGCCATAATGGATAAGCGGCATGAGAAGAAGCGGCCGACGGCAGATGCTCCTACGAATTTATTAGGGCAGCTTCTCTTTCGAGAAATGTTTTTTGCTGCTCAAGCCGCATTAGGCCATACATTTTCACAGACTTTTGGGAACAAGATCGCTCACTTCATTCCATGGCGGCTGCAATCTACTCATTCCAAGTCGTTAGATGGCAAGCCTGTACGCGACAGCACTTATGCAGTTGACTCAGAAGAAGCCGAAACATGGTTTCGACGATGGAGGGAAGGTCGAACCGGGTTTCCTTGGATTGATGCTTTGATGCGACAGCTAAAGCAGGAGGGTTGGATACATCACTTGGGCCGACATAGTGTGGCATGTTTTTTGACTCGTGGAGGCTGTTACGTCAGTTGGGAGCGTGGTGTTGACGTGTTTCAGGAATGGTTAATCGATCGTATGTACTCGATAGTGAGTATTGTGCCTGAAATCTGACTGACTCAATCTAGACGAAGAAGCATCCAACATTGGCAATTGGATGTGGCTGTCATGTACAGCTTTTTTCTCGCAGTACTACCGATGCTATTCACCAATAGCCTATGGCAAGAAGTGGGACCCAGATGGCGATTTCGTTCGACGATATTGCCCAGAACTCAAAGACTTCGACAAAAAATATATATACGAACCATGGCGGGCTCCAATACAGGATCAAAAGAAATGGGGATGTCGTGTCAGGGGCGACGGGTCATTGAGCACCGAAGACGGGCTGAAGACGTATCCAAAACCGATATTTGATTTTGATAGACAGCGACAGTTCTGTATAGATTCCATGAAAAAGGCCTATCAAATCGACTTACACGGCAACGACCCGGAAGTACTGGATGGAAGTTGGAAGGAGATTTTCGAGTTCCATGATCAGAACGCCTCGCTAATGGATACGACGAATGGACCGGTTGATTCTGACATTGTAGATGAGCCACCGAGCAAGCGCCAGAAGATGCAGGAACGTGAAGAGGAGATCGAACGATACATGGGGAGTGAGTAGATTGATAGCCCTAAAGATCCTGAAGTGTGAGAAAGCATGTACAAATATTTATAGAGAGGTTGTAGTTACCAGTTCGAGCTGTGAATCTCGAACAATATTCGAGCCTGGTGATGCAGAGTGTGACTAATTTGATATTAAACAGCACAGTACTTTGAATTGACGGTGCCATGAGAATGCTGAGTGAGACGTAATTTGAATAATGCAAAGATTGCTTTTATTTCAGCCTCTGATGGTCCTGAAAATATCTGCTTGTCGCATGAACTTACTCCCAATGACTTCTGTGGACTCCTTCCTGGTCGTCTAAAAATGGAACAAGGATTGGGGGAAAGAAATAGAAGGTCAATTTCTCACGCCGTACTCATCTGTACTACCTAGTTACGCAACTAATCGATACATGAACCTTCTTCTCCTAATCACTATTGCGACGATCTCGCGTGCTTGGAAACTGGCTATCGAAAGTAGCCACGGGCCAAAGAATTGTACTTTTCTACTATTATCTCCCCAGGTGGTTCCACGCCATTCGCAACCTCTGACACGAACCTACTCTTGAGACTTTCCGCAAACTTCATAATAGCTGCGCCATCCATGCCTTTTTGTTTAGCTAAATCGGGGCTATCAATCAAAATTAATGCCTGCACGTATAGTAGGCGAGCTTCTTCTCCTATGGATTGGCGATTGCGAGCTATGACTAAACCTGGTTCGGTAAATTTCCTTTGAAGGGTAAGCACTTGCTAACGCTTGAATAATGGAATGACTTACAATGCTTCCTCAAATCTTTCCCTCACGTAAGAAACCAAAGCCCTTTTGAAATAGCAGGCAGCCGTACCAATCTGACGGGGACCGAGTTGATATTGGATATCAAAGTCTCGCTCAAACGACGTCTCCGCGGCTGTAAGGTCGTTTTCGGCCATGTATAAATTTCCCTCGAGGAAGAATAGCCTAATAAGGATGTTAGTGGGATACACGTAACAAACAACCGGAAAACGGCAAAGAAACTTGATAAACGCACGATCCCAATAGCCAAGTTTTCTCGCTGCCTGAATTTTTGAATATGGCTCTTGCTTCGTCATAATAACTTCGCGCAGACTTGAAATTTTTCTTGAGAATGTATGCTCTTCCTGTTGTAATGTGATTGAGCCCAAGGTATATCATGGCCTCGCCATCCTCGCTTGCATAATGCCTTCGAATCTTCCCAGATTTTTCGAACATCTCTAGAGCCTCATCTGTGCGGCCTTCTGGTAGCAACAAATTTCCCATATTGCCGTATGTATTAGCCAGATCCGGATTCGGGCCAGTCAAAAGTTCCGTTCGGATTGCAATACATAATGTATGATTCTCCCGACATTTAACGAGGTTGTTATACTTATAATATATTGCACCTGCAGTATTGCAAAGCTGTGAATACAATAGCCCTCCTTATCTGTGGACAATTCCCGCGCGATGTCAATCAAGCGTAAGCAGCCAGTCAGGTCACCAATCTCATATTGATACCAGCAACAGTCAACTAGCAGGATCTCGAATTCTGGAGTCGCATAGAATCGAATAGGTTTGAGTGCTCGTACAACAAAAGGAGAGGTGTGACGTGAGGATGGTAGGCTGCACATTCATTCCAATGGTTAAAAAGACCGTGGCCTTTAATCTTCGGAAATTTTCTATTCACCATGTAAACTGCAGCGGAAAAGGCTCTCTGAAATTCCTCTGGACAAAGTCCTTTATCAGTAAACAAATAAGACCTTTGAATCATTCGATGTAAACTGATACGACTTCCAAGCTCTTGATCAAAACTAGATTGCTAAGGTCTTTAAGAGCATCGTTAACTCTAGCACACGCAGAATTATAGTTAATCTCTGGTCGAAATCGTTCATTCATGAATATGGAATCGTACCTTCCTTCGTCCTCACAGAAATCTGCAAAGGAATCCACACTGTCATCCGAATCGAGTACGAGCATTTCATATTGAATTTCATCAGGGTTAGGCATTGACAAGATTGCCAAAAGTCGAGACACATCGGTACCCATGATTTGGTCAAAGCTCATCTTCCACAACGTATGTAGAGGGTGGTTTGGGGTGGAGCCATCCACCTTGCTGTGGCTCATATCTTTGTGGATTCTCAGGGTCATTCTTTTGTACTTGTCTAGGAACATCGGTACACTGGACTCGTTGGTCCGTCCCAATGTAAGCCGCAAACTGTTCAATTGCCAACATACTTCGACAATCCAAATAACGTCATTCAAAGTGGCAGAAAATATTTTCGGTCTTATATTATTTGTTTGGAGTAAAAATTACCGTACAAGTCTTCGCATGAGTGTCACAAATGGAATATATGAGAACCGGAAGACTTCCACCAATTCAGCAAACTTGACAAGTTTCACAAACAGACTCCCAAAGCGTGATACCCGGCGTATTATGCAAATTTTTGATCCATGGAAACGCACTAATTACTGAATGTATCTCCATCCAACTATCGATGCCCATCGACAGAGTCATGTTTTTTATCTTCCAGTGGAGCCACGAATCATCACGGCCATTAGTAATCCATATGCCACCCATAAACAATATCCAAAGCACCAGATCTTTGTCCAGCTCAACAAGGTTGCGATACAGAATGCTTTGTAGTCGTGAAAACACCGCATCGCATTTCAATACTCTCTGAGAATGGTCGAACTGCATGAATAATGTTATCATGAACACCGTTAATCCTATATGATAAACATCCTCTAAGTCAGATAGTGACGAGGGTTCGTGCAAAGGCTGGAATCGAGATAGGCGGTAGCAGATGGAGTGCACTAGTTCTGCAAAGGTGAGGTAATTGATTCTTGTGTTTGGCGGGATGGAGTTGAATAGCATGGCAACGTTTGTCACGTCGACAAGTATTTCGTAAAGATATGGATTCAGATCATAGTGGTGGATGGCCGATTCTGCGGCGGACCTATCGAAGGAGAATCCTTCAGCTTCTAGCATCGCTCGAGCGTAGGGCATACGATCTCGAAAGAATGACATCGGCCGTCCATACTGCCAGGCGTACACATTGTCCATCCTTCCATAGAAATCAGCGTGGTTATCTTCGAAACAATGGTGATGTTACTTACTTGCAAATCTTCAACAGTAATGTAGGACTGTGTTCTAACTTCTCAAGTCCACCGCGCATCTCAATCAATCTCCTCAATCCATCATAATGAATGTGCGCTTCGGGCACTGCTTGTCTCATCTGCTCCTGCACTATCATCATGACTATAACACCCAACGTAGAATCGGACAGTGCATCTTTGCCCACTAGCCTCTCGGCGACCAAGGTCAATGTTCGCTGCTGATGATAGAGGGCTTTTGGTGAGCTGTCGCCCGCGCCGTTTAAATAGTGGTTGCACGCTTCTGCAACAGCGATGATTACATGGTATGCTAATTAACTCTAGTGAGACTTACATTCGCTGATAGAGCAGGGAGAACTGACCAGCCTCGTCCGAAAGGACAAATCGTAGCCACCAATACTTGGCGTCGTCGGGTGAGATCCCGAGTCGACATGGGTAGAATCTATTTACCACATGCGAAAAAACTGGGATGTCACTTGGTCGGCTATATACCCTTGAGCCATTATAAACTGATGGAAATGCTTACATTCATTGAACACATTTATTGTGTACGGGGTCGTTTCCACAGGGTACGACAAAGTGAGGAATGGGTTTCCAAGGTTGCGATGGTTCATGACGGGACAGGCAAGACTCTGATTAATTCTGATAACCTGCTTCTCAACAATCTGATGCTCGTATTGTTGAGAGACCCCCCGGTTGTGATAATAAGGAGTAGGGTGTATGAGGTCTAGCCTTAAGCGTCGGTGGACTTTCTTGCCCGCATTCTTGCCATTCATCACATGGCGTCTTATCTGTTTTCTTGCAGACTTGCCGATGTGCACACCATCCACGAAGAGGAATTTCTGGTCCATATTAGTAATTTATCTCAGGCTCAATGATACAGCCTGCTTGTTGCGTTTGGCAAACATAGGATGTCGTCTGAGCTGCGTGAAGTCAAGGCTGACATGGAGCGGAGATAAGATGGCGGTGTCGGGTTTAAGAGGTTATGCTTGCCAACACTCTAGGGTTACGTTTATAGATTAGGGTTGATATGGATCGACGCTTAGGGTTATGGAACTAGCTTGCTTGGTGATAAAATGCAACATTTGGAACATACACAGCAGATGAATATCAACCCGGCCGGACGCCTTTCCAAGGATATAATCAGCCAGTACTTCTGCACTAAGCTTGAAAGCTCCAATAAAGTCACGACCAGTCGCCAGAAATCCATATCGCACTTCGCGCCCCAGTCCCTTACTACGGTCGATCAAAGATATTGCGGGGAGTCACAGCAGGTGTTGTATCAAAGAGAGATCCTGAGGGAATTGGTGTTGATGCCGAAGCGAATAAACCTCGAGTTTTTGTTTGAGCACCTGATGCGGAAGAGGTGTTCAAATAAGAAGTATGCGGCCAAGGCGGAACCGACGCTGCATTTAAATGCTTCAACATAGCCAAGCTAAGGGATGGTGCTTCTTCAAGCAATTTTTGAAATGCGTTGCTCTCTTTGAATTCGTTCAGGCAGAACGAAACATAGTGTCCCAACCAGTTCAGGAGTCTATCATTTCGAAGAATCTTGCTAAAGCCCATGTCCATTACGGATATCACCTCCTGTTTGGTCTTCTCATCTGTGGGCTGGCCTATGTTCTTAAGCCTGTTCGTAATGCGATCGAATGCCATAGATTCGAGCCGCGATATTCCATAAACATGCCCGAAAATGTACATCTGCATGTGGCAACTCAAGGGGCCATCATCAGCTGTGGTGCCTTCATCGGCACTAGGTGGTTGCAGAACACTGGCACTCGCTGAGCTGACATTTCGGACCGTTTCGGGGTAGTCACCTCTGTATGCCCATTCAATGAAGCGCACAATTGTGTTTTCAGCCGTATCATGGAATCGGTAGATGTTCTCTGCACCTTCCTTAAAGTTTTCCAGTCTGGAGAAAAGACCTCGGCTCTTCGACTCAAGTAAAGCTTTGTGTATCTTGAATGTCCGTTTAGAATGCTCCGTGGCAAGTGTTATCACGTCTGAGCTCAAAAACCTGTTCCTGATTTTAGAGCCTAGACAATCGATTCAAGCCATGAAACATACTCAGCATATGTTATTTCGGGCCATAGAAAAGTCATGTTCTCCCTATTTACGGTGTTTGTAGATCCGAAGAGGGACGAATTCATCTTGTGATGGAAAGCGAAGCTGAGAATGCCAATGGTAAACCGTCTTCTGTTCCTGGAGAGATTTGTTCTGTAAATAGATAAAGAAGGCACTGGAGCGATTCGGTGATAAAGAGGGGCAAGCCAGTCGCGTTGCTAATTGGTCTATTAAGAGTAGGAGCATTGGCTCGCAAAAAAATGGGAGCTCGCGTGCAAATTGTGCTTTTCTAAGGGAAACATCCGAAATTTCTAAGTTTTGCAAGCCATTTAGAGTAATCCCCATGCCAGCAGGCGCCAAGTCCAGTGTGGTATATGTCTCTGTGAATATGTGATTGCTTTACATCTTTGCATAAATGGTTCGGATTTTTGCCAAGCAGGTTACCCACCTATCTGCCTTTGAATTCTACATCCCTAAAGTAGCTCATGGTCATTGGTACCAATGCTATCAACGATTCTGAAAGAACCCTAACCGTGCTGGTCACTACCTAATACATTTTCGTGGGATCAATTATATGCCATTTCTTCCACCATATTCGAACTGTACCTAGATTCCTAGATCTCGCAATCAATACTCTTGGTAAAATACAATACTCTGCTTTCCAGTATGTAGTGGATGACCTTGGTGATATTACGCAACAGCCATCAGATTCCGATTGACACAATCTACGCCAATTCTTATGGATGGGATTCAATAAACGACCCTGTATCATAATCTAATAGGATATATAGACATGTTTCAGGATTATGTTTTGCATGTATTGACTTAGATTCGATGGCAGGTGCAGGAAATAGTCCGATGACTCACACCTGCACCGCACTATAGCCAAGTCTGTTCATTCCCTTAACCCAACAATCAATGCCAATGCATCATAGGCCCATTCCTCATGACTAACATGTCGAAACACTTCTGACAAGAATTTCGATTTCTTCCAATTTTCTTGTCTTCTTGCTCGTATTTTTCTTTGTCTAAGTGACATCTACTGCATCAGTTCTCAATCGTATTGAGATTGACAAGATTCAAGATGATCCGACGAAATTTTGCTACTGGGGGTGCCCTATATCAATCAAAATCCTACAAAGCATCAATATCGAATGGCTTCTCTAAACTCGCTGTCATTGCACAGAACACAACATCAGTGGACGGCCAACATGCGAAACAACACCGGCGATCTATTGCAAATCCTGCATTCCAACATTCAAGGTAAGATTACTTTGCTGATTTCATCTACATTGAGTCGACAAAACATGAGAAAAGCTGATTTTAGCGAAATATACAAATAGGACGGTCCATAGTCTTCCATCTCCGCAACCCGATGCCGGGTCCGAGTATCCTAGCAAAGCTCCCGAAAGCTCGTATGTTCGATGTGCTATGTTTCTTAGTACGTATCAAACTGATTGAGAATTCAGACTGGTTGGCATGACCGGAGGACAGATCTTCCACACTCTCATGGTACAACATGGCGTTAAACAAATTTGTGAGTCATCGGGGTCATAGTTGTCTGTCCTAGGATCGAGATTGCTAATGCCGTTCCTGTTCATTTATTATAGTTGGATATCCCGGCGGAGCAATCCTTCCTGTGTTCGACGCCATTTACGAATCCAAAAACATTGATTTCGTTCTCTCGAGACACGAGCAAGGTGCAGGACATATGGCTGAGGGGTATGCTAGGGCATCAGGCAAACCCGGAGTCGTGCTAGTGACCTCTGGACCCGGCTTCACGAATCTCATTACACCCATTGCCGACGCTCTTGCTGATGGAACGCCCCTCGTGGTCTTTTGTGGACAGGTCGCTACAAGTAAGATTGGGCTGGACTCGTTCCAGGAGGCTGACACGCTGGGCATGTCGCTCTCCTGCACAAAGTGGTGTGTCCAAATAAAAACAACAGACGAGATACCCAGACGTATTGCGGAAGCCTTTGAAATCGCTACTAGTGGAAGGCCTGGTCCCGTTGTTGTTAGCTTACCAACAGATGTGACAGCTGGAAGAATACGCTCATCGAACCCCAAAATGGCCACGAAGACAACCAGAAAAGCGCAGACGATCGGGGACATGACCACCGTGGCAACGCGAATACTCAATGACATCCATAACGAGGAAAGCCTCCAACGTGTGGCTAAACTTATTAACGAATCTCGGAAACCAATTTTGTATGTCGGACAGGGAATACTGGGTCATCCGGATGGGCCTAAAGTCCTGAAAGCTCTGTCAGACAAAGCGTTGATCCCAGTTACAACCAGTCTTCAAGGTCTCGGGGCATATGATGAGACAGATCCAAAGGCTCTTCATATGCTCGGACTACATGGTTCAGGGTATGCCAACATGGCCATGCAACACGCGGATCTGATCATTGCTCTCGGAGCAAGATTCGATGACCGTGTCACTGGTAATGTGTCAAAATTTGCGCCTGCAGCGAATGCAGCAGCCAAAGCCGGTCAAGGCGGCATTATACATTTTGACATCTCGCCGAAGAATATCAACAAGACTGTCGAGGCCACTGAAGCCGTGGTCGGGGACTGCACGACGAATTTGAGACAACTTATTCCTCTTCTAGACAATGTTACCGAGAGACCGGAATGGATGAGGCAGATCAAGGAATGGAAAGAAAAGTACTCGTTCTCGAACTTCGACCGTAAAACAACAGACAACCTCGTCCATCCACTTGAATTCATCAGCAAACTCAATAAGATGACCGAACCTATTAAAGATCGTACCATCATTACCACGGGAGTTGGACAACATCAAATGTGGGTTGCTCAACATTTCCGATGGAAGCATCCACGGACAATAATTACATCCGGCGGTCTGGG
Organism: Talaromyces adpressus; assembly: GCA_002775195.1. Classification (NCBI taxonomy): domain Eukaryota; kingdom Fungi; phylum Ascomycota; class Eurotiomycetes; order Eurotiales; family Trichocomaceae; genus Talaromyces; species Talaromyces adpressus. The sequence goes on from NHZS01000553.1 coordinate 97,453, forward strand.
AACCATGGGATTTGGTCTTCCAGCAGCCATTGGCGCAAAGTTGGCTCGACCGGATGCATTGGTTATTGATATTGATGGTGATGCATCATTCAACATGACTTTTAACGAGTTATCAACTGCTTCTCAGTACAACATTGGTGTTAAGGTGATTGTTCTAAATAATGAGGAGCAAGGAATGGTCAAACAGCTACAACATGTTTATTACGATGAACGTTATACGCAATGTTCCCAGAAAAACGCGGATTACATGGGTGTGGCGGAAGCGATGGGCATCCAAGCCCGAAGATGTGAGTCGCCGGAAGAGGTGGAGGAGTGTCTAAAGTGGTTGATTAACTCAGACGGACCCGTGCTCCTTGAGGTGAAGATCGAAAGTGGCTGGCAAGTTCTGCCTATGGTTCCCTCAGGAAAGGGTCTAGATGATTTTGTATTCTATAACAGTGTTGAATAGATGGCTACAACTCATGTTATGGGTGTATAACGCTCTAGCATACTACGATACTGAATTATGGTGACGGAAACCTCAATTTTGCAGAAAAGCTTTCAAATGAGAATTATATCCATCTTTCGAGATTGAGGCAATACAAGACAATGGAACTGCCACCACCTGATAAACCAGGTATGTAGTGAATTATCAGGAAATAAATCAAATTAATGAATGGATATGAAATCCCCACGCGAGTGGCGAGGCCTTTCATGAAAGAAGTCATTTGAATGTCTCCAGAATTGGACGCATTCGTGAAGGCTAGACGGTTGTCTCTACAAGGCCTTGGTATCAACCTTAACAATTTTGCCATTGGTAGTCAGAGGTACTCCGCTATTGCTCTCGGAGAGCCTATCAGTGGAAATGTAGAGAGTATCACGGTCATGAATACCACGGCCAAAAACCGCGGCCACAGGGCCAATCAAGTTGGACGAGCTGGTTCCTCCTGCAATGGTCTGAACAGTTCCGTCAGACGAGACACGAACGAAAGTGTTTGCTACATTCTGGGCAACCCAGAAGTTTCCGGAGCTGTCAATGGCAAAATCATCGGCAGCTGAAACTTCGGTGGTAATGTTGACGGGCATGCCGGTTGGGAAACCGTCGGTTGAGATAGGGACTTTTCCGAGAATGCCTTGATCTGTGTTGGTAAAGTACAGAACCGAATCCACGACGTGCACACCATTTACGCCAAACTCAAAGTTTGCTCCTTTGACGGGTTTGGGTACCGGATGATCAAAGACGATCTCATATGCCCCGGTGTAGACGTTGAGGTTCCATACCAGCCCCAGAACCGAGTCGGCCATAAGAATGGTGCCTTCACCCCGAGATAGTAGTTCCATGCCGTTCAATAACCCCGCTTCTGGTATCTCAGCAACTTTGCGCACTGAGGCTTGACCTCCTTTCTTGTAGCATCGCATGTCCACCTCCCAGACAACGGTGGTGTTAGGCAGAAATTCGAACTGGTAAATGCTTCCTTGAGCGCTGGGGACGTATTCTTTGCACTTCCACAATTCCCGCAATGCAAGTACCATTGCGGAATTGAGCGGCCACGGGTGGATTGGCTTGGGCGTGATGAGGATCTACGAGGTAAATTTTGCTGCCACCGATATCATTGCCGCGAATTTCTCCGTTGGATCGAACAGCCTATATGCTGTCAGATAAAAGATTATATCATATGTTATTTCCAATTACATACCATGTTTTCAATCCACGTGAAATTGGGAAATTGATGGATAAGCTCCAATTGAACCGCACGAGCTCTGAGCATCGGGCTGCATGATGCTAGACCAATGGGGGCCACAACAGTCATGGAGCATATAAAGAATGACTTCACGATTCCTCTAGTTTCATAACAGAATTTTATACCTAGGTATACACTATTGCCGCGTTCAGTTGGACAATAGTAATGAAGAGCTTGAATCGTAGTATGTAGACTGAGACTATGATTTGAAGTATTGTCAGAGAGGATAGTCCTCTCCTGTTATAACCATTCGATGTCTCCAAAATGGTGTCTTTCTCATTTAAGGTCTCATTTCTGACATGCCAACTCATAAACATCGGATTTGCCAAAGAGGGAGATCTGAATTAGCCCTACAATTTCCCAAAACGGTAGTGAATACCCTAACCAGGTCACTCTCCCGATACAATGGGTCATGTCAGATCCTCTGGACTGAATCCAATGGGCCTACCTATCTAGCTATCCGGGGTTGCGAGGATTCCCTCAGTGGATGACAGAAACTGTAATTTTTACAACAAGCAAAAAGTGAGGACTAAGTAGTCAATCATACAAGTCAGTGGAAACCAGGTATCTTATTGGCTGGCTTATCCTTCAAATTTGCCCTAGTCCAATTCGAGTAGTGTATGTCTCTTTTAGGGCAAACGAGCGCTTCAGCCCCAGAAAGAAGATACATTTTGCTGCGCACTTGGTGGACGAGGATTGATTAAAGGCGAATAACTTCGGATCTAACGGTCCATGCCTTATAACCTTAAGTTTATGGGACTACTAAACATGACTACTGTCGGATTAACATCGCTACGTTATGGCGCTATGGCGCCGTACGCGTAGCGAACGTATCGCGCACCGGAGCGGGATTACCATATCCCTAGTGCCGCGCGC
>NHZS01000553.1:105844-198504 GCA_002775195.1 Talaromyces adpressus
CAGTTGGACCGCCCTTGCTCCCTAATCTATGCTTCGTGATACGGATTATAGCTAAACCAACAACTACGTAACTAACTAAGTCTTGCATAAGGTTAGGGCTGTCCTCTCAATGCCAGTCAACGGTGTTAACGCCTTACATCCGGCATACTTTTTCTTCGAATTTTCGAGCATAGAGCTGTGAGCTGCGAATTTTCGGGGTCAAATTACCAAGCATTCAAGCCACTTTGACATCATATCTCGTACCCAAAGTAGCCATTCAGGGGTGCAGGTATACGATATACGTGCATTGAGGATCCGTCAGATGTTAAATTGTGGCTGCGGAGTGCGTTCGACGCTTCATGATTGGGTAAATTCAAAGTGGGAGCATTACTCGTAGATAACTAGCTACGTATAACATCATCTAAAAAAAAGAAAAATGAAAAGCTTGATTTTTTTTGTCGTTGTTATTCTGTGCTACTTTGCCAAAATGAGAAGAAAGAAATCAAGCGTCTAGATGCGGGCTTCATTTGGCTCTTGACGATGTCCATCATGACGACAACTTGTTTGGACAAAGCCATACCACAAGATTTTCCTACTAGACTCATATCATTCATAAATCATTTGCTGTCCGTCACCTCCAAATGCTGCACATCCACCTTCGCATCATCAGCACCCACCTCAAAAACATCAATAACCGTACTCTTAAACTTCCTCGCCGGCACACCCTGCGCAAACAACGCATCCAATTCCGCAAACGAGCGACCCTTTGGTTCCGGCAGACGGAAATAACTCCAAATCAACGACGCAAATGAGAATCCTGCAAACAATAGCCCCGATTTTGCGCTCCAGTTCCATGCTCCTGGGTTAAGCATGTAGGGTACGATTAGGTTTGTGACGATGCTGAGGATGATGTATGATCCGCGGGCGAGGACGACGGTGCGAGTACGGAGACGACCCGCTGGGATTTCGGTGACGACGCAGTAGCATAGTGGGCCGACAGTGAGGTCGTAGAGGAATGTGCATAGGACGATCATGGCGGCGATTACCCAGGGAACAGTTTTGTTGGATGAAGGTGCTAGGTCTAATAGGCCGGTGATGAGGAGCAAGGACCCAATGGCGGTTGTGCCGAATAGGTATATTGTTCGTCGGCCCAGGCGCGCCATCAGGAACCATGAGCATATGGTCCCCAGGGCACCCATGGCATACTGGCCCATTGCAACGTCGAATGAGCTCGCTTCGTCTAAACCAGCTTGCTGGAAGAAGTATGTCGAGTAATTCATGAACGTTGACCCGCACAGGTTCTGGATCATATACACCATGCAAGCAATCTCGGTGCGACGCAGGTCAACCCCACGGAAGCAATCGAGATACGACGCACCGACCTCCATTTCCTGCTCAAGTTGGTGGGTGCAAGTCATCAAGGCGATGGTCGCATCAAGGTCTTCTTCGGTTGTGTACTCTTTCGTTTGCAATCGACGCAAAGCACGCTTGGCTTCGTCGTTGCGGCCGTGACGAATAAGCCACCAGGGCGATTCGGGTGCCAACAGGACTCCAATAGCAATAGGGATAGGCCACACCCACTGAAGCGCAAAGGGGATACGATACGCCCACTGACCAGTCTTGTCGGCATTATTCAAAAATCCACGAAGCACACCTTGTCCCAAGATCGTTCCAAGAACCCAACACAGATTGACATATGTCGTAAGATATGCACGGAGATTAACAGGACAAACCTCCGCCGCATAAACAGTAGTCAACGACTGAAACACTCCCCAGGGTATACCACACAGAATCTCACCCGCCTCAAGCATCTCAACACTATTCGCAAAAAACAGCAAGAAAATAAGCGCCGAAAGGACGGCCAACGAAGCAAGCGTCATACGCCGATACCCAAACCTCTCGGAAGCCCAACCATTCAGCAGCAGGCCCAGAATCTCACCAACAGACGCACCATTGGATAGTCCCGCCTGCCAGCGAGCAGGTATTTGATACGTGCCATCGTCCAACCGCTCACCATATCGACGCACAAAGGGGCCAAACGCGAAGAAACCAGCTAGGAGATTGACGTCGTAGCCTTCCATGATGATGCATAGTGAGATGACGGCAGAGAAGACGAGGGCTTTAGGGTATCGGCGCAGGCCCTGGGACAGAGTCATTTTTTGCTCTGTGTTGGCTGCATGGCCGGCGCGGAGACGGTCGTAGGCGTTTATGTTCGACATTGTTGAAGATTGTATCTATCAAGAAAATATGATATGTAAGGTCTGTGGAGGAGGGTAGGTGGTAGGATAGTTGTATATTTGAGATGCGGTGTATTCGGTACCAAATACATCGCATATCCATCGTTTATATACTTTTCCCCGGGATACACAACGGTACATCTCACCAGTATAGTGGGATTAGTGGGTACAACTACGTAGTATGTACTCCATGTACCCCAGGTTTAAGATCCAGGAGTACTCCACATAGAAAATTCACCAATTAGGGTTGCGGCCCAGGCGGGCGGCACACGGCAAGGCGGGCCGCTGTAGAGGAGGTACAGAAAGTCAAAATCTCGAGAATTGGGACAATGAAAGTCAAGATTGGGTGCTGTGGATGCGGGGATGGTTGCTTTTGACAGTGAGGGGAAGTTTTGAAATACATATATAATCCAGTAGATGTTCACTTTTATCAAGTATTCATTCTTCATCTCATCACACTTCATTTCTCAGTACAAGCAAGCGGATATCGACTCATCATCATGGGGAACACTTGGCTGGAGAAGCTCGAAGAGCAATGTAAGACCTTCGGGCAGTTTTTTCTAGATCATTGCTCTACTTAGTGACTGACTCAGTACACAAGTGAATATCGATGTGGACTGGATGGATCCCGCATTCTCAAAGGGTCTGCCCATTGTGCCCCACGACATGACAAGCAACCAACTATGGGTTGACATCCAGATGGACCACCCTGATAACGTTGAGATGGTTCGTACGGCAGTGCAAGAATATAAGAACGAAGGTTGGCTGGCTGTGTATACAAGAGTGGTGGGTACAATACATCCCGACACATGCGGACACAATGCTGATTTCCAATCCTCAGTCTGTTCTCCTCACCAAGGCAAACATCGACAACATCAAAGGCCGCGTACTCCTTCAAACTCTCCCGTCCGAAGCTTACAATACCGACGGCACCCTTGCGCACGGCCGATTGTACGCCCGCGAGTTCGCCAAGGTCGGGATTTCTACAGACCGATACTGCCTCAAAATACCAAGTACGGGCCCAGGCCTCGTGGCTGCCCGTATCTTGGAAAGAGAGGGCGTTCGTACTCTTGGAACTGCGCTCTTTGGCCTCCCCCAGGCTATTGCCTGCAGTCAAGCCGGTTGCTGGGCCATCAGTCCGTACTATAACGGTCGTATCTTGACTGCGCCACTAGCTGACCCTGCTGCTGAGCATCCTATGTCGCCTCGTTTGGTCCAAATCCTGGATATCTATAAGCGCTTGTACGTTCAAACTGGCAAGGAACAGCCATTGATGAAGTTGGCTAGGTAAGTCTTTGAAATTATCCGAGAAACTATCCGATAATGAGACAGCTTCTGACGAAAGTAGTTTCCGCACTGCCCAAGAAGTCATGGCTGCTGCTGAATTCGGTTGTCACTCCGCGACTGTCTCCAAAGAGCTGTTGGAGAAGCTTGCACAAATGCCCTACAATGCACCCGACGCGGCTGGCCAGGGACCGCCCAAAGTCGCGCACGTATACCGTGACTCAGGACCATTTCCCGCACGCCTGCAGAATCTGCTCTTGCTCGCGCCCACCGAATTGCTCAGTTTGGATTACCTAGCCAACAACGGATCTCAGCTGCAACTGTGCATCGCGGCTGACCCCCTAGCTCAAGAGCGACTCAATGATGCACTGGACCTTTTCAAGGGGGCAGAGGCACGTAGCCGCGTGAAGATCGAGGCCTTGATGGCCAAGGCATAAGGCGTTAGTAGATGCTACAGTTTAGAGAATCATGATCTTGGTTTTAGAATCCGCGTCTTTTCTTGCAGAGACCGTAGAATAGATATTAGGTCTGAACCACAGGATCCAATAATGGCATGTTCGTATATAGCTGTGAGAGCACTGTGCTGGATATCCTCAATGTCGGATACTAGGTCCGCTAACGCGGGCGATAGAGCGGCCAGAGTAAGCACGACGACAACAGCAAGCATTCTATTAACCATTAGTTTGTGATTGTTTAGTCAAGGGATAGGTGAAACCTACGATTTCATTATGATCTCACGGAAATGGCATGGCCACCGTAGTCGATCCAAAGAAACTCGCAAATAGGCCCGAGAGTTTGCGATCCAAAGCTCACAGTGACGCTGAAATTGTGGTGAGAAGCGAATTTCATTCACGTAGCGACATGCATATATAACAAATGGACGGAATATGATGTCTCTTGCGGAATGGTAACGGAGAAGAACATTGAGAGCTTGTAGGTCTAACGTTATGTCTCCAGTCATACTATTACTGTCAAGGATACCTTGGGGTTGGATCTCCGGCGGTAGTAAGGCCACCCATGAGTCCAATTGATGACTCAGTTCCGTTGCGGTGCGCAAAAGATTCACTACGGCTTGCTGCATGTCGTCCGACAAACTGAACTTGGTCAGTAGATGAGTTGATTCGCCATATAGACCTCCGTGAACGCGGTTCAGCAGGCGACGAATCGACAGTTCAGCTAGCCAACCGAGCATGGAACGAGAGTTGTGGACTGGACGATATGGTAGGGCAATGGTCTCAACTAAATGTTCAATACCACTTCGGGGGAGGTCATGTTCGGCAACGAGATCACTATTTCAATTAGATAGACATACATCAAGGGGGATCAGACGTTGATAACATACCTTTCTAAGTCGAAGATAGCCCACACTAGCAAGGAAACATCCGTTGAAGGATTTTCACTAACCCGGGGAACATCAATTAGAAACAAGCAGGAGAATAAAAGTGCAGGCGCCACCCTACCGCAAATAGAAGTACTGCTGCACAGTGGTAGATGCCATATGAACGAGTTTCCATGATTGCAGAGGTTGCATACGGTACCCAAAAAAGCGTGCTGCTAGTAGTAAGGCCTGGGCTAGAGAAATGTCTGCCCGCCACGAACATAGGTAATAGCGACTAAGTATGCCAAGTGCTGCTGAAATATGCGCCTCGCCGGCGCCCAAAACTTCATCTGCGCTAGCTGTCACAGCACAGCCTAAGGCCAAAATTACATATATAAGTGCCGAGGTCACTTCATCAGACGAATGATTTTGGCGTGCAGCAACATAAGTTGATCTAATAGCGTCCTCGTCCAAGATTGGGGTTTCAAGATGGACGTGAGAGAAGAATACTTCAACAATGCGATCGGATTCGGCGTCTAGTGGTGGCAACGAGGTACTACCGAAAAATGAATTCGACATAGAAATCTCGCGGTCCATGAATAACCCCGGAGGAAAAACTCCAAGCAGAGCCCGCACTTCTGGCATGGACAGCAGGCTTGCTGTGGTAGTAGCATGTGCACGCGGAATAGACAATGTTGGACACCGACAGGAGTGACCGTAAGGATCGAGAACCGTACTATGAGACACTTTCTCAGACTCGGCTACCGGAGGTAGTCCTTTTTCGATGGACTCGACTCGTCTGGTCAGTGAGCGAATATCCGGTTTGCTCTTGCTGGATTGATAGCGACACTCGATGCCCATCGACCGGCAGAGATGGCAGGGAGAGGCGCCATTGCAGCGGCGTTTTCTTCACTCATATTCAGCAGTAGTCAAGACGGGGGATAGTCAGTAATTAGTTACCTTTTGCGACAGAGCTCGCAAGCAACCCGAGCGCGACGTGCCAGACCCCAGTTAGGTGTCATACTGAATAAGGGGTTTATGTCCGTGGGGAGACGCTCAGTGAGAACAATGAATCCATGAAATATCGTCTATTTCTGCCAAAGTTAAAAGCACCCAACATGATCGTGACCGACGGCCCATCTAGCGCCGTAAGCACGCCGGGAAGATGTCCGATGCCTTTGTTTGCAATTTCCCCGCACATACAAAATTAGGATGATTTCCCCGGATTTGGCGCCCCACTGATTGGTTTAAGAATCAATGAGAGCCAGATGAAGATGCATTACGCAAATTTTGCGCGAGGCTAGTGGGTATGTATTTTGGCCAGGCGGCCTATCAAGTCTTGAGATGGTTTGTTGTCGACTTGTCGTTGAGATGTCCTCGGCCAAAACATCCTTTGAACAAACCCGGATTGCGATTCACCAAATATCAAGGCAGGGTGGAGGGATTGTTCGAGGAACATTGATGAAGCTGAAAACAGAATTCTCCATGTGCAATATTCTTCAATTCAAACCTTTGCCATCGGCTGAATGCCGACCCATATCCAGAGACAATTCGTAAACATTTCGTGCCAAGGAGTCACATCCTGCTTCCATCTTCCGGAGTTCTATGCTCAATAATTCTGTTTCTGTCTCGCAACCGTCAAACAATTGAGCATGACCATGAATATAATGAGAATGTCTTGTAGAAGCTGAACTGATGAAGAGAGTCAAGACCGAACTTGGTCCGTGCGGGCAGGCGTGGGCTGTGGTTGGACGCTGCCCCGCCATGTCCGATATGGCAGTCACGACTCACTCGCAGCTTCCCTCGCAGGCTTCAGCTTATCGATCGCTTCATTGCTGATACTCGCTTTTTTGACACGACACAAGGCACTGTCAATCATAGGTATTGCTCAAAGATTCGGTAAACAGACAGACAACACCTATCACGACAAGGACACTGCGAGCTGTGGGCAGTCAACCACATTCGTCTGCGCCGTTGAAACATACATTATCGGCACGAGATCACTCATCCAAGCTACTCGAGGGATCTAGAATTGAATATCACGTACAATATCTCGTTCATTTACTGCGGAAACACTCGACAAATCCGAAATGCAGTCCATCCCAGATGCGCGCCATCAGACCTTTGAGGAGATCTACGGCCCCCCGGAGAACTTTCTCGAGATCGAGGTTCGCCCCCTATTCTCTTAACTCTACATCAAGCACCCTTACTAAATTAACATGCATAAAAAAAAGGTCCGCAACCCCCAAACCCACGGCACATCGCGCTCAATGTACACATCCTACGAAATCGTCTGCCGAACCAACATCCCCGCCTTCAAACTCAAACAATCCGTCGTTCGTCGCCGCTATTCCGACTTTGAGTACTTCCGCGACATTCTCGAGCGCGAATCTTCGCGCGTTACAATTCCTCCGCTCCCGGGAAAGGTGTTTACGAATCGGTTTAGTGATGAGGTGATTGAACATAGGCGGGAAGGGTTGCAGCGGTTTTTGCAGATTGTGGCGGGTCATCCGTTGTTGCAGACGGGGAGTAAAGTGTTGGCTAGTTTCATTCAGGGTGAGCATATCGCGCTCGTATTCTATTTGGAGAAGGGCTTTACTAACGTTTTAGATCCGAATTGGGATCGGAATGCATGGTAAATGGATGATACTCAACAACCACGTCTGAAACGAGAACTCTGCTATGTTTGCTGCACATGTCGACCATTTCTAGCAAGCCAATAGGATGTATTTACCTGTGCAATGATGCTCGTCTTTTACTCTTTCCCTCTTCCAGTTGGTGGTGCGTTTCCCTTTTTTGATGGTTCTGCAAATACCTGTTCTATGCTTTTCATGCGATTGTGGATTTTTCTCGTTGTTTTGTGATTAGCGCACGTCTACGATCTAGGAATTGTTTCATGTTGAGACTGACAAATAACCGATATGTCAAAGTCTACTTTAAATTCCCTGAATTAAAATCAGTCTAATGGTTCACTAAAAACAGACAAAGAGAGAACCATGCCAATGAAATTCGCCAGTGAATAGTCTGCTGAGAAATGTATGTCTAGTGCAAGTAATGGGACGTGGAGGGATGAAACAGATAAAATCAGTTGATATCATTCCAATTGAATGGTGGAAGCGTATTATCTTCCCACGAACTTGTAGCCGCATTACCAGCGGATGACACAGACGTAAAACTAGTGCTGTGGTTACCGATACCCGAGCTCGAAGAAAATGAAAAAGACGAGAATATCGTGCTTTGTCCTCCGGCTGCACTCGACGACTCGGGTCCCATGCTTGCCTGAGTCAATGGTGGCAGAGGCGGTAAAAGCGAGCTTATAGACGTCAGATTAGTTGACTCGGTTGAAAGTAGATTGCGTTTCTTGTCTGATGAAGTAGCACTACCTAATGCCGGCGGTGACACCAATGGCGGCGGTAATGATATTGATTGTGGGGCGTCCTTTAATCTCTTTGATGATGGCGTTGCAGTCTTTTCCTGCATATTCTTGCCGAGAGTTGGCGTGTTCTCGTTACTGTTTTCACGCTGGAGCGACACAATACTCCCGCCACTGACACTTCCACCCTCACGGTACGCATTGGGGAATTTAGTCCTGAACCTATCTCTCAGATCCGTTGCACGCCGATGTGAGAGATTCAGATGTTTATCTTGTTGTATCAATGTCCATTGAAACCCATGGACTGCGTAGCCTTTAAGTAGAGCTTCATCCTCAGCAGGAGTGAACGGACGGCGTGAGCGACGCTTTGATTTGATCGTAAAGTATGGTTCCGATATGCCTAGCGATGAAAGGGTTGACTTCGATTTGGCGGACTGCGGAGGTGTTCCTTTGGCCAATTGAGAAGATTGCGGAGATTCAAGTACAGGTCCGGGTGTCGGTGTCGGTGTCGGGGGAGGTGGTTGTTTAGATCGAGACGAGGATGGCGTCAGCAACTGCTCACCCAACTTGGTTGAAGAAGACTCAACCACCTCCGTAGATGTAATCGTGCTGTTATCCTTCGGTCTAGGATCAGGTAACAGAATTTTGCCACCAGCACCAGATGTCAGGGACTCCGCGTTCATCAATGCATTTGCAAGAGTGTCTTGTATTTGCTTTGTTGCTTCGTTTGGATCAGCTGCTCCATAAGCCCAAGGACAACAGACTCGAAAGCGATCCTTTAGATTAGCAGCACTGCGTTTGTTAAATTTCAACTCCGGTTGTTGAAGGATGGCAGTCCAATTTCCGATACCGCATTTGACCACGCCTTTCAGCAAATCGGTAGTCTCCTGTTCCGTCCATCGTCTAAGATTCTTGCGCGAGCGGCCTCGAGTCTTGGGTGATAGGGGCTCATCTGCATCCACTGGCTTGTCTGCCGGATTCTCACTGTTGTCAGCCCGAGGATGACCCGCAATTCGGCTATGATCATTCGCTAGCGGTTGGTCAAGCTTTGGCTCTTCGGCATAATCGACATTGGATCTGTCCAAGCTATTCGGGTCCAGTATCTCCTCTAATCGGAGCTCCCGCTTGTCCGCTTGTTTCTCGATGTGTTTCTCGGAAACTGCCAATTCCGATTCAATCGTAGGTCTTGTCAAGATCGGTGGTAATGATCCCGGTTCAATGGGTGGAAATAATGCTGCATTCGGAGGTGGCTCATTCAATCCATTCAAGATGGCAAACGGGCCGAATGGTGGTGGCTTCTTTTCATTCTGTGTCTGCGGAACAGGAAGTTGTAGATGTTCGCTAGAGAAGTGGTCGTTAAGTAGATCTATACGGCGACGTTTCGATGTATTGTTGTCCTCGAACAAGTATGGCAACTTTTCCACGGTCTGAAGATTGATAAAATCTGGTAGGATGGTCTTTGGAGGCGGTGGGATATTCGGATTAAGGTAGTTGTCGCTTAGATCAGCGTCCGACGTACGAGCAGCATTGACAAACTCCTCCAGAGTGGGAAGCCTCTCCGGAAGCTGAGGCCCAGCCGTTAGGCTTGGCAATCCCCCATTCGTGACTGTTGTCGCTGCTGCATGAGCTGCTGTCTCAGGTTTATGGGGGAAGGGGGTATTCCACACTCGACGCGACACAGGCTGCCGTAATGGAGCAATCCGCAATCCCGGCAGCTGAGAATGTACATCGCGTATTTGAGACAAAGACGTTTCTTCGGAAGGGGACGAGGGCGGATGATCCCCGGTTTTCCGCATTTCTGGGGGTGTTAGGATTCTAGACCGCGGCAATCGGTTTTGCGGAGTGAGAGGTTGGACATTGGGATTGACGTGGGCGAAGAGGAAACGCAAGTGTGCAGTCCTCTGACAGCGAAGGTTGAGTCACGCGTAAAGTGATGGAAGTAGCAATGATAGTTGCCTTCCATCTGAGTGTTTAGCAGGTTGTTATAGAGTGTCAGTTGAGCCGTTAGAAGAAGAGTTGAAGTTGACTTTGGCTCGTGACTCAGCAAAAGACGGTTGCCTGAGGCCCTCAGGCAGATTTCTATTGGTCGGACAGCCGCTGTTGAGAGCCTCAAAACATTGCTTTAAGAACTTCATGTTTTCGTCTATTCATTGAACGTTACCATTTGATATTAGATCATTTTTTTAGAGGGGCTTTATGTATAAATATAGCATATCCGCTGTCTGTACCTCAATGCTTATACGTGGAAAGAGTTGAGGCAATCCTTTCACATCGTATATGCCGGAGATAACGGCTTTAACAATTAGCCCTAGCCCTAATGCTAGACTAGCCTCAGCAACTTGTAAACTACGCTTAACTACCTATATAGAGGTAAAAGGATGAATGGAACATCGATTAATTGATTAATTGATAAACTGCTTCATTTATTTGGTGGCTTATTTCCTCAGGGAGTAGCTCGCTTGCTTCAATTGGCATTCTCTCATCTGCCCATGTTTTCAGCTCCGGAGGACCTGACATATCTCCCAGGCATTTAGATCGATTTTAATGAGTGTGACAAGCCATCATTCATAAACACAGTTCCTACAGACGTTTCCAAGGTTCAATGCTCCGCCACCTCCACATGAACAGTGTTCCCCTTCTCGGTACCGGTGACACGAGTGCCTTCATCTCCAAAAACATCCACTTCGGTTGACGCAAACTTTCTCGCGCTAACACCTTTTTCAAACAAGATATCCAATTCAGCAAAAGTCCTCCCAGTTGGCTCAGGAACCCGGAAAAACACATAGATGATACATAGCCCACAGCTTGCAGCCCAGAAAAATCCGGCAAAATTGCGCCAGTTCCACGCCGTCGGGTTCAGCATATATGGGGTCAAGACACTACATGCGATATTAATGCAGATAAAGCAGGACCGGCCAAGGACGACTGTTTTGATCTGCAATCTGCGTGTAGGCAATTCTGCTACAAGGGAGTAGCATACAGTACCGACAGTGAGTTGATAACACAATGCCCATCCCAGCATGAAAGAACCTGTTGCTAAAGATGCCTCACGTTTGTGGTCTTTGGGCACCAGTCCTAAGAACCCCATGATTAGTAACATGGTGAATAGCCCGCAGAGGCCAAACAAATAAAGGGATCGACGACCAATGCCTCGGGACATAAGAAACCATGCACCTAGCACGCCGGCCATATTGATGCTGTACTGGCCAAGGGCAAAATTATAAGAATTATCGGCACTTAAACCGGCCTGTTCGAGGAAGTATGTCGAGTAGTTTGAGAAGGAATTCCCACTAAGGTTTTGGATTGCCCAGACCATGCAGACAATCTCCGTGCGGCGCAGATCGGTGCCTTTGAAACAATCAAAGTACGTCGCGCCGCTGTTGATGGAATTCTCGAGCGTGGTTGTGTGAACCATCATAGCAAGAGTTTCGTCGGCGTCAAAACCAGTGCGCTCTCGCTGATTCTGCCGCGTAAGTCGAAGTAAGGCTTTCTTTGCGTCTTCATGGCGCCCTTTGCGGACGAGCCACCAAGGTGAGTCTGGTGCGAACCCGATGGCAATCAGCAATGGCACAGGCCACATCCACTGCAACGCGTAAGGAATTCTATAAGCCCATTCATCGTGACGGTGAAGCATCCCCCGAATCACCCCGAGAGCAACTGTGTGACCGAGTCCCCAGCAAAAGTTCACGTAGGTTGTCAAATAACCACGCAGCGCAACCGGACAAACTTCCGACGCGTAACTGACCGTCAGAGTCTGAAATACACCCCAAGGGATCCCACAGAGGATTTCAGCGACAAGAAGTATCTTGATATTTGGTGCGGTGAAAAAAATTGCGATAAATCCGATAAGCGCCGTCAGAAATATCATCACGGTCTTTCTGTATCCAATGCGCTCTGAGATCAATCCGTTCAGCAATAGTCCGAAGATTTCGCCGACATTGACACCATTGCTCAATGCCGCCTGCCAAGGGGCAGGGATTTGGTACGTTCCATTTGGTAGTTTTCGGCCGTACTTTTCGTTGAACTGCGGGAAGGCGTAGAAGTTCGAGAGGAGGCTCACATCGTACGCCTCCATTACGATGCAGGTTGAAATGACGATGCTCCAGGCAATAGCCTTTGGATAGAGTCTTACACAGTCCAAGACGCTCATGTTGTGTTCATTCTCGGTGGCTTTCTTTGCATGACTAAGGAATACGGCGTCTTTTTTCAAGGCTGCGATGTCGTCGACCATTTCGGATTGGGCCGGGGCTATGCCGATGTCCTTTTCAGGCTCTGCGACAGATGCCATGGTTTCGGTTCGTATGGAGAAGTAATAAATGGTTTGATAAAGATCAGTGCATACCTTTGTACCTAGATCGGGTGGGAAGAAGAGAACCTTTATAATCAGAATTTTACCCCGGTCCCATATCCTCCCACGGCCCAGATTTTTTCTTATCTCCAGATTCTACATCCCCAGACTCTCCATAATCGGCAATTGCTCGCGTGATCACTGAAAGGACGTTAAAGTTTAACTTCAACCTGTATTTCGGAAACTGTATTCCGAAATCCAACAGCGGGGGGGTCTACTTACTGACGGCAAATGCGAATTCGGTTAGGTAGAGCTCTACTCCGTACTAGGTGATTTATTTAGGATCAGCATGTGAGTCTGGGATCAAGATCGCGTGAGCTCTTGCCCAAATTCGCTAATGCGGTGTAGACATCGAATTGATGAAATTTAGTTGTGGTCGATACATAGTATTCTTTTGGCTAATGAGTCAACTGTCATAGATGGATGAAACAACCCTATGACATCTATCCAGCGTCCTACGTAGTAATTGATATTTGGTCAGTCTATTGTCTAAGAAATTGATTTTCATATACAGCTACTTAAGCCTTCGTTTCGAGTATCTCATTAAACGGAGTGTACTCCGTAGTACGTTGTACATTTCCAACACGAGCAGTCTATTTACGGTATACAATTCAACCAATAATTCAGCACCATTCCTGAAATGCCAATCAGACAACGACCGTAGTCGAAGCAATCACACCAGTGTCACCATCAGCAGTCTTGGCCATAGTTGTTGACGTATCGAAGGATGTCTCGCCTTCGAAGTGCCTACAAGCAGCCAATCGGTTAGAATGCCTTTGACAAAATCGGGGAATAGTAGGCCCAATAGGGCCCGACAAACATACCAGCCACTCTCCGCACCTCCACTCAAGAAAGCTGTGTCTCCATTTTTCACACATTCCCAACCCCCTCCAACTCCCTTGCCATTTTTCCAATCAGGCACCGCACCCAACACAACATGGTCACCCTCCGACGCCGGCTTTCTCCGAGTAAATGTGCTCACGCCCGCCGTGAAGACATTGAAATCTTTCTCCTCGAACTCTGTGGGCATGCGTCCTGTTAAAGCGCGGCCCATGGCAATAAGCGGTGCCGCGTGGGAGGAGATCAATATGGCTTTGCTGGTGCGGGGTGAGTCTGCTGGTTGGCTCGCTTCGGCTTCTGCGATTTCAGTGTCCGCTTGGGCTATGATGGCCGCCAGGGTGGCTGCGACTCGGTCATGGAGCTGTGCGAGTGTCTCTCCACGTCGCGGTGGAATCACAAATGGTTTGTAGAGGCTTTCAGGATTTTCGGCAAGGCAAGTTGGGAAATGAGGGTACAGGACATTTGCTGACGCAGGGGCGGGAGGCTCGAATGTGATGCCTCCGAACCATTCGCTATATTAAGCCATTAATTTTCTTTTTCTTAGTTAATTATACAAATGAATGACTGCCCTACCCTAATCCATTTTCGACTCTGACGTTGAGATCTGTTCCAACGTCAAGATCTATTTCCCCTGACTGGGTTTTCTTCGTTAACTGCTCCACGGTTGGCTGGATTGTCTGCATGCATCGATAGAACGGACTAGAGTAAATCCGAAATGGCTTTGATGTGAAGTTAGGGCTACTAATATGCGATGCGAGCTCATGGGACTGCTGAACGCCGCTTGAATTCAAGGTTGGGTCTGCGCCATTACCGGTTGGAGTAGGAAATTCTGGAATGTATTCTTGTTTGTTGAAATCGATTTCCCAGTTGTTTCGATTCTACCCAGCAAGATTAATACAGGCAGTTCTCAAACAAAGCTCAGAGACACACTTACTCCATGGCGAACGAGATAGATTGTGTCCAGAGGCATCGCGTCGAAAGGCCGTCTTGGGACTCTTGGCTGTACTGATAGATTTGATTGAACAGTTGTAAGTTCTCAATTTTTCTAGCCTTTATACTTCTAGAGGCAAACTCTCCATCAAGAGTTTGCTTCAATACCTATACCTGGAATCCACTTTCCGATAGACTGCAATGCCCACTATAACTAGTGCCCAATTGTGGTCCCTAAGTTCCATTTAACTTCCTGAGATCTCTCTTGAACAAACTTAAACCAAAGCGAGCCGACATAATTGCCTCATCTGGCAGATCAGATAAAGAATAAAACCAACAGAGGACAACAAATTAAAGCGCTTTGCTTCAATCAATGTTCAGTACCCGATCATGCACCTTGTTGGACCAGTTATGTCGGCAAATGTAAATGCTTCGGATAGGCCCAATGAACTCACTATGAGGTCCCAAATCATTTCTAGCTACCCCAGATTTTCAAAAGCCGGGGTAGGGATATGGCACTCGCTATGTTGTCTATTCGGGCAGGAAGTCGTGTGACAGAGAGAGTTATAAATATGCTTGGAAAGCTTCGTAGTGTATACTTTGTACCTGACTTTCAAGGTTTTGTTTAACATTCATTGTCCTTTGGTTGATATTCTACACAGAAGAATTAGAAGTATATTTTGATTACCACAATGCTCAAGCTATGTGTAGCTGCCTGTTTGGTGGTGGCCGGTGTTTCAATCCCGACAGACCCTACCGTAACCCAAGTCCCGGATTACTTCCAAACGAGCTATGGACCATTTGCAGGTATGGAATATGCGTACCTTGATCAAAGACTATTAGGGCTCAACAGGCTACAGGTGCTACCAAAGCAGGAGGCGCTCCATTCCTTGCGCAAACCAATCCGATCTATTCCCAGCCGACCTATGTCGCAAACACGCCGTTGGTGACTACCCTTCCAATATCTGGTGAACCCCATGACGGGAACATATTCAGCTGGATGGGGACTTTGACGTATGTATTGTCTTTCGCTGAGGTACCGTTACTACGGATGAAACTGATCTTATACAAAACAGTCCTTACCAACCCAGCCCTGATGGATTTGGCGTGGATGAATATCCTCTCCCTCCTGGTGCAAACATTACGCAAATCCATATGGTGCATCGCCATGGCTCGCGCTATCCAACGTCAAATTCCGCAATCAGCGATTGGGCTAAGAAGATAATGCAGTATCGATCCAACGGCACCATGTTCTCAGGCGAACTTGAATTTCTGAACACTTGGAACTATCAGCTCGGACAGGCAGAACTAACAGCACGAGGTCGACAAGAGCTATTCGACAGCGGGATTCTGCATTGGTTCAATTATGGAAAGCTCTACGATTCTGCGTCGAAAATTATAGCTCGCACAACAACGATGGTGAGGATGTTGCAGTCGGCCGAGAATTTCCTCAACGGGTTTTTTGGCCCTAATTGGACTAACAATGCGACACTTGAAGTCATTATTGAAAGTATAGGGTTTAATAACTCCCTCGCAGGGAATGATATGTGTCCCAATGCAAAAATTACATCGGGGGGCGACGCAGTAGATGAATGGACCGCGCTATACTTGCAGAAAGCGACAAATCGCTTCAGAAATGAAATATCCGGAAACCTGAACTGGACTGTTGACGACACCTACAACGCACAATCGATGTGCCCATATGAGACTGTTGCACTTGGTTACAGTCCGTTTTGTGCGTTGTTTTCTTGGGAGGAATGGCAAGGGTTCCAGTATGTTAACGACTTGAACCTCTACGGGAACTATGGTATGGGTTCTCCAGTTGGCCGCGCCATTGGCCTTGGATTCGTCGAGGAATTGATTGGACGGTTGCAGGGACAAATTCCAAACCCCCCTGAAGACTCAATTGGCTTCAATAAATCGCTAGATGACAGTGCCGCAACGTTCCCACTCAATCAAACTATCTACTTCGATTTTAGCCACGACAACGAGATGTTCTCAATGTTAACTGCTCTGGGCTTGACACAGTTTGGGGAATACCTCTCTCCTACGAAGCCCTCTGCGGATCGTTCGTTGATTGGAAGCCATATCGTCCCGTTCTCGGCCACCTTTGTATTTGAGATCATCAAAGCACCTGGTCCTGTACGAGAGAATCGATCAAAGTATTGCGGTGAAAGTGTATATGAAAACACGAGCGAAGAAACAACCTACGTACATCTCGTCATTAACCAAAGAACTGTTCCTCTTGGTCAAAGCATCTCAGCATGCGGGCAACGAGATGATGGTTGGTGTGAGATTTCCGCCTTCATTCAGGCGCAGAAAGAAAACATCGTGAAGGCAAATTACGAGGAAAGCTGCTTCGGAAATTGGAGCATCCCGGCGTACGGGGAGATCAGGGATGGCGCTATTCCGAAGAATGCCACGTCTTAACTGCTATATTAAACGCCCGCGAAAGTTTTTGATTGGAGAAACTTGGACAAACTCCCTTCATTCAATAAAAAGACAACTATGTTCGTTTCACTTAATTCGATACCAAATACATGTAGTATGATGCAAGTTTCCAAGTTCTCACGTGCAGTAGACAGTCAATTTTCGGGCTTAGTTTGCCGAAAGACATCCTGATTAAAACTAGCTGTCAGTCCCCCCCCCCCANAATAACTCACAGCTACAGCGTTGTTTCCCTCGAAATCTGCATTTTCTACATTTTCTGTGGCCGAATAGAAGGCTGGGATTTTATCAAAGTACGCGAACGACCTCTAGATATCTTGTTGTTAGTATATATCCTTAGGAGTTAGGGTTCGCGATGTCTCGATATACGAAACCCCGGCCATCCAATGAAGTGAAAGGCGTGGAAGTAGTGAAAATAATTTGGCCGAATGATATTTTCGATGGATTACGCGTTTTTGGATATTTTGTCGTCAAGGTCCCTGGTCAGTATAATCCACAGTGAGCTGGAGTCAAGGAAATTCGAGAACCAGTGTATGCATATCGTGCGGGGTCAAATCAATATTCTTTGTCTCGACATGCAGAAAGAGACCCCAGCCAAGCAGAAAGCAGGAAATAAAAGGAAATCATTTCCGGGTCAACTCTTTCAAATGTTCCTAGTATACCATCCCTTCGGCCTCCACTGGATTTATTCTACATACAGTCAACGTCCACACAACAGACACAATGTCTTTTCCGTTCCAGATAATCGACCATATAATCCCCGGTCAACACATCAGAGAATACCCACACAGTACTAAGGGTAAACAAGAAACCCCCCACCGTATCGCCATAAAACAATATATTCCCATCGACCGCCCTACTCCAATCCAGGAAAACGCAATCACCATCATAGGGTCCCCAGGCAATGGTTCCCCAAAGGAAGCCTACGAGCCCCTCTGGCAGGACCTGTATACCGAATTGATTCGTAAAGGGATTCCTCTGCGTGGAATCTGGATAGCGGATATCTCAAACCAGGGAGCAAGCGGGGTCCTCAATGAATATATCCAGGGTGACCAAAGTACCTCTTCCCTCTTCTTTCAATGTTCCCTTCATCCGGTATCCTTAAATTTCGCAGAGCGACTAAAAGAAAAAGAAGAGTAAAAAGCTAATAAGGATCATGACATAAAGCAAACTGGTACGACCATTCGCGTGATCTCCTCCACATGATCAACCATTTTCGTGACGAGATGCCTCGTCCCATAATCGGGGTCGCACATAGCATGGGTTGCGCACAACTGTAGGCTTACCTTCCTCCTGTTACACTTTTCAATGCGAAGAATCTCATACGAGATACAGCGTCAACCTTTCAATAATTCATCCACGCCTCCTCTCAACGCTTATCCTCTTCGAACCCGTGATCTTCGAGGCCGCCTTTGGAGGGCCCAACCCGGGCCTCCACTCCAGTCTGCGCCGGGATATCTGGCCCAGTCGGGAACTGGCCGAAGAATCTTTATCAAAAGGTCTACGTAAATGGGACCCTCGTGCGCGCGAAAGATACTTCAAATATGGGCTTCGCAACGTCCCGAGCGCTCTTTACCATCCTTCAGACCCTAATGTCGGCCCGCAAGCCGTGACATTAACGACGACAAAATATCAGGAGTCATGGAGTTATTTTACTCCGAATCTTGAACCTGAACACCTAGACCGGTTATTGCTACCGGATTGGGATGGTGAGAAGCAACGGCCGTATCTCTTCTCTCGACCAGAGTGCTGGTCGGCTATGACGAATCTGCCATTCCTGCGGCCAAGTGTGCTATGGGTTTTCGGTGGGAAGAGTTTTCTTTCTTTGCCCGAAGCACAAGAGGTGAAGATGCGGATTACAGGGACCGGGGTGGGCGGCAGTGGCGGGGTTCAGGCTGGGACGGTGGAAAAGGCTATCCTCAAGGATGGATCGCATATTCTTGTTTTTGAGGATGTGGGATGGTGTTCAGGGACTGCAGCTAGGTGGATTCAGAAGTGGTTTAATGAGTGGTTGGTAGATGAGAAGTTTTGGACGGAGTATCGGAGTCGGCACTCGGATGGCGAGATGCTGAGGTTTTCGAAGGAGGCGAGCATGGTTGCACACATGCCAGTAGGGACGAAGAGGGGAGAGGTTCTGAAGGGCAAGTTGTGAATATCTTCGATCTTCATGCCTGTCTTAGACTTGCTCAAACCCCGTTTCTAGGATAGATGGGGTAAATATTTGCGGAGAGACGAGTAGAAAGATTACACACACTCCATTCTGTTGGGATCTTTAATCCGTATTTACATTTACGATGGATATAACATGATATTTGCTTTATCGAGCTCTAAGGAAAAAGTGCAGCAATCTCGTCTTCATACAAAGTCAAGGTTTGCAACATCGCCACACTTCCTTTGATGGTTGTAACAAATGGCTTCTCCTTTGAAGCAATTACAACCCTGTCTAACGAAATCAGAACAGATTCATGACACTGCAAGTTAACTTTCTCGATGTAAGGTCGCAGTTCCTCTATCAGAGCCTTGCGAGCTCCGACATCTTTTACAGTAAACTCTCAACAAGCTCCACAAGAAGTACCGGTGCTGGCGTCCCATTTCCTCCAATTAGGTCGTTTCTAACATGTGGATGAGCTGTTATTTCCGGTTCTAGGTCTCTCCCAAGATGTGCTATCAAAGTGGTATGATCAATCTTATCTTATTAGCCATTATATAGCAAGGGCTACTAACAATGACTACGTGTAACAGGGAGTTGGAAGTACCCCTAATATCCTGGGATACACTGCCCCTGACTACTGAGTATGGTGATAAAACCTAGAAATAGGGTTGAACCATATCCAAGATGCAGGAAATAAGAACACCCTTTGAATTTTGAGGGAGTTATCAAGAAAAAAAGAAGAAGAAGAAGAAGCAATAGTAGCTATTATCAGTGGTTTTTGATCAGTTGGATCCCATCTGCATGTCGCCATTCACGTTTCATTGCCACGATCTGTCTTTGAAAGTATTTTTCTGGGCAGTCTGATAACTCCTTTCTGTTGTCCAAACTATTTCATAGAGAATCAATCGTTTATACTTGAGAATATGTGTTTCATGTGGCTGGCTATATTTATGCCTTCCTCCAAGTGTCAATGGTGTTGCCCCCGTTGGCGAAATTCTCGAGCCAAGTAAGTCATGACGAGACACTCAAACTATTATACCCCTTTCTCTAGCTAAGTCACTTGTGTAGCTATATAAGAAGCATCAATTCAGTAGGAGTAACCAGATGTTAGATATAACAACCCTAACCTTAGGGCTGTACTCGGATACCGGTAATGGTTGTTCCGGCACTTTGTCCGATACGGATTAGGGCGAAAGCTGAGACATTTCGACTTGACAACTTCACTCTTGTCAGTCATGTCTTTGATCATAATGGATTCGGAGACTGCACCAATCATCGTTTCGATATATTGAGTTTCTTGCAATGTGAAATAGTCATTGACTGCTCAATCGCCGACAATGCCAACCCTATTTCCAACATGGCCATACATCCTCTTCGGGATAGTGGAGCCACTCTCCATGTGAGTAGTCAACAAACCATGGATGTCTATCCTACTGGACGCTTGAGAACTAGGTCAGCCTTATCTTAAGTGTCAACAAATGCTTACATTTTCCTAGGGTCGCCGGTACGCTCGCTCCTATCATCGACACGGATAACTTCATCGCCGGCCAAACCTCCCTTGCCCATCCTCCTACGCTACCGCACCATCCCAGCGTACTCGCGTTAAATTACCAACTTGCAAACATTTATGGCCTCGTAGGCATGCTCGCTTTCGGAGTCATATACGGCACATCTGAGATCCACGTCTTGCGCAATGCCGTCGTGGCTTTGGCGATTGCAGACCTAGGCCATCTATATGCGACTTATGTCGCCATGGGTCCGGATCTGTACTTTGATGTCGCATCATGGTCTCCAGTTAGCTGGGGTAACATCGGATTTACAGCTTTCTTGTTTGTGAATCGTGTCGCCTATCTCATGGGATTCTTCGGGTCCAAAACTTCCAAATCGAAGAAGCAAGATTGATGGTTCATAATGACAGGCATTAAGGTATATAATTGTCCCGGGGTGGTTTCGTACTTATTGCATCGCCTGTATATGCATGTTCTATGTCCAAGCCCTACTGACCCTGCCGATGTGGCTATGGTATGACTAGCATTGAGACTTGTAGCAGACGCTTCGCGCCGCACAGCCTAGCTCTCTGCGGATTTGCATGAATTTCTGCAATACGTATAACCCTTTTCTAAGGATGTTGCGGTGCTATTAATAGGACCTGTATATGTACATAAAAAGCTGCCCGGCCGTAGATAGGCGATGTTGTAATGTGTAAGTCTCGTGACCTAGTCAAATAGCTTGGGCTCATCAACCTCGGAACGCTCCTTCATTTTGTATCCAATGCTGATTTTCCCGCCGACACCACCATGGAGAGGACTTGCCACCATCTTTAATGACAGCCTAGCTTCTCAGATCGACAAATTTTTACCAAACATGATTTCGCGAATCCCTGGAGGGTTGAGACCAGGCCGTGCGGGACTAAGACTCACTAATCACTATATCGCGGGGGCTTTGCGACGATGATTGGCAACGGAGCGCCATGTTAACAACACTTATGCACGGTGCTGGGGCCAGAACTTCAGCTTGAAGGTTTAGCTTCCTTCTCGCCTTCTAACTTATTTCGCTGGTTTTTCTCGATTTTCAATTCAGATCTTGACTACATTGCAGAACATGTATTGCCATACAAGGGGTGGCAGTCATGGATCCCCTGAGCCTGTCAGCAAGCATCGCGGCAGTTGCTACTGCGGCCTTCCAGATTATAGGTTATTTGAGCTCGGTTGCATCAGGAGGGAAAGATCGTTTGTCGCTGTTGAATGAGATCACGCATTTATGGTTGACCATTACGGCTCTCCAGGCCCAAATCGCCAACACTCAGGGACAGGATGCGATCCCTGCAGAGCTGCAATCATTATTCGCTGCCGACACCGGAATTATCAAAGAAATTGAAGATCTCGTGAATGATCTAAACGCCAAACTCAAGTCCAGGTCCGGCTATGGAAAAATTAAACAGACGCTTACATGGCCACTCACTGAGGCCGATGTCCTGAAAGTGGTTGAAAAAATCCACCGAATGCAGCAGACCATACAATTCGCATTATCGCAGATCAATCATTCCATGACACGGGAAATTTACCAAACCACTCAAGCGGTAAAAGATGTCATGGATGAAGCTCAAGTGAGAGAGATGATAGATTGGTTATCCCCATTAAATTTCGTTGCGAAACAACAACTGCTTTTCCGGGAACACCACGAAGGCACCTGTAAATGGTTCCTTGATGATGATGATTTTCGTGAATGGATTGAACACGGACAAGGGATCCTAATCTGTCCAGGTATTCCCGGCGCTGGAAAGACTTACCTGTCAGCAATTGTGGTAGATGAATTGGACAACCTCCGTCGAAGCGATAAACAATCAGTGAAAGACGCCGCAGTTCTGATGCTGTACTGCAAATGGGATGACGTGCATTCGCAGTCTATATCTTCATTGCTTGGTAGTCTCCTCAAGCAGATTGCTCAAAGGTATGGTGTCAAATCTAACGACACGTTGGAGATGTTCACAAAACACAACGGAGTACGAACTAGACCTGGCCATGAGGAGTTGCTATCGGTGCTGAACAAGGAGTTAAAGAACTTCCCACGGTCATTCATTGTCATTGATGGACTCGACGAGTTGCGAGACGAAAATGATCGCTTAACCTTGCTTGAAATCCTGACCTCTCTCGAAGCCAAAGTCAACTTGATGGTGACATCGCGGCCTTTGGACAACATCATGAGACATTTTACTCATACGGATTGTAGAATTTATTGCGATCTATGCGCCGCAGGAAACCTTCCGTATCAATATCATTGTTACGAATGCGATAACTCCAATTACGATATCTGTCAGTCATGCATTGATGCCGGCAAGCAATGCAAAGGCCATGGACATTCCCTCATAAAACAATTCAATAGCTTCCGAATCGAAGTCGCCGCCGTCGAGGAAGATCTGCTTACCTACGTGGAATGGCGTATCACAACATCTGCATTTTTGCAGAAATGTGTAGCCCTAAAAGAAGGGCTGAGAGAGCAGATAATACGCACTGTCGTGAATGATAATGGTGGAATGTTCCTCCTGGCAAGATTCAACATGGACACACTGACGTCGAAATTGAGACCGGGAGACGTCATGGCCGCACTCGAGGTACTGCCAAATGAGCTTGATGGCACATTTAAAGATGCGATGAGCCGCATCGCCGATCTATCACTGAATCATCGAGAAATAACAATGGACTTTTTGAGATGGGTAGTCTTTGCTGAAGAGCCGTTACATGTTGGGGCTATCGAGCACGCAATTGCTGTAACGGAAACGGACGTTGATATCAACCAAGACTTTATAATCCAGGCACCTGTTCTCGCTTCAATGTGTGCCGGATTGGTCCAGTTCGACGAATCGGACTGTGTTCGACTCGTCCATTATTCGGCGCAGGACTTTTTCCGCCGTAACTGGGAGCAATATTTCCCGGAAGGAAGGGATAAATTGGCGTCAGTCTGCTTGACTTATCTTTTATTTCAACCATTCAAAATGGGCGCTTGCTCAGGGCCCACTGAGTTGACTGATTTCGATCAACGCGTCGAAAAGTACCCGTTGTTGGGCTATGCGGCTAAGCATTGGGGTAAGCATCTTGTTCAAACTTCTCGAGACGACCTTTGGGAGCGCGCCCGAAGATTGCTTCATGATAAGGGCTGTTTTGCAGCTTTGACGCAAGCCTTGTGGTACCTGGACAATGATGGCTACTCGAGTTGGACTGGCAAAGATGGTAGCTCTGAATTACATTTGGCGTCTCATTTGGGGTTGACCAAACTGGTGGCTGAACTCGTTGAAGAGGGCTTCAGCCCTGATATCAAAGATGTGAATGGAGAGACGCCCCTTATGCTCGCCGCAGTGCAGGGCGACGTGGATGTTGCAAAGGTCCTTATCGAAGCCGGTGCGTCTGTCAATTGCGTTGACAATACGGGTTGCTCTCTGCTTTATAAGGCTACGGACCTATATAAAGTAGCATTTGTTCAGTTGCTGGTCGAACAGAAAGATTTGGACGTGAATATTGCACATGCAAGACATAATAACTTTACTCCATTGATCCGTGCAGCCGTGGATGGGTATACAGAGATTGTTAAATTGCTGGTGTCAGTGCCTCAGTTGCAAATCAACAAAACCTGTTCCGAACCTGCCGGCGCAACTGCGTTAATCTATGCAGCTAGTGCAGGAACGCTTGATTGTGTCAGGGTTCTTCTTTCTCAGGCCGACATCGATATTAATTTACAGGATGAAAGAGGTGCAACCGCTCTAATATATGCCGCGGAGAATGGATACACAGAGATCGTCGAATCATTATTAGAAAGAGGCGCAAACACTGAAGCGCTTGAGGTTGGTACTAGGGGAACCGCGCTCATGCGGGCAATTGACTACAACGCCATCCCAGTCGTGAAATTACTACTTCAGCACGGCGCAAACGTGCACCACAAGGATTGTTTTGATCGAGGCATGCTTCATGGTGCAGCATGTAATGGTCGATCGGAAATCATAGAGATTCTGCTCGAATTCGACCCTACATTGGATATCAACATGCAGGATGTCAACGGTAAAACGACATTGCACGATGTCGCTCGACTCGGATACGATGCTACAGCCAAAGTACTTCTAGATCATGGTGCTGATCCAACCGTCAAAGATAAATTCGGCCGAACACCAATCCGTATTGCTCGAGAGGTTAACCATAGCGAAATCTTGCAACTGCTTCGAGATGCTAGACGACAGCGAGAAGAGCAGAAGAGACTTGGTAGTGATGAAGTTGACTTGCTGCCGCCAAAACGAACTGATACTGGCACGATAATTTTACCCCCTCGCCGCACAGATACAGATATGTCCGTTGATAACGAGTCTCTTCCCCTCTGGGCATTGGCCTATGCCAATTTGACCGACGAAGCCACAGAACGTCTATCTGGAGAATTGAACGAAGACATCAATGGCAAAGATCCAGATATGGGCGAAACAGCTCTTCATCATGCCGTTGCGAATAACAACGAAGAAATCATGCGTCAATTGATTTCTCGTGGTGCCGATCTCAACGCCACGAACAATTACGGACGAACACCATTGCATCTAGCGGCTCTGTATGTCTGTCCTGAAGCCGGGGAAATCCTCCTTGATGCTGGTGCCGATGTCGACGCTCTTGATCAGTGGGGTGCTACACCTCTCGAATTGCGTGGTGCACTGAACAAATCGCTCGGTGTCTTACTCATCGAGCGTGGTGCGAAATTGCCTGATGAGACAAACTCGTTGAATGCGTACCTTGAACTGGCGATCGTTGATGGTAGTGCCAACGCAGTTCGTCGGCTGGTAGATGCTGGGGCGGAGCTTTGGAGGAAAGATTGGTATGGCAGGACCCCGTTTATGATAGCTAGGAGTTATGAGCATGAAGATCTTGCGAATCTATTGTTGGAGTTGGGTCGATCGGCTGGTTCTTCGAATGTATCTCTGAGGTCGGGGTCGACGGATGAAAGTGCCTCGACAACTGCGACTACTGATACCGACCTGACATCTTTAACGGAGGTAGAAGAGGGGTTCATCAAAGAGATTCCATTCGACGACGACATCAAAATACCGTCCGAGCAGGCAGAGTCAGTTAAGCCGGCGGAACCGGAAGCCGTCAGGATAGCCGAAGTGGCGCCCGCGGTGACGACGATGATTCCAAAGGGAGACGTTTCATCGCAGACATATGTTCCGCAAATTGCTTCTGTGTTTTTGGTTTTGCTTGTCGCTATTTTTGTTGCCTTGATGAAACGGCATCAAGACGTTTGAGCATTGTCCACTCGTACATATATGATGTTTCTCGATACCCACGCTTTCTATGCACATATGTCTGTTTGATTTGTATTACAAGAAGTTGACCTATAGCAACGGGGAAACATGTCAAATGGAGTTTTTCTCTTGCGTTCGTCAATATGATGCATTCATACCTCCTCCAACCTCCACAATCATCAAATTGCCACGTGTAGAAAGACCGATCAAAATCATCATAAGATACATACGTCAAAATCTGAGGATGTCCGAACTTTTTATAACCATTTTCTCAAGTAAAACAGCTCGTATCAATACTGAAATAACAACTCAATTACAAACATACACAAGCTGACAAATGATAATACAACCCCAGAATTCCCTTTCCGTAGAAAAGAAAACAACCCACAAAAAGAAATAAAGAGAAGAAGGGTCGTGCTTTGCATATTGATCACAGGGGGGTTGCACGAAAAGGCAACGAGAGTCGAGAGGAGAAAATCCTACGTATCGCCCAGACTGGAATAGACTCGATCATTTGCCACGCAAACCAGGAATGAGGTCTCATAACTAGTCGATACAAGTCCGCAAAAGCATCTCCAATGAATCAAGGAGTAATTATTCTTTGGGAAATGGAGTGGCGGGACGTGGACGTGATTGGGGAGACGTCAGCTCTCTGGGGGGGGGGAAATGTGATGTATCACGGTTTTTGCTATCATCAAGTCACTAGATATATTGCCTCATTATGATCACAGCTATTTTAACTAGTGACCGAGCGCAATGGATTATGAGTATTCTATCTGCGTTATTTTCCATATCTCTCAAAAAGCAATCGAATGAATAAACATGGGTGAGCTTTTCACAGGCACTACCTAGGTAGTAGTTACGTCGTACTTTCGAACCTTTTAATAAGGTAGCATTTATTCCAGCCTAACTCTCATCAAAGCTTCACTACATGACTAGCCCCTGCCTAGATAAGAATCCCATCGCCCTGGTGATCCCAAATCAACGGTTTTTAGAAATCCCAAGGATACGGGTCAAACTCAAAATATCAAGGGGGCTGGGACCTAGGTCACGGGTGACGACGACGTAAAAAGTAATTGTGCGCAAAAGAAAAAATGTGTGCTTTGATCTCTCATGAAGATGGGGTCAAATTCCCGGTAACCGAGTCTCTGGGAACACACTAATCCCGTAATTGGAAAGACTAATTGACGACGGAAATACCGGCATAATTTGGGTTTTTTCCAAAGAGAAAAACCAATATATTTTGAGACTTTTTGAGGCAAGGTAAGTAGTCATACTCCGTAAGTGCGAGATGCGAGACAGAAATAGATATACGTAAAGCGTGACTATTTACTGGGGTATCCACCATCCTTGGGCCTTCGGCAATTGATGCATTGAAGGGCTACGGTATTTCAAAAGAGCCGAGAATACGAGGTACAGTGTCAAGTCTACGTACGTATAACTATGCAATCGAACGTTGCAATTGCTACGTACTCTTTTGATGCGTTTCCAAAGATTTAGTCCCATTGATCACAGAATCGTCATCTACTATGTACTCCAGACATTTCGGAGTAATCTCGGTGGTAGCAGTTGTGGAGAAACTACGCGAAGATCAACTACCGAAGGAACGAGTATCTACTGTTAGCTTCAGACATGCTGGAGGCACCTATTACTTATTTAGCTATTACTAGGTTCACGCCTCCCAAACTACGTAGTTGTTGGCTAACTTTTCCAGAGACGAAAAGCCCCAGGCTGCGTAAGCATTTAGCTCGGCGCTGGAGATCATTGTTAGTACTCCGGATGCCCGGACGTACTAGCATGCAGTTTTGCCTAGGTATTTTCTGTATAGAGTCGTAGTCGCAGAATCACATGTTAACGAAGACATTGCTATGCAATGATTTCGGCAGGCAAGAACGACAACACGAAACATCGCGGTATTAGTGGCCATCATCCGTAAACATAGTATCAGTAGTTGTGGGCATCAAAGGACGGTGAGAGCTGAGATGGGGCTCTGCAATATGTCATCGACCGGAATTTGCCATCCAGGCTTCCACCAGCTTCTCGATTCTCCAATAAAGAGGCACTGGGGAAAAGAGCCATTTCGCGGTATGAAAGCAGAAAGTGGCTATCCTTGCCACCCGCTAAGCCTGTTCCTGAGTCGATGACTCGATGCGCATTGTGAAACATGCGCCTCGCTTGGTACCTATATGACGGCAAATACAGGAAGAGTGGCGCCTGACAACTAATAACAAAACTCAGTTTTCTGGATACTATCTCAGCTGCTATGGGGACAAGCCAATGGGTACTTACTATAGTAGTATGGGTCTATGATCGTATGGCTGCTGACTTTTGTAGTTGGTTCTGTTGGGTTGGTTGGGTCCATCTCACGGTCGGTATTAAACATCTAACTATTCTTGCCTTTGGCCCTCTTGAGGCCATTACGACGCGATACAATGTTTGCGTACGAATGGTAACCCGCCTTCCATGGTACGGTACAGTACGGTACGGGCCGGCTAACGCCGGTCCGTTCCTTCGGTACCAGAAATCGGAAATCGTCCCATCTTCATCTTGCATACGACTTTTTGAAGATTGGGTGGGATGATAGTCTTACTTCATGTCAGATAACTTCACTTTCCCACCCTATCTTGACTAGCAGCAGTAATGTTCGCTAAGTAGAGTGTCTAAAGAGCCAATTAATGTACAAGATGCATATGACAATCGCATCTCCGTACTGATTTCCGGATAGGAGCAACATCTCATACTTATCTACCTCCTTCCTCATCTGGCAAGCGTATCGCTTTACAAGACGGTACCTTGTGATCAAAAAATCCTGCTCAACTAGTTGCTATTCTTTCTTTCCAAGAATAATTGTAGATTGCATAGTCATAAATCACGTGTATAATATGTTGTAATAACATGACGCACTTATCAAGCAAAGAACTACCAAAAAAAGTGATTCATCCATCTCCAACGACTGTTGAAACGTGCTAATGAGCATTCCAAGATTGAATGAATCCTTTTTGATAATTTCGGAGCCAGCCGACGAGGCTCATACCCGAATCTTTGGGACGGATAGCTCGCCGATTCACGCTCCCTTGTCACTTGCCCCTCCCCCCGCCCCTTTTGTCGTATTTTTTTAAAGTTTGGGTATTCGGTAACATTTTTCAAAAAAAAACTCTAAAAAGTGAAGTGGGAGTTACTCTACTACTCGACCGAGATGCCAGGAACTTGAAGGTTGAAACAGAGGGTATTAAAGAACAACGGCGTCTTAATGTCTAAATACTCCGTACTTAGTTTGTTACTTGGGTTGAAGAAATGCAACGTCCCGATAATGGATGCATCGAACAAAATTTACTTTGATGCCGGGAAATTCGGGGAATTCGTATCTCGAGTCAGTGTTTTGCCGTACCCAAGTTTCTATCTGGTATTTTACAATAGTTTTGACATGCATTGCCCTGATAGGGATAATCAATGGATCGTCCTTTTACCTTATAAGTTATCTTTGCCATTATCATTATGCAATTAATATTTGAATCTGACACAATGTTGATCAAACGAATCATGCTTCACTCGCTTCCGTTGGGCGTCAAGGAGGGTTACTATCACTAGAATGAACTTAACGACAGATCCGATGATCAACAATCAATGCGGAAATTACTACATTTGGGCAGCAGACCTGTCATATAATAGTGTGTACTACGGCAGTAGCCGTCTTCGAGTCTCGAGTTCCAGCACGCAATCATAATACGGAGCACAAACCACTTATACAAACATAGCCACGTGCGTTAGATAAGTGATTGATGTGGAAAAGAAAGAAGAAACGAGAAAAATGGTCGAAAACGTCGACTAGTAAGACTTTGTACTCCGTATGGAGTGGGTATTCCGGCACAATACATAACTATGGCTGAGGCAGTAGGCAGCCACATCCGCTGGAAGATTAATTTATTTTTTTCTGGAAGGCAGCATTTGGATCTTCTTTGATGATTTCTAGAATGGTCAACTCCTTTGAAAACAATAACGGTAGAACCTTGGGAAGGGAGATAAAGAAGATGATATAGATTATCCTGGTTCTTACAATGAAACTACATCATGAAAGACCAGGAATGGCCGGTATGACCACACGAATGGCTTTCTCTGTTCACCGGTGTTCATTGAATCTCGTTGCGTTTCTTATCTTCGAGAACGGGCAAGTCATGTCACTTCTCACAATGGCGGTCTGTCTGCTCTCTCAAGTATGATGCGCGTCGTTCGGCGTTAGATGGTTGCTCAACTCACCTGCAACCAGGCAACATTACGTATTTATTCAGTCTTCCTTTTTTGCTTTTCTCTCTGACCGCCTCTCTCCGCCTCTGACGTTCACGAGTCTCATTTCTTTTTTTTTCACATGGTGGGCGACGACAGGCCGTTTTTTGATCCTTTCTGGCAGGCCCGTTCTCAAGCTATGCACACAAAGAATTTAACAATGAAAAATGCAAAAGGTTGGAAATAAGTCGTAAGATTGTCCTATTATTGGTTACACTTACTTATTCTTTTAGATGGCCGGGAAGCGCTCCAATCGTAAAAATACTTTTGCGCCGAATGACATTCATGGATTCAAACAAGCCGTTTCAAACAAGGGAACACTGACCACTAGGGATTAAGCATTGCCGGTGGTGATACGGCCTGATCTAAAAAAGGACGCCATACATTGATACGACAATACTTGGCCAAAATGATAAAAGGCGGGTCAGGCGGTAATGTGGATGTGGTACGGAATTGTTGCACGGGGGTCATTCGACAGAGCTACAATACATACAATACCACGCTTAGAACAGAGTGCCTGTAGACTCGGCGTAAGTATTGTAAACCGAGGACAACAGTTGAAATGTACGACGTAACAAATAGTATATCATCGTC
Source organism: Talaromyces adpressus (assembly GCA_002775195.1). Classification (NCBI taxonomy): domain Eukaryota; kingdom Fungi; phylum Ascomycota; class Eurotiomycetes; order Eurotiales; family Trichocomaceae; genus Talaromyces; species Talaromyces adpressus. Next base: position 136,398 of record NHZS01000553.1, read on the forward strand.
CGTTGAGTCCGACTAATCCGGGCTGGTAAACAATGAGCAGAAGCAGGTCCTCGATCAACTACTAGTAACTGAATCTGAACATTCGTCGCCCATGTCCACTTTCTATGAAGTCAAGAATCAGCGCATAATAATAATTAGTTGGTGGGTCAAACCCAACAAGGGCTTCTGATCCAGCGTCTCGGGTCATACATCAGACCCGTACGTAATTTACCGTAGTTACCATACCGGTACATCCTACCAACATTACTAGTACATGCTGCGATCTCAGGGCGGACTGGCAAACCATGTCGCAGCCAGAAATTCGCTTCTTTGATCCTCCATAGTACGTGCTAATCTAAAAGAGCCAATCTGGCTAGTGCGAATCCAAAAACCAGGATCCATACCATTACACAAATACTAGCCCTAAAACTACATAGTAGGTGTTAGTCCCGTATTATACCGAGCTGCCCTACTTTGTACCCACCGGCGAAAAAATGACCACCCCTCTTCTCACCTCTCAGGCTCTACCTTTTGATTTTTATCCTTTTTTATACCTCCGACGGTCTCTCCGAATGGATGTCCGCGGTCCAGTCTATGTCTCTATGATTCAATACGGTGTCGATATTTTAGGTATAGTACATAGCACAGTACATACACAAACTGCCGTTTAGTGGAGCCACACTAAACAAGATAAGGTACGGTCCACCCCTCCTCTATCCAGCCATTCTGTTTATGCTTCGCTTTTGTATCTGACTGGCCAAGACGTTACGAGAGGAACAGAGAGAGACAGAAAGACATAGAACCCGTCCGTCGCCTTCGTCAGAACCCAGGACACCAACGCGTGGCAAACCCAGCTATTGCTTCTCTGGCTGCAGCTTTCTTTTTGTATCCGTCAAATTGACTACGGACCAGTGTACAGACTCAACGGCACCTCCGACATATGCTGTACCAGGTCTAACAGCTGTCCAGCAGATTCTATTTCTTCTTGCCGGGGTTCATACATATGCAGCTGGCTGCACCGCCCCTGGTGACGAATAGGTAACTAGTTATTTCCAAGACAGCGAGCGCCTAGAACCTGCCCGCCACCACGGACTAGCTACTGCACAACGAAACTCATCTCACCTCACCTCTTCGTGTGTCGTCTCAACTCTCTCACCGGTTCGTCGCCTTATTCTGCTACTAGACACCAATACATACATACATAAACATTCAAATTTCAGCCGAGACGGACGACTACAGACGGAACACACGAGGAGATACCCATATTTCCTATTCAGCCATTTCAGTCAAAGCCGGTCATGTCATGCCATGCCCACTGGTTCTCGAGTAGGTGACGCAATGGGCATGTCGGTAACACTGCTATTGTCTTGAACACCCGTCAGACAGAAACAGAAACTTCTCAAATCAGATAACGCTTTCAACGGTTGAGTATTCAATTGGTGGTTTGGCAATTATGATGACGGCAGCTCCCGATGATTCGTGGGTATATCATCCAATGTCGATCCCGACTTCGACGTCAGATTTAGGGGATATGTCTTATTATTTTGGTTCTCCTTTTGCTCCTGAAATGTCTGGAAACTATATGCCGCCGACGACGACTTCTTCGGCAGGCCATTACGATTCTTCTTTTGATGCTGCTAGAGCATCATCTTCTTCCGATAGAGGGCAAGAGGCCGCAAATGAGAGCCAGATCACAACTATGAACGTGGATATGGCACAAAACAGTCAACTACAGACCTACCCTTTACTATTCACCGCGGCATCCGAAACCCCAAGATTCCAGCATCTCTATCAGCGATGGTGGGAAGACGATGCTCAAACCGTGCTGTGGAGTTTTGACGTTCGCCAAATCAGTCTGGTCATTCGATTCGGCTTCTTCCATGATAGCGATCAACCTCGCATGATTCTGCATCGACGCAACGGCAATGTTCTCGAGACGTTTTTGAACTCTCTGCTACCTCCCATGCAGTTACAATACATCCCTACTTTGACGCAGAGTCAGAAAGTCGAGGAGATTTTGAGAAGGTGTCAGGCGACAATGCCAATGAACTTGCCGTGGAGTTGGTATCCGTCGCAAGCTCTTCGGGGCCCCGAGCCGTCGGTGATCGCGGGTGAGATTGAGGCTGAGAGTCAGATCCATTTCAAGGCGGTGCCGTTTGAGGCGTGGGTGAGATGCTCGTTGGGGTTCCCGGCGGCTGAAGCAGATTGGTTCTTTTTGCAGCATAATGCTTTGTATATCATTCTTCTCAGCCATTTGCAAGCCCATCAATACGAGCTTCCCAAGTACCGGGAAGTTGAGAAGGTAGGCCTTTTTTTTCCTTTATCGAGGCGTTCGTTACTAATGATAGTATACAGTTGCTTCGACAAAAAAGCCCATTCGCCCACAAGGCTATTGTGCAATGTCTCAATCACTTCTCAGATGGAAAAGAACTCCAGCAAACCAGCAAGTCAAGTCTCGATTTCATTGCCGGTCCTATACAAGACTTGTTTCAGAAATATCCCGCCAATCTGATATCGATCTTAAAAAAGCTCAGTGTCATTGCCATCCGATTTCGTCAGACATACATCCATGTACCCAATGTGGACTGGAACAAGAGGCTAGATACCCGAGCAAAATATCTGGACGACTTATTAGCGGCTCTTTCACCGACGGATTTGGCACGGTCATTGACTCGCTCCGATCAGGCAATGTTTGCTCAATTATCGCGTGAACAGCTCATGGACGAACAGAATCCGATTGCTGAGATCTTGCATACGCGATGGTGTGATTTGGTCATGGCTGTTAGAGAGTATTGCACTGCCATGCCGGAATCTCTGCAATCCATTCAGGAATGTATTCAGGTGAGCTTCAGCTCCTTGACTCACGGGGATATCAACTGACAGATATAGATACTTCATAACATGCGAAACTATAATTCAACCCTCGCGCTGATTCACGGCCTCCAACACATCAGCATAAACTTTCTCTGGGTTAACTCAACCGCCCCCATCACCACCACATCCAACACTGCCCAAACCCAAACAGTCAGCGTCTATTCCCTCACACCACAAAACGTATCCTACCTATCAGATTCTTCCAATAACTACGCCTCATACCGACACACAATGAAAGTTACGCCCGGCATACCCTTCCTGCTTCCACACATCATCGAATACCGACAACATGGCGAGGCGGCTCTTGATGAGTTGTTCACCACCACGACCTAACCTTTTTTCTTACGTTTTTTCGGATCTTTGGTTTTATTAAATTCTCTCATGTATAAACACACTCTTGAACTCAACTAGCTTGATCCGTGATCGCTTGTTTGCTTGTCAGTCTACCAATCTGATACTAGCAGAATGCCTGCCTGTCTTTTTGTCTCTTGCCGTTTTAGGGGTTTACTGTTTCCAATCTGTCCGATTTACAACGCATTGCTGGAGATTGATTTGAAATTTCTGTTCCGGTTGTTTTTGGCTGTTCGGCCTGTCTCTCTGATCTGCTGTCTCTTATCATGGTTTTGCGCAAAGTACTTACGTTTGTTCTTTTGATAGCCATTGCTTGGGTGTTTTTGAGCAGTATCATCATCATATACCATTATAGAGAGAAAGAGGACAAGATGCGAATCACGACATGTAGAATGTTGCTTTTTATTAGTTGCTTGCTTGCTTCAATGTTACGGCGTTCGTTTTGCTGATCTTTGGTACCATATCCATATATCCCTGCGCCATATACATGGTGCTTCAATGTTTCAATTTGTTGTTTTCTGCTTTTTGGCCTTTTAGATACATACATGTGCAGCGATGCAGTCAACATTTTATTACCAGGTCATACCCAGAAATCTGTCTGATGCTACGGTCACTTGACGCTTTTTTCGTTTTGGTTCCATGCATGCTATTGCTATCTATATTTCTTCAAGAATCCTACTACAAGCGCGGCCAGGTCAGTGCTCAACATTGGAGATTCCTTGCATCCGACATACCCGACTACTTACATACCTCCATACCTTGAGACTTTGGGTCGACGCAATGTATGAAACTCAGGCATATGAGATCTGCTTATATCAAAGTTTGTATTTGTGTACAAAGATGTATCGACGAGCTGTCGGACACGATTCTTCAGCGCATCAGGCTTCATGAGGGGATCAGGTATCAGGCACCACTGCCTGCATTACCTGAGAAACCTGACCGAGTTCTTCCTCTGATTCCAACTATATACTAAACATAAAGTACTAGCAAATCTGGAAAGTAATCAATCTTCACAAGCAAGTCAAATCTTGATGGAACTATGTTCAAGCCCTATCACCAGACTCTAATGCCATTGGACATAGCTTCGGCAGTTGACTTGGTCAATTCAAAATTTACAGTATTGTTCGGGCACGTAGGGATCTATGAATCAATACTTTTGATTTGTCGATGGTAGCCACTGTTAAAATGGAGAACTCCCTTATTGGTTCATGCATGGTTTCTCAGCTGTATATGATTTAGAAAATGTGTGTAGTACGTGTGACCTCGGGACCTAGATGCATGTAGGTATGTGTTTTACTGTGCATATATGAGGCTGGCAGGATGATTGACAGGGATCTACCAATAGATCAGTCTAGATTGTGGAATTGAGGTGATGTACCTGATACCTAGACGTCTACTCCGAATGCCTATGTTCAGTAGGTATCGTGTATATTGGACATCAGAAGATACCCCGTATATATGCCCGACCTACAGTCAATGGAGCCAACGCCTCCATGAACCCTTCAAGAAAATGTCAAGCATACTTATGTACATGTGTAAGCTTGAGACATGTAACAACCAGAATTATACTAGGGATGTGTTCTCATTCCTAGAATTCAATTCTTACCTTCCAAGATTGGAAATGATGATGATGACAATGGCTTTGTTCGTGTATGCAAGATACGGCTTGCATGGTCGAAGCCCTAAAAGTACGTAACGACGTCGCATACGTGCCCAGTCAGTATTCGAATGTTCTGCTTCCATACACACGGAGAATTGAAGCCGCCAAAATTAGTGGGCGGTATTTTGGTATGTCTGAGACAGTTTGGTATTGGTAAATTTACCAGAAACAGAAACGAACTGAACAAACTAAAAGTGAAGCTATTCCCATGCATGTATACAAAGAGGTAACCTCAACTACATAAGATAATAAAGACCAAAATAACCAAAATTGTCAGACTTCGACTCAATGTTTGCACCACAACTGGACTCCTTTGGCTCTTCATATATACCTAGGTACATGTATACTTTCCGAGACAAATTGATAGTGATAGATTATCTCCAAAGAACTGATCCAACACCGCAAAGTACAGGTGAGCACATCCCAAAATAGTGAATGATCCAGAGGTCGTATTACCACCATTTTCAGCTCGTTGACTGTATAGCAGTCTGTTTCCGATTCAAGTTAAACAAGCTTATAAAGAGAGTATGAAGTTATTCCCATGCGTACAAAGATGCTTTATTATACGGACATCTCCGACATTTCAGAATTATGGAGAGAAAAAGAAAAGACAGCGGATCTTACCGTCTAAGTCAAGTGTGACCTATCGACCGCCTGGCTGTCGGCTCTTTGTTCCATTGCCCATATTTAAGTCAAATATCTCTCTCACTTCCTCACTTTTTATTTCAATATCGAGACACTTTCCACTGAGAAAATCCAACCTCGAAAAGATGGTGTACATCATGAAAATCTACGTCGACGGCGGCTGCCGCAGAAACGGTCGTTCAAACGCCGTCGCCGCAGCAGCAGCCTGCGTGAAGAACAAATACGGCAAATACAAGATCTGGACGCGCAATATCACCTACAACCCTACAAATCAACGCGCCGAAATCACAGCCATCATCATGGCGCTCGAACTCGCGTTGGAAAAGTACGAAAACGACCTAGACCTATTGCCCCAAATGGATGTGGAGATCTTCTCGGATTCCAAGTATGCGGTGAATTGTATGAATACATGGATCTACAAGTGGTGTCGGAACGGATGGACAAACTCTGCTGGAAACGAGGTTGCGAATCGAGACTTGATTGAGGAGGCGTCGGATTTGGATGATCGGGTCGAGGAGATTGGATCTGTGAAATACACCTGGATCCCTAGGTCAGAGAATGAGGTTGCGGATGAAGCATGCAACGAGGCGATGGATGCTCAGGAAAGGCAGAATCGCAGGTATTATGATTCTTCTTCTGATGATGATTATTACTAGTGGTGCTATAACGTGTTTTGGCGGGGTATCATCAGGGTTGCTGGTTGGTGTTGGGGTCTTGGCCTAACCCTTCTTGAAATATCATGTGTCGACATACGACGATTAATTCATAGACAACGTCGAGCTATTCCCGTACAAATAAAATTAGACATCTGGAGTTCATACTGAGAATATTCATTAGCAAAGAGAGTGGATCGTACCGTTGAATCTGCTTCTACCCAAGTTTCGGGGGTTTGAATCAGCCGGGATATTCCATATCATAGACTGGGATGTTTCTTACCCTTTTCTTTTCTTTTCTTTTAACCAGAGACTAGTGGATGGCCGAATGCTGCGGGATGGAGAGAGACGAGAGAGAGGAGAGAGAAAGGAGGCAAAGATGGGAGGGGGGAGAGAGGGAGGTACTGGGCTATTTGGGATTCGTCTTCCGATACTAATTGCTAAAATCTGCTCTTCTATATTATTGCTACCCATATTTTCACCTCTTCTGGGTTTATAGCGTCCTCGTCTTCTGTATCATCGCCTAGCCAGTCACCAAAATCATCCAGGGGATCAAAATCGTCGTATCGCACCAGAATGAATGTGTTTCCTTTGAGATATGCGAATATGTGATAGTCCACTTTACGCTTAGAATCATTGGTTTATTGAATTTATGCCTTACGGCTTCAAGGTTCCTCGGTTCGTGATAGCATCTCCCAAGGTACTCCTAATGCACGTATGTGAACCTTCCGTCTCAGGCAATTACAAAGCTGCAATACTTCTGACGGAAAAAAACACATGTATTCACAACAAGGAAAGATCATTATACAAGCATTCCAGATGTTATCCCACAATTTAATTCTAGACAAACTCCAGAACACCCCACACAGCATTGCAATTTTATCAGAGTTGAGCAACATATGTCAATCACCATCACCACCACCACATCTTGTCCACTAGTTGCTTGGGTAATGTTTCGTTGGTATCGTACATAATGGTCATTTGTTTCTGGAGTTCTGACATCTCCCCATGCTCTTCTTGCTCGGATATCCTTGGACTGTTCACACCCAAATCAAACCGGACCGTGTCAAGACTTCACCGAGAGATAATTGCTCAACATTCCTCTCAGCGTAGCTAGTTTGACTGGTTTGGAGAGATAGTTGTTCATTCCAACATGAAAGCACTTCTCTCGGTCGCCCTCGATTGTACTTGCAGTCAAGGCGATTACCAAGACCTCCTTCACGTTGGGATCTGGGTCATTGCGTAGTTCACGAGTGGCATCGTATCCGTCCATAACGGGCATTTGCACATCCATTAGCACCATGTGGAAGGGTTTGCCCTCATTGGAATGCCTTCGCACAGCATCAACAGCCTGTCGACCATCACTGTAAGCTTCACACTGTAGCCCTAGGCTAGTAACGATCTTGACAGCAATCTTTTGGTTTATGAGATTATCTTCAGCAATACAAACTCGAATTTGGCCAGGGGGAATCACTTTGAGGTCGCGGATCATTGATTGTGGTAATTCCTGAATCTGTCGTTCGCTTGCAGCCTCAGTTGTGGTGATCTGCAATGGCAATTGATCTCTTTCCCTGGTGAGTTTCGGAGCCTTGTGAAAGGGTATGTGGAAGGTAACAGTTGTGCCCACTCCCAAAGTGGATTCAAGCGAGATTGTTCCACCGAGGACGTCTTCGATAATCGCCTTACAAATACTGAGGCCAAGACCACTTCCTCCGTACGACCTTGCCGTAGAACTGTCCGCCTGAGAAAAAGGTTTGAACAATCGCGACTTTTGTTCATCTGAAATTCCAATCCCGGTATCAGATACTGAGCATTCCAGACGAATTCGGCGTTTTCCTGCTCGGGTTACTTTGCCACTGACGCTGACGGATCCGTTGGGTGTGAACTTGTAGCTATTGCTGAGAAGATTCATAATGATTTGATGTAGTCGCACAGGATCGCCGAGAACCACCAGATCTGGAGGAATTTGGTCCAGATTCTCAACCGTTTTCAACTTTTTGTCCCGATTAGCATGGAATAGTGCATGCACTACCTCAGATATAGTATCTTTCAAATTCATAGATACTATTGACAGTTTCATTTTACCCACTTCAAGTTTCGAGAAATCCAATATGTCGTTGATCAATGCTAGAAGAGTGTCTGCGCAAATCCGAATTGACTCCATATATTCGCCTTGCTCCTTACTTAAATTCGTTTCTCTCAATAGCTCGGATAGACCTATAATTCCATTCATTGGGGTGCGTAGATCATGAGATATGTTGGCGAGGAAAGTGGACTTTGCGTTTGCTGCTTCTTCTTTGAGCTTGATATTATGGATGGCTTCCGCCTCAGCAACCCTGGCAATTTCTTCAGCTTGACGAGCTTGAACAAGCGCACGCTTTTGCGCTTCAATCATCGTTACGTTAGAAGCGGACACTTTATTTACTTCGTGGAAAAGCATGGCGTTTGCAAGGGAAATGCCGATCTGGTTGCAAAGCAACTCTAAGACAACAACATTTCTCTGAGTGAATGAGGACGGGCTGCCTTCGATCTGAATGACGCCTATAAGATTATCCATGTGTAATATGGGTAATGCAATCACAGATCTGCCCAGAGGATATTTCGTCTTGTAAGTGTCAGTGATATTAGGAAAGCGGTCGTCTTCTAGGATGTTTTGAATGAGGACGACCTCGTTCGTTCGTATGACGTAGTGCGAGACATGCTGGGCAATATTGTCTTTCATCTCAGAGAATGGTAAACCATCAACATATGAGCTGTTCCCGTGTTCGAGGTCTCCTACTGCAGCAACTGCGAATCCGATGCCCTCAAAATCTTTCGCTATGATCGCTATATTAGCGCCGTTGCATGCTTCCAGTAAGATCTCAACCATTCTTGTGAGGAGTTTGTGTATTAGTAACTCAGAGGACATGACCTGGCTTGATTCCAAGATTATGGACAAATCAATAATATCTGTTGAACGTCAACTCGTTAGAAATCCGTAGAAAAAAATACTTATGAGATTCGGACCCACCTAGGCCAACACTTGAAATATCCAGAAATCGATCGTTTTGAGCTTTTCTCTTCTTCGCAATCCAGAGTTGCTGTTTATCGTGCTCAATGATATTATGCGATTCCGCTATGGCTTGTGTGGGCGTAGGATTAAGTGCAAGTCCCTCTTCTAGCGTTTGGCACCCAACGTCGACATTTTTCAAGGATTTAAAGGTTTTGAGCAACCATTCATGTTTTTCAGCAACTTGTGCCGCCTTCCCAGTGGCACTAATTGCAGACCATGCGATAATGGCTTCCTGTATCACTGAACACGCCACCCTTTTGATACCAAGTCGAATAAAGCATTCGCCTTGCAGCTCGAGAGTAAGAGCTTCCTCAAGGGGCCATCCGTGAATATGACAGTGATCGAGAGCTGCTTCATATGCCTGAAGAGCAGAAGTGGTATCACCACGGACTTCGTAGATCAATGCGTCTAGTAATAATGACCACATTCCGTAATTTGCGTTACACGCCCTTTGTGCAAAGTCGATCTCATCCTTGAGTTCGAGCACAGTCTGGAGATCCTCTTGAGCACCTTCCATGGTATTTTGAAGTCTGACCGTGAGCAAAGAGAGTGCCAAGTAAAATATCGCGGCATATCTCACTCGAATTGACCATAAGCTGGGAACAGTGTCCAGTAAGGACTTGCCTACCTCAATGGCCTTTAGATGATGTCCGAACACATAGAGAGGGATCATCGATAGTCCATGATAAATATTGCGAGGGCGATCAGGGTTACTCGCGTGGCTTTCTAAGAACGCTACAAACTCATCTGATTCATGATTATCATCTGACATGACATCTTCAGCACTCTGCCACGCAGTTTTTCCTTGCAAGCTCCGCGTAACTTGCCGCACACCAATTATGGTGGCGCCCGCGCGAGTGTCACTGGGCCACTCTGGAATATCCATAGGACTTTCATCGCAAAACATCTCTAACTGCGCCATGTCGTGCCCCAAATATAGTCGAGTCATTGCCATCGACGACAAGCTCATTAATGTGACATAAGGATCGCCAGACAACAGTGATGATTCAATTAGAGTTTCCAGGACAGGCAGAGATGATTCTATGGAGACTCTTAAGTGACTCACGAACAAGTTGTATATCATGGCAGCCCTATGTTTGAGCCATGTCTCTGTGCAACTGTCGATGAGGCTTTGTGCCAAATCGCTGAGTCTCACTGCTGTATCGAAGTCCCGGAATCGACTAAAAGCAACCATTGCCAAATGAGTACAGCCGATGATGACGTGGATAAAACCACCACGATCGACGTGTAGTTTAACCATCTCAATCGCCATTCGATAAAAGGCCAACGCATCATCCCAATAAGTTACTACCATTGCATCAGCCAGCACTGTTCCAATTGTGCTCATGTTGACGTCCTCTTGGACGGCTGTTGGGTAAAAGTCCACGTCAATGCAAGCTTTCAGCTTCCCGTATTCGACATCACATTGCTCGAAGGTTGTAGGCTTCCGCAAATGGACACCAAGCTCATCCAGGCACGTAAGTAATGATTCCATCGCGTGGCGGTGGTTCCCATTTTGTGAATTTATTTTTGCTTTTACCACCCATGCCCGGGACCTGTGTATCGGGCTCGTGGAATTCAAAAACACCTGGTTGAGCAATTTCTTGGACTGCTCGACGTGACCCTGAGACCAGAAAGCTTCCGCAGCAGCTACATGTAATGATAGAGTCTCATTCAAGTCCACGTCCGGCGCGTTGGCATCCCAAGGATTGGCCTGAAGAAGGTTGAGACAATGACGGAAGAGCCACAAAGCAGTTGACCCAGCACCAGTTTGAGCAGCAAGTTGAGCGGCGTCCCATAGAACCCTTCTATACTCGAATCTACCAGTAACAGATTCCTCTATCAGACGTGACGCAAGGGCGATATGATGTCCCAATGCATAACGACTTTCGGAATCAGGTGCCGATTTTATCATGGTCTCGGTAATAATGAAGTGCATTCTCTCCACCATATCACTTTCCCTGAGAGTGGGTGCAACTTGTACCAGTCTATCATGGACAAATCTGCTCCAATTAGTTAGCTTGCATATTCTTTCTTCCATATCCTAGAACGTCGACAGTACCGAAATTTATCATCTGTCTCCCAGGGAACGATAATATGTTCCTGAAGGAGAAATCGTAACCCATCCACTAAATCTGCCTCCGATCGCCTGATGAGATCTATAGAAGAGGAGTTCCCATTACCTTGGCCATTACTTTCCGCATCGAAGGATAGTAATGGACTGGTCAAGATTCTCTGCAACAAAGAAAACGAAAAAGTAGTACCCAAAAGAGAGCCCCAGACTAAAATCGCACGTGCTGGAGCAGGAAGTTTATCCAAACTTCTTTGAAGGAAGGAGAAGCCGAGTTCTTCTCCAGCTGAAGAGGTTAAAAATTCGGTAAATATCTGATTCAAGTCAAATTCCCATCGGTTATTCTTCCCGGAGAACCAGATATAGTTCTTCTTGTAGCATGTACTTAACATGATCCGCATGTAGTATGGATTCCCACGACTTTTCTCCTGAATAATAGCTACGAGGGGTATCAACCTCGAATTAGGGTCTTGATGCATTGTGGCTGCCACGTAATCCATGATTTCATCATCTTCCAAGGGATTCAGGACAATCCTGGTAACTCTGGGAGTCCCTATTTCAAAAAGCGACTTAATGCCTTCAGATCTGAGCTCGGACGGGCTGCCAGAGAGTATCAATACGCAAGAATGTCTCGCCTTCACGATGTTGAGGATTAATTCAAGGGACTCATCATCAGCAAAATGGATATCGTCTATGCATATGCAGATCATTTTGTATTGAGATAAAATTCGGAGGATCCGAAGAAAGGTCTTCGTCAATCGCAAGTTCTTGGAGGCGGCGTTGGAGAGGAAGAAATCGCTTTGGCTTGGGTTATTGTCCGAACCTGAATCTGAATGAAGTTCACTTCTGTGTAGCTCTCCGTTGGTTGATGAAATTTGTGGAGTCGGCGAGACGGTCAGAGATTCCGGTCGAACAGTTTGCCTACCTAGTGAAAGAAGATTTTCAGGTAGTTCAAGAACCTTACGAAACGTTGGCCATATTGGTTGCAAAGATGCACGAACGCAACTGTGATATTCTGTTGTTACATCACCTTCAGAAAAGATCTGGCTGAGGAGACTGGCAAGGATGTCTCTAAAGGGCTCGAAAGGTATTTTTTGAGCTGGATCAAGGCGAGCCATAGAAATGTATCCCTCTTCTCGAACGGCTGGTTGTATACGATTCAGCAGATCGGTTTTACCTATTCCCATTTCACCTGTTATTGTAATAACTTCACACCGGCCATTGCGACGAAAGCTTTGTGCAACCCAATTTTTGCGTAGAGAATTCAACGGATCTACATGATCATGCATGTTGGAGTTTCTAGGTATGTGGCTGTCCGGAATTTCCTTGGTAGAATGAGAGTCTTGAGAAACAGTGGGCTTGGCTTGATTGGAACGGCTTCCCGACTTAGTCCTCAGCGTAGTAGAGCCAGAGCTGGAGGAAATGGAATCGACTTCGACATTCTCATGATAGCTTCCGCTTCTGGAGGAATTCGAGTCAAGTGTGTACAACCGACTTGAATTCTTTGCCAACATAAGCTCTTGATAGGAACTTACTTTCTTGACGACGTCGATAATTGTATTAAATTCTGAACTCCGACCGAACATATGCGAAGGTAAGGTGAAGAAGGATGAGGGATTATGCTGTGCTATCTGGAAGTTTTTTAAATCGTCAATGTTACCACTTTCGAGTAGTTGACGAATCTGTGAGAGGTCCCGTTTTATCGATGAAACGGTATGATACCGTTCAGGGGCCGCTTTACGTGTCATTTTCAGAATCACGTCCGATATGGCGTCAGGAACGTCCATCCGTTGCGAAGTAACCGTTGGCAGCCTGTTGCTCAGGGCACTCTGGACGATGTCGACTGGATCAGTGCCACCAAAGGCGGGTTTACCAACGAGCATCATCCAAAAAAGAATGCCAAGGGCATAGATGTCTGCTCGGCTATCTGGCTCTGCAGGTAACCGGCCAGTCTGTTCGGGAGCAATAAACTGTAATTTGTTTCTAACTGCCGGATCTTTAGAAAATGAAACCCAGCCGCCACCAAGGATATTATCAAACGATCCTGCGCCGTTTCCGCTGTGGAAGAGTTTCACAACACCGGTTACGTGGTTAAAATGGAACGTGTCACCCCGAATTTCGCCGTGGATTATTTTCTGTTCGTGGTGGAGATGTTGCAGGCAATCACACGCGTTAATGGCGAAGTCGAGAAATACTGCAATGGGAGTCTGGGTTCTCTCACCATGTTCTCCCATAGCCGAGAAGAAGGATGGGTTGAGCGGTATACATTTGGGCAGTATGTCCGGGCCAGGAGACTCGAAAATGGACGCGATGAGAGGGTTGGCGTCTGCAGAATTATCCGACAGCCGCACTAGCTCGATTGGAATCATGGTGTGATGATTATCTTGCGGATTGGAAGCTCGTGCCATTGATTTGAGAAGCTGAAATTCTCGTTCCAATCTCAGAACGTGTGTTGACACACGAGCTACAACTGGAACCGAGGTTTGGCATCCAGCATTGGATTCGCTATGCGCGGAAAGAGGCGACGGTCCCATTCGGATTCTTGGAGAGCTGCCAGCCAGCAACGACGACCCCGGAGGGGTTGTCGTCGAAGTTGAAGAGTCATATTCAGTGGAATGTCGATGGCCAAAAACATGCCAGTGGTCGTAGGTCGAGTAGTAAGGCTGGATGGAACGATCCCACGAGTAACGGGAGAGTTGCGACAGGCGTTCGAAAAGGCGAGAAGCGCTGGGCTCTTGAGTATCACCCATCTCAAGCCAGGCCCTGCAATCCTCGCAGCGATGACACGTTGATTAAGAGCAATGCATGGATGGCTCTCCTAATGATACCAACAACACAAAAACCAGAGATGTTGCGCAGTAGTAGTGGGGAATGTTAGTTAATATAGCGCTGAAGGACTTGCCGGAGAACAAGCGGTTCTGATAAGCTCGGCCAACCAGAGCCATCTCCGAGCAGATTCCGCAACGGCTTTAGCTCGGTAAGTAATTACATAGCATACATAGTATAACTAACGCGATTTGTCTCTTTCTCCTCCTCTTCTGGCCGCTTTCTTCAGTCTCAAGTAACCCTGCAGATCATGTCCTTGATACCGCATCAACTACACCCATCGTCTCTACCAATACTCTCCGTTTTCTCGCATGTTGAGAGAAATCCTCATAGTGGGCGCGGGCACCGCTGGCCTGGCCAGTGCCATTGCCCTCCACAAGAACCTCATGCCCCACAATGCCAATATCCAGATCTCCATCTTCGAGCGTAAAGAGCAGCTGTCTACGTCCGGAGGAGCTGTCAGTCTCACTCCCATGGCACAGAAGCTGCTTGATGAACTAGGCGTTCTGTCTGAACTTGATAATTTGGGGTCAGAAGGCGGCATCCAAGTCGGTTCTGTCGAGCTGTTCTCGTTGCGTACTTGCCATTCTCTAGGCCAGGTCCGATTTACCGACGAAGACGGAAACAATTATGGCCGTTTTGTCGCCCGGAGAGTAATGCGCTCCAGTCTTACGATTGCAATGGTCGCGGTGATTGAGAAGCTAGAGAATATCTCCATCCACTATAATAAAAAACTCGTTGACGGATCCCCTGATGAGAAAGATGCTAATCGCGTTACTCTTCGTTTCGACGACGGAACAACTGCAACGGGAGACTTAGTACTGGGATGCGATGGCGTCCATTCACCCACTCGCACCCGGATCGTCGATCCCCAAAACGTTGCAGAGTATACCGGCATTTCCTTCATTCAATCTACCTTTGACGCCTCTACCATCAAGTCGCCGTTCTATTTCCAAACCACAGCCATGAATCTCTCACGGCAGATATCGCTGCTGACAACCTTTTGCGATCAGAATCGCGACAAGATCTTCATCGCAGCTATTCTGCCTGTCAGCCAACATGTCGTAGACCAGCACCGCGCCGGCTCTGGAATGGAGTTCCAATTGACCAGTCGAGCAATGACGACTGCTCTCCGGTATATGGTTCGCGAGCGGTCTAGGCAATGTACGCAACCGTGTCTCCGTGAGATGATAGACAAGCCACGGGACTGGATGCTTTATCCTGTATACCAAGTCCAACCCGGTCGAAAGTGGTACATTGACCGTATTTTATTACTGGGAGATGCTGCACATGCTGTATGTATCATGTGCATTCCACGCTTGCTGTTGGATTGACTCGCAACTAAGGTGCTAACTTTTCGTTTCTCGAATTGTAGATGCCACCCCGAGATGAGTCTTCGACATATGCACTTGAAGACGCTATCCTTTTTTCTCAGATCCTCACCCGATATTATGACTCCCCCTTGCAAGACGCGTTTCGTGCCTTTGAAGATCTGCGACGTGGCCTAATAGACAAGGCGTTTGATGCCTCTCGTAAATTATGGCAGGAAAGTCGAGATATGGGTCTTTTGCCAAGTCAGATCAAAGATCTGATAACGCCGATCTCCTCTTCATGGGAAAAATTCACAGAAGCACCAAAGACAGGTACATTCGTCACAACGGCGGCAATTCCTATCCCGACTCACGAAAGTTTTTCGGACTTGTCAGTGTATTCGTTGGCGCAGAGATTTGCCGACAATTAATTCGCAGTTCTTATCATTGCAGGTATTTCTTGGAAACGTTCAATTTTCAATACCATTCACTCATTGACAGGTAACTAGACTATACTTGGAATGAGGAAACATTTTTCTAGATATTCAATCACTAAAAAATTTGGGTACCTCGGTATCCTGTACTGGCACCCTACACGCTGTCTACAGGCTAGTTATATTCTTTTAATGTGAATGACTTACTATTGTCTACTATGTATGTTAACGGTTATGCCCTTTTAATTTTGTTCAAACTTCAACCAGTATCCATATATATATTGGCCATGTTGCTAGTTCTTCTACCTAGGTAGCCCTGATCTCTCAATGTACATGCCTTTTACACTTCCAATACATATAGACGCGAAACACATGTATAAGTCGTCTAGTATTTAGGGCTGCTATCTATTCTTAGCTTTCACTAGCAACGGGCCCTTAAAGTCACTTATCCCAACACTGACCATATCCGGAATCTGGCCCTTGTACAAACCCTTCGCTACATTCATACGTTCCAGGTCGCTAGCCAACTCAAACTCAAATTGCCTTAAGAGCGTGCTCAAAAGCTTGTAAATGTTGGTTGTAGCTACTGTTTTGCCGGTACATTCGACGGCCACCGAGACCAAAATGCTTCAGAAGGCAAGAATTTGTGGCAATGCTGTGGTCACCCCATTTCTAATTTTGGTATTGGTAATGATGCTGGTTGGATGTATCATCGGGAGATATTGAAGAAAGCATGAAGCTAGTGAGGGCATATCTTTCCGTGTCGTCAATTTAGCTTTCATACATTCCTGCCATCAATGACTGGTCACATTCTATATCAAACACCGGAGTGTTTCGTTGCTCTTGCCTTTCTTTCTTCTTCTGTCAACATCACTTAGAATGATTCAGATTCCTGGCATACAGCATCTTCCATCCTGACAACTAGTGGTCAACTTCTGCACTCCCACTTCATCACCACGCTCATCTATACCGTCCCGCTTTCAAGAGACATTATTACAGTATCTCATTGCCAGCGTTCACCATGGCCCTCACCGCAAAAGTCTACGTCGATAGCGGCTGCAGAGGCAATGGAACCCCAGACTCCATCGGCACAGCAGCAGCCTGGATCATGAGAAAATGGGGAGAACGAAAAGACTACGTGACCCATTTACCAAACCCCGACATGGATGGATTTGCGCCCACCAACCAACGTGCAGAGCTCATCGCGATCCTCAACGCGTTCAGACTCCTCAAGGAACAACTGAGGGAAGACAATAGTCGCATTCCACGGGTCGATATTGAGATTTTCTCCGATTCGAAGTATGCCATTGGATGCATGACAGAATGGGCAGATAGGTGGGAGCGTAATGGATGGATGTATTCGGATGGTACTCCAGTTGCAAATTGGAAATTGATAAAGCGAACGCTTGACTTGGAGAATGAGTTTCTCGATTTCGCTCGCGTCAGATATACTTGGATCCCGAGGTCAGAGAACGAGCTTGCGGACCGATTATGCAATGAGGCGATGGATGCAGAATGGAGGGAAATTGTACGGAGAAGAAATCGGTGAAACAGCACAGAGGGAAGCAGAGGGGAGAAAACCCACCGTAAGAATACGTTCTTGTCGTATTGTACCTTCAAATTGTGCTAACAGTCCGCGTGATAAGAAGGTATCTTACGATTTCTTTTATTCGGCTTGCTGAATGCTGGCATGGGCTTGACTTGCCTCGAGTTTCGGCAGACACATTCATTACCAGCGTCTGTGGCATTCTTCGAGTCATTAGAGAACGGTGCAAACGGACTCTAAATCACCGTATACTCGACGACAGGGAATGGCATACATTACTCAGGAATTATTTTCTTCTTACATCATCAACATATCTACGTGAAAGACTGGGTGTACTCTACGGATGACGGATCAAATTTGTACCAAGGCGATGAATAATCAGGAGGAACTGCCGGAGAGTGAGAGCAAACCCATTATTATCACTATGAATCTTCTTGTTATGTTGTTTATCGCACGTACGATTAACTCTACGCCGTGTTGCGGTTTAATATTATTGTATCTGGTGTTGCCGGTAAACGACCGTATTCTATGACAAAGATAGCATGAAGCTACTCCCACTTATACGTCAAAAGTCGAAACTCATCCATGGAAATGTATCAAAAGATAGCGGATCACTCCCTCTTACCATGAGTACCATCAAGTTGAAACCTTATCAATGGATATGCCTACAGTCAGATTTCGGCTTGCTGTCTCAGCCGGGCATATCTAAACTCAAATTGTGGTGTACTCCAGTTTCCTCAGGATCTCACCTGCGCACTGTTGAGTACCCCTCGACATCTGGAGCATACCATTTGCTTTCATCCAGAGAGTCGTTCCCTGAGTTCTGCTACTATCGATCCATAGTCACACCCCCTCGACCCAGATCCTGCAAACATTCAACTCACCCACCCGCTCACCTCCCATCCTCGGCCCTACGACAGTCTACAGGGCCATCTCACGATCAAAAGAAAATGGTCTACACAATGAAAATCCACATGACGGCGGCTGCCGCGGAAACGGTTCCCCCAACGCCATCGGCGCCGCAGCAGCATGGATGCATCCAACACCGCTCGGGGAACTACAACACCTGGACACGCATCGTCACCTCAGGCCCCAATGACGAAGCACCCACCAGCCAAACGCGCCGAAATCACCGCCATAATCATGGCACTCGAACTCGCGCTCGAAAAATATCAAGAGCTTGATGGGAGGCCCTACCTGGATGTAGAGATTTTCTCTAATAGTAAATATGCGGTGGGGTGTATGACGGATTGGAATTATAAGTGGAGTGGGAATGGGTGGATGAATAGTAGGGGGGAGCCGGTTGAGAATCAGGATTGGATTACGGAGGCGTCGGGGCTGGATGATGATGTTGCGAGGGAAGGCAGGGTGAGGTATACGTGGATTCCGAGGGAGAGGAATCGGCTTGCGGATGAGGAGTGTAATAAGTGCTTGGATGAGTAGGAGGATGATAGTTCGGATGAGTATTGATGAGCTTTTACAACTACACTCTCAAGATGGTACAGATAGATACTTGGAACAGTTGAGCAAGAAATACTATTATATCATTGTCACGCTACAAACAGTCCGCGACTTAACTGTCTCGGTGGGGGGGTGTCATTAACTCGTCAATTCGATGAATTCTTCTATTTCTCAAGAAAAACAATCTTCCTGAACCGACCTGACATACAATCTGTCCAACTTGCAAGTCTAACAGTTGTAGTACTTTTCGACCGAATCTTGGAATGTAGGTACTGGTATCATCCAAGTTCGTCCTCGTTTCTTTTCTTTTTTTTTTTATACTAGAGTCAGAAAGAATTTACTGAGCAATAGCATAAGCACGGCGGCGGTCACGCTCCTCAGCAATGGAAAGCTTGACACCCTTGCCCTTGGGGAGGGAGATCCAGGGCTTGTCCTGACCAATGACGAAAACGTTGGATTCACGGGTAGCGAAGGTGTTGTCAACGGCATCCTTGATGTGGACAATGTTGAAACCACCATCGTGGCGCTCACGGTGGGTGATGACACCGACACGACCCATGTTACGACCACCGGTGACCATGGCGATGACACCAGTATCGAACTTGATGAAGTCGGAGATCTTGCCGGTAGCAAGGTCAATCTTGACAGTGTCGTTGACCTTGATCAAGGGGTCGGGGTAGCGGATGCTATAGTCCAGAATTAGCAAACCTTGCTCACTTTTAGGCAAATCTTACAAGTTCATATCGTCCTCCGCCGATCAACCAAAGCTTGGTCCAACGACTGAATGACGCAGAGAACTTTCACGGAGAGTCAAGACTCACGTTCTCGCATCGTGCGTAACCAAGAATGGGATCCCGCCCTTGCCAAGCTGAACACGCTTGACCTTGCCGAGCTTGTATTCAGCCTCCTCGGCCTGGATGCGGTGCACAGTGAAGCGGCCCTTGGTGTCGTAGATGAGACGGAAGTTCTCGCCGGTCTTCTCGATGGAGATGACGTCCATGAAACCAGCGGGGAAGGTAGGGTCGGTGCGGACCTTGCCGTCGACCTGGACGAGACGCTGCATGAGGATGGCCTTGGTTTCGCGGCCGTTCAAGGCGTACTTGAGACTATACCAGGGTCAGTTTGTGGTTTCATTTTCGGGTGTCAGAGGACGAACCGGTTGCGGATGAAGACGATCAAGGGAAGGCAGTCACGGAGCTTGTGAGGACCGGCGGAGGCGCGAGGAGCATAGGTGCCGGACATCTTGTCCAACAGCCAGTGCGCCGGGGCGCTCAAGCGCTTCTGGTGTTTCTTACTGCGAACAGTCAGTCATGGGTCATTCTGATCGTCGAGAATGAGAATTGTGATGCAAATCACAATTCAACTTCATTCAATGGCAGAATTGCAACAAACTTACGGTCCACGAGGCATCTTGACGGTTTGTCGACTTTACCGTTGATGATTGTCGAAGTGTCTGTCACGGAAAAGAAGAATCGCAGAGAATTTGAGATTGAATGAACTAAAGCAGGAGCCTTCGCTAAGCGAGTGGGCCGTGTGGGCGGACTAGTCCGGATTGGGGCCGCTTAGGGTGTGCGAGTCACGTGTTGTCTGTTGGACTTTTACTGCCGCCTTCTGCCGCCTTCTATTTTCTTGAGTTACAGAGCAAAGCGAATGAAGAGAAACGAATTTGCTATGTATATCATGTATATGTATATGTTTAAAGGTATCCCTTGATGATGGCAACCTCCGCATTCAAAATAGACGACCCCGCAGCCCCAATGACAGTATTGTGCGACAAACAAGCAAACCGAATATCAAAATGACCTCCCGGCGCACCCTCACGCACGCGTCCAACACTGACCGCATATCCACCGGAGATGTTGCGATCAAGTCGTGGCTGAGGACGATCGGGCTCATCGAAAACGACAATCGCGTGTTCGGGCGCGGAATGGGCACCCAGTTTCTGAGCTTCGGACTGGTATTCTCGTAGAGCCTGCTTGACCTGTTCCGCACTGGGGATGGAGTCTCTGTTTTTGAATCGTAGCGAGACGAATGCCATGTGGCCATCTGTGACACCGACACGCGTACATGTAGCACCTACTCGTAGACCGGATTGTTCCTGGAAAGCCGTAGCCTCGGCATTGAGACCACCCAGAATCTTCTGCGCCTCGTTCTCAAGCTTATCTTCCTCTCCGCTGATGAAAGGAATCACATTATCCACAATATCCATGGAGGGTACACCAGGGTATCCAGCTCCCGAAACAGCCTGCTCCGTAAAGATCTCAACCTCTTCAACAGCGCCAAACTTGGCTTGTAGAGCGGCAAAAGGGATGACAATTCCAATAACGGCGCAGTTGGAGTTGCATACTAGGAAACCCTTTTCGAGACCGAATTCTTTGCGTTGATGGGGGATGAGTTCGAGGTGCGAAGGGTTGACGGTGGGGACGACGAGGGGCACGAGAGGGTGTTTGCGGTAGTTTTTGGCGTTGGAGAAGATGGGAATTTCGGCTTTGATGAATTCCATTTCTACGATAGTCAGTACTTCAACGGCTTCTTTTGGGTTGGGAGGTATGGTACTCACCGACATCACCGGCAATATCACTATCCAATCCAGAAAACACAAGATCACAGTCCGCAAACTTGTCCGCCGTGCAGTCTTGGACAATCAATTCACTGAG
Organism: Talaromyces adpressus; assembly: GCA_002775195.1. Classification (NCBI taxonomy): domain Eukaryota; kingdom Fungi; phylum Ascomycota; class Eurotiomycetes; order Eurotiales; family Trichocomaceae; genus Talaromyces; species Talaromyces adpressus. Next base: position 157,917 of record NHZS01000553.1, read on the forward strand.
CTCCTTGGACATGGGCATGGCCTGCTTCCATTTCACGGCATCCTTGTATTTCTTTCCGGCGGAGCGAGACGAGGCGCCGACTTTGTGTAGGACCAGGTTCGGGTGGTCAGCGAGAAGCAGAATAAAGCGTTGGCCTACTGAGCCTGTGGCTCCGAGGACACCGCATTTCTTTTTTGTGACTGTGGTTGTGATTGACATTTTGATAAAAGGCGACCCCGCGTTGCTCTGTTTTCCGTTTCTTGCGATTGAGATGGGTGTCTATTCCATAAACGATGTTAGCATCAATGCTTCAAATTATATGAAGATAGAATATAATGCAACAGAGCAGGAGTGGCGAACGCAAGGTAGACACTTGGGTACCATCTTGAAGCAGACGAATGTACCTGTGCCGGTTTCGGCACCACCAAAAAAGACGCGGACTCAATGCAATGGGAGAAAATAAATATGCAATTATTGCTTATACTCACTTATTCAGCGTATCCCGCAAAATGATATTGCACCGACAGCAATTGCACAAGTTGTATGTTGTATACAGACCTTGATGGAAATTTTTGAAGTTGACGAATTGCGATATCGCATCTGCGGGGAGTCATACCTTCCCCCACTTGTTCCACTGACTCACTTTTCTCTGCCCTAACCACTTTATTGTGTACGAATCTATTCCTACAGTGTACAAGAACCCAAATAATGCGTTATAATGAGGAAATAGCAAGCTTTCTAAAAACTGCAATTCAATCGACATATGTACACGCTATGCTGTAACTACGGCCTCAAATACTTTTCTATATACCACGTCAACGCACAAAATCTACATGATGGTACATCTATATACCGAATCAATTGCTCTTCTTCTTCTCTGCACCCACCAAACGCGCAGACTCAATATCCGTCGTGTCAACGGGTTTGCTGTCCCGGGAGTACTCAAAGATTTTGCCCGGGTTCATCAACCAGTGCGGATCAAGCGCACGTTTGACGCTGCGCATGATGTCGATTGTGTCGGGGCCAAGTTCCTTGATGAGGTATTCTTTTTTGCCTAGACCGATGCCGTGTTCGCCCTGATAATATATGTTAGTCTGTTGCTTGGTCTTTGAGGGGCGATTAGGCGTACTGTGCAGGAGCCGTCCATCTCAATGGCACGATCGACCATGTCGTGAACCACCTTCTCGACACGGGCTGTCTCCTCGGGGTTTTTGCGGCTGTACAGAATACTGCTGTGGAAATTGCCGTCGCCAATGTGTCCCAAGATACTGGCAAAGATATTCAGGTCATTGAGTTGCTCCTTGGATTTTTCTATAACGGTCAGTACATAGGTCACAAAAAGAGGATGGTAGACGCACCGATAATGTCCGGAAGTCGAGATAGAGGCACCGCGACATCGGTAGACCAGACTTCCCCCCCCTCAGGACGCAAAGCCAGATTACTCCAGAGAGACTCCTTGCGTGCCGACCAAAGCGCATGCGCTTCTTGATCGTCTTTGGCGAACTCAAATGATGTGGACTTGTTGTTTTGTGCAATGTTCTTGGTGTTCTGAATACTGTCTGCAACCTGGGCGGTTGTGCCGGAGAATTTGAAGAACAGGGTTGGCTCCTCTCTCCATGTTCGTCCCGTACCACCGGCACGGTTGATGACGTTCATTTGCACTTCGTCCATGATCTCCATTGCCTGCACAGGGATAGACTTGCGAATCACCTGCATGGCAGCGGCAGCAGCATCTCGAACGGTAGGGAAAGTCACAATACCGACACGTAATTCATCCGGAATAGGGGCAAGTTTAAGTGTGATTTCGGTCACGATACCCAATGTACCTTCCGAACCAACGAACATGCCAGTCAAGTTGTAGCCTGCAGAAGTCTTGCGAGGTCGTCTCCTGGTCTTGATAATGCGTCCATCGGCCAAGACTACTGTCAGGTTGATCACCCAGTCTTTCATGGTACCGTAGCGGACTGCATTGGTACCACTGCAGTTAGTACCGACCATACCACCAATCTTGGCCGATGGACCGGGATCCACAGGGAAGAAGAGACCAGTGTGAGCCAAGTCGCCATTCAGTTGCATCCAGGGGATAGACGGTTGCACCACGACGTCCAGATCATCTGCATGCACTTCCAAGATCTTGTCCATAAATGCAAAGTCGATAGTCATACCCCCGTAAGGAGCGGAGAAATTAGCCTCGAGACTAGAGCCGCCGGAGTAGGGGACCATGGGCATTCGGTATTTGTGGCAGACTTTGGCGATTTTGGAGACTTCTTCGGTAGATCTGGGGTATGCGATGGCGACTGGGAGTCGCTCGGCGTTGACGGTTGACCATTCTGAGTAGCCGTGTTCGTGGAGGTCGTCGTCGTCGGTGCTGATGGCGTCTTCTCCAAGTTCAGCTCGAAGTTCAGCAATTGCCTACCACAAGTTAGTGTTCATGCATAAATTGTTAGACAGTGGTTGGTACCTTCTCGAATTGTGTAATATCTCCATAAGTAGGATCCTTTGCGGCCGCCGTTGCCGATTCTGTGACCGGCGACGTCGAACGTGCAGAAGCAGCAATATAAGCTCCGGCGCCGACAACGGTGGCTAGAGCCAAAGCACGAGTAGTAGTCCAGGATGTATTTCCAGAAGAAGTATTGCTACTATTCCATCTTCTCGAGTGCGTGGTCTGAGTATTCCTCGTCCGGAGAGACTTGGTGAGCGTGGGGCGGACCTGGCCGCGACAAGATGCGGAGAAATTCCTGAGGGGAAGACTGGCCCTCATGCTGTCATCAATTGACCGGCATATACAAAATGAAGGGTTTCAACGTATAAAAAACGACAAGCTATCCGACAATCATTTAGAAGAGAAAGAACAAGGAAAATGAGAGGAAGAGCTTTGATAGAAAATGGGAGAATGGGGAGCTTATATTCTACCCCGAACTAGCTGAGAGTCCGCGTGGGATGCGTTGGAGATGCTCGGCCGAGACGCCGCTTAACCAATTTGGCGGCCAAAAGGATCCTCGATGGCATGATTTTAAGGTGAATGGTACCATTCGGTAACACGAACAGAATTATATAGACTCACATGACCTTTGCCTATAATCTTTCCAAGCAGTGTAGGATCTGCGTGGCATCTTCAATTGATCTCTTCATTTACCCCACGGATCTCAGATTGGCCAATCTTAGGCTCGGCATTGTGGCCGATTGCTCTTAGTTAAGTAGAGGGTACTCTACCCCTGCTATTTTTCGATGTCGAGAGTTTGTATGCGCTATCGTGGTAGTCAATGAGAAAGAAGAAACCAGTTATAAGAATATAATCATTGTAAGATGCCTGACATCATGGTGGTTGTGCAGTTTGCTGCCTGAGGTGTCCATCTGCACTGGTGGTTGACGGGGCAACTGCGGAGGGGAACAGAAGAGAGAATTCATCCTCTGACCTCACCACCACCATGAACACGACAAGTCATACTCTCGGACAACTTGACCATGTTTTGGATATAATCTAGATCCGATTGAAACGAATCATTGGAAGGACATCGACTGGATGCTTGCAACCAAACTCTACTTCGGAGTATTGGTTTGTTTACGCCGATATATCGGCCAAAGGTCATCGATTTGACCGATCACACCAACCAGCATCAACTTTGATATCGGCCGACAGCAATGGAGACTGACAACCAGACTGATATCCGAATCCTTGTCAGAGGAATAGAGCGTGCTGTTACCGCACCGTATACCCCTGACCTACATGTGCGTGGTTCAATAAGAAAGACTTAGAAAGATAAACCTGATACTGATGGCAATAGAGGATCGATCGCGATGTTGACTATGCTTCGGATGCTGCTCTCCGCCAGTGGGTAGATTGCAAGCCTTGTCAGGTGTCGCTTTTGGCAGCAGTGCTTCTTGAGCAACGACCGACTTCGAACAAGCTTCTAGCAAGATTCGGTATGAACAGCCAAACCCCCCTCCATGTCCAAGACTGACCGACAATGTAGGTTCTATTGAAACTGTACGAGATGCTCTACTTGATCGCGAGCCAGCTTTGCTAGATCAATCGCTTCATCGCGCTATTGAAAATGGAAACGAGGATGTAAGTTTACTTCATTAATACTTTCAAACACCACAGTTGGACTGACCGGATAGGATCTCAACATTTGCGTGTCCTTGCTCTCAAACCCCTTGCCCCAGAACATTGCCGCTCCAGCACGAGTTCCCCTCTTCTTGACCAAGCTACTTGGCGATGTCGCGCAAAATCCTTGTGCAGCAAAAATCAAGCCGCTATATGATGTTATGCAAGGACTCCTTGGTAATGCAGACCTAATCCAGCTGCTGCCTAATGGTCTGATGGAAGCATTTCAGCATGAAGGAACCAAGATTTTGAGAAATCTGAACGACCCTTTAGGGACATTGCTGTTTTTGGCTACCTTCACACGCATACGCAAACTTTGGAAGCCCAGAGATACCACACAAAGACAGCCACAGTGGCTAGGAAATATTTGTCAGATTTTCGGCCCCAAAAGCTCTAACAAGACCCTCGACCTGGTTGTTATATCAGCTGTGATGGCATGTTCAACCTCCTCGAATGGGTATACACTAAACGAGCGCATCTTGCTCGTGAGACTGGCAATAGAAATATGTCATGAGATTGATGACGAGCTTAGAAGGACTTGGCTGAGTGCTAACTCGCCAAAGCTTGCCAAGCTGTGCGAGAAACTGAAACGGCCGGGTATAGATGCTGAGCTACAAGTTACTGTACGTCGATTCTTATACGAGACGGGGGTTTGACTAATTAATTGCAGGGCTTGGCTTTACTCATAACATTTTCACAATGGTTAACATTGCCAGGGGAGGTCTACCAATCAATACGCGAGCAGCTTTACACCCAACCCACATATAATGTGGTGAATGCTTTGCCAGAATTGGTGAAAGACATTCTCTTTGACCGATTATTGATTTACTACGACACCGAGTATTTGGGTTTCTGCCTCTCCACTATTCACGGGTTAGGACCCGATAACGACAAGCACTTCCCTGGTCTAACAAAGCTCAAAATCAGGCAGCTGCTTATTTCGACATTGAGAAAGTCGGAAAGAGCCTCGGGTCTTCGCCGCTCCTTTCTAAGGCGACTTTCTGAATCTGAACTAAGTATGGGAGTTTTACGTGATTATGCCCAAGAGTTCTCAACTCGCAAGGGATCTCCTCGATGTGAAGAGTCTCACGTGTGTTGCACGGCTACTTCCTCGGAGAGAGACAAACTTTTCTTCGAATGGTTAGGTTGCATTCACTCTGCAATTGACGCTGAAGGTGCCGAGAGCCAAAAGATATTTTCCTGTTATCATGGGCTGTTCGACTTTTTTCTAAGGTCTCTTCAAGAGAATGCTGCAACATCCAGACTCTGTTTCTTTTCTCAATTGAAGGAACCCGAGAGGAACGGATGCTTTTCTCAGAAAGTGGCAAAAACGACGGCGATAGACAATACGGAAGGTTCTAGTCACGAATGGAGGTCCAAAGTTGCCAATCTTCTTATAGAGAATGCCAGAACATCTCATGAAACAGTCATTCAACAGATGGAAGCGATGTTACAAGATTTTGAGAACAGGTGCAGCAATGTCGAAGAGCCTTTAGCAGTTGCAGTCCGGGAACGGGAAGAACTAAATCAACAGCTAGAGGCTTCTAGACATTTGAATCAGCAGCTTGAACAGCAGGTTCGGCAGTCCGCTGAGATGGTGAAGGCTCTTAGAAAACAATTTGACGAATCCGTTGCACAGGCTAGGGACTATTCATTTCAAATCGTGCATCTGACCGACCAAGTGGATGCGCTACAGACAGAGCTTGACACAGCCCGAAAGGAAGCGCGGGATGGTATAGAGATGGCAAATTCAAAAGCACGCGATCGTGAATTAGATCTCATGGCCACGGTTGCTGAGAGAGACGATCTCCTGGAAGAGCAGCAGCTAGAGATAGAGGCCGTGTCCAAGGAAAGGGCGCAACTTAAGGAAGCCGTGGATGCTGGCGCAGAGCGCCATCAGGCGCTCTCCCGAGAATACGATAATGTACGTCAAGAAATGGCGCAACTACAGAAAGATGCTGCGCAAGACTGTGACGTGCTTCGACATGAAATCACCAAGTTGCAGCAAGTTATGGAAATACGGGAATCGACAAATGTCGAAAAGGATAATCGGATTATTACATTGGGCGAGACCAACAAAGACCTTCAGAACGAGAATCAAATGCTGAAAGATAAGGTAAGTCATGTCGCCTACATCACTTGGCACTTTCTAACCCTGAATAGCTGGAGCAGGCACAGTCGAACTGGGAAAAATCAATGTCGGCTCTCGAGGAAGTACATCAAAAGTACAAAAGCAGTATGGCTGATATGGAGACAAAATGCAAAGATCAGGTGTCTGAAGCCCAGAATCAGGTAAGTACATCCATCATTGTACTGAAGAGATAGATACTAATTCATCTCAGGCTCAGCATCTAGCGGAACGACACCAGCTTGAAATTTCTACTCTACGACATGACGCAGCAAATACAGCTACCAAAGCCGAAAAAGAACTTCGTGCCAGGAACAAGAAGATACAATACTTGGAGAAGAAGGTATTTTCTCTTGGTCCAGGCACAATGTTTATGATACTAACAGATTGAAGGTGGAGGCGCTTCGGAATGAACGGGCAGCAAAAGCTCGCGAATTTAGCGAAGCCCAAGAGCATATTAGTCGCTTGATGAGCGTGATGGGTTTTACTAAAGAAAAAGATGACAACAGCAAGAAACGACCAGCGGCTGGCCCTTCAAAGGCTAAAGAACCTGTTCGTCGATCGAGCCGGCTGAGTCTACTACAGGCACAGTCACCTTCACAAACCGAGATGACTACGACGCAAATGCAGTATTCATATCCAGCTATTCCTCTGCCAAGTACGGAGTCGTTCTTCAATCAAGATGCGACAATTACAACCCGCAGACGCAGTCATCGCTTTTCCCAAGCAACGAATTTCGTCAACGATGAGAACACCACTTATTTTTCCAGCACACAAGAAAGAGCGGTCGAGGGTCTCTCTGGAGTCAGACGACAACCCCTTGGCAATCTTGATAGGAATAGCCCTAAAAAGTCACCTCCTTCGACTAATCCCAGGGATGCCGAGCATGATAAACTTGGCCAACAAACGCAGATTGAATCTCAGGCGAATATCAACATTACAGATTTGGACTTGGACTTGGATTTTGAGGATGAGGATCTTTTGACGAGTACCGTGGCACGATGAGTGTGAAAGTGATGAGGATGAGTGATGACCAGTTTTGAAGATGATACCCCATGATTTGTTTCTCTTTTGCTTATGGTGTTTCAAAGTATTCAGTACAGCCTTACCTACCTAGAGCAGGTTGCCACAGATGAGTAGTTGCTTGATTGGTTACCTTGTGTCAGACAAGCCTTCTTTTCATCTGATATCAGACAGCGCACAGTTACACTACTAATAAAGGGCCTTGTCTAAAACAATAAAATGAGTCAAAGCTTTTATACAGTCAGTGATGTATGGTTATAAATAGTGACTTTGTCCACAGCCCTGAAATAGATGCTCAATGACTGTTTTTGCTTCCCCTGAATCACCCTACGTCATATCCAAACAGCGCGTGTTGCACCCTTTACCCTTTATTCTCCGAGCCTGCATTCACTCTAAACTTATCAGGACTCAATACATTTATTCATTCAACATCAACTGCAGGTCATATGACCTCCTTTATGAAGGGCAAGTATTCTTTTTATTGATCCACCGATTCTGAAGGGACAAACCGACAAAAAGTGTCTCATCCGGATTACCCTATTGGGCCTCCGACGACCTCAAAATAGTTTCATGAAGAGATGGACGGACAATGAAAGGAAATAGTCATATTTGATTCAGTTCGACATTATTCTTCTTATTCTTATTCTTTTCTGGTCGTCTTGAGGTGCTGGTATACTCAAGTATACGCTGTCGTCGAATGTGTTGGTGATTTGGATCTTACACTTCTTACATCTCTCCCTTTGAGGATAGTCTCGGAATTCATCTTGTACTGAGATCACTTCTTGGGCTTCAGTGTGCTTTCAATCGTCTTCCTCTCACCAGATAGTCAGATCCTCTTGATCAGGGTTAGGGATACGCGCCTCACCTGACCCAGCCCTGGATCACTCCTTCCTCGGGAGACAAACATCATGGCCACTCCTCCTCCTACTGCTCCAACTACAGTTACTCCTCGCCGACCTCCTTACTACAAGAAATCACCCTCCCCAAACAAGAAGAACAGCTACAGCAGCCACAGCAGCCACAGGCGTAATAGGAGTAACAACAACAGCAACAGCAACAGCAACAACTCCTCCCCCAACAAATCTGCCTCCTCTATCTTATCAGCAGCATCATCGCCAATGGCTATGAAACTTAGAGAAAATCCATCCCACAAAGCCATTAAACCAATCTGGCAGACATGGGACTCCTTCGCGGTCAATCTGTTCCACGTCCCTGACGAAGTGACTGCGTTTACAATCTGGACGGCGTTTAATCGGCAGGGTAACGTCTTTGCGATTGATTTGTATGAGGATGATGCTGGGAGACGGAATGGGAAGGGGAGGATACGGTTTAGGTTTGTCTCTTCGGGCCCTTCAAGTACTTTATAGTGGGAAGGGTTGTTGCTGATGTTGAGTAGACCACCTCCGCAGACGGACTTTTGGAGAACTGGGCACTGGCAGCTCAATTTACCCGGGGAACGGAAAGCGAGGATTAGAGTCCTGCCTCACTTTGAAGAGAGGGATATGCGAGTTCCGAGTCCCGTGGATCCGGATGAGTTGTATCCTGCTGAACTCGTATGCCTACTCTAGCTGACCTTGTTGAAAGGCAAGAACTAATTAAGGCATAGAACATTCCCATTACGACAATCGACTTTGGGCCGATGATAGGACCCAATTCGATGCTTCTCATGCGCCATCTTCAAAAGACGCCGGACGAACATCCCAGATTGACGGTGGACCTGAAACAACGACAGCTACTCGTCTTTTTCCATACTTCGATACAATCCACTAACCGTGTCTCAGCCATGACTCACTACCGATTGAAATTGCCCTTTGCTCAGCTGTCAACTCTGTACCAACGCATCGAAAGCGACGATTCTTCGGATTCCGTGTCGCATATTCTGCGATTCGAGAGTCCTCCGCTGTATCATCGCCATCTGTACAATGTTGAGTCTAGTTTCAGTGGTCTTGACTCGAAGAACGTATGGAGGTCAATGGATTGCTGGTACCGTCAGACTGATATTGTCCACCGGCATGGGAATTGGGGCATCCTTCCTATCAGTTTACGCAAGAGGAACCCAATCATTGATATTGGGCGATGGAATGCGATTCGGATAACCTATGGACAGGACTCCATTCATTCAAAATCTTATCGGTTGTTGTGCAAAGCCCTGAGAGATTTCAATATCGAGATTAAGATCGATGACGAGTTCAAGGTGGAGGTCCCTCGCGCTCTGCCAGTCCCTGTGGTGTGGGACATTTGCGATGAGCCCGATAGTTCAGGGTCGTCTACACTTAACGATCTGTTTGGCAAATCGTTCATTCATATCCCTTTTCCGGTTCGTTACCAGCTTGAAGTGTGCATTTCTCATGGCTATCTCAGCGAGTACACTGCTGCCAAGCCAGAATTCGTTCAAAGGCTCAAAGACATGGAAGAAAGGAAAGCACTTACCTTGTTGGAACATGTGGCCACGGACAAGAAGGTCTACTGGGATGCGATGAAGATTTTTGACATTCTGTTTCCCAAGGGCGTCACCAGAAGGAATATCCCAAGTTACTGCTGCATGGTCCGCACAGCTACTGTGACTCCTTCGACGATATACTGGAACACCCCATCAATGGAAATTACCAACCGCGTTCTTCGTCGATACTCAGAACACGCTGATCGTTTCTTGCGCGTGCGATTCAAAGACGAGAAGTTCGAAGGCCGTATCAACTCTACCCACCATGACACCATGGACGAGATCTTCAATCGCATCAAGCGGACCATGTCTAATGGTATTATATTGGGTGACCGGACATACGAGTTTCTTGCGTTTGGTAATTCCCAGTTTCGAGAACATGGCGCATACTTCTTTGCATCTGACGCACATGTCACCGCTGCCAATATTCGCGCATGGATGGGAGAGTTTTCGGATATCAGGAACATTGCGAAATATGCAGCAAGACTGGGTCAATGTTTCTCGACCACCCGAGCTATCAACACTTGTACGGTCGATTTGAAGCGCATACCTGATGTGGAGCGAGGAGGATACACTTTCTCAGACGGCGTGGGCAGGATTTCACGGTTTTTGGCACAAATGACACAGCAAGAGCTGAAGATCAGAACTCCAGACAGAGAGCCTCCTTCAGCATATCAGTTCCGTCTAGGAGGGTGCAAGGGCATGCTCGTCCTATCAGATGAACCGCGTGGGCGTGAAATTCAGATTCGTCCCAGTCAGGAGAAGTTCCCAGCCAATCACCAAGGTCTGGAAATCATTCGGTGGTCACAATTCTCCTCGGCCACGTTGAACCGTCAGCTGATTGCCGTTCTTTCGTCTCTTGGAGTGGAGGACGAAGTGTTCCATGACAAACTTTGGAAGATGGTCTCAAACCTAGATGAGGCCACGCATGACGATAGAACTGCTATGCGACTCCTTCAAAAATACATCGATCCCAATGAGATGACGCTTGTCCTTTCGAAGATGGTTTCTGACGGATTTCTGCAAGCCAAAGATCCCTTTATGACTTCTATTATCACGCTGTGGAAGGCGTGGTCGATCAAATATCTGAAAGAAAAGGCTAAGATCACAATCGAAGATGGGGCTTGTCTGCTTGGTGTTATGGACGAGACGGCCACGCTGCAGGGCTTCTCTTACGAAAAGACGAAGGGCCCGCATTCGTCCCGAGAGTCCAAACTCAAGGCGATGCCGGAGATATTCCTTCAGGTGTATCGTGCAGACGAGAAGAAGTATCGAGTGATTGAAGGTGTTTGCATTCTTGCTCGCAACCCATCATTACATCCTGGTGATATACGAGTCGTCAGAGCAGTTGATCGCCCAGAACTTACTCACCTTAAAGACGTTGTTGTGCTTCCACAGCTTGGAGACCGTGATGTTGCTAGTATGTGCTCTGGAGGCGACTTGGATGGCGACGATTACTTGGTGATTTGGGATCCAGACCTCGTTCCAAATGAATGGTTTCGAACACCCATGGACTATGCTCCGATCAAAGGCGTCAACCTCGACAGACCTGTTACGGTCAACGACGTCACTACGTTCTTTGTGAATTACATGAAGAACGATTCTCTTCCCAAGATTGCTCATGCGCATTTGGCGTGGTCTGATCTTTCGATGGATGGAGTGGAGTCTGCAAAATGCATACGTTTGGCGCAACTGCATTCAAACGCAGTCGACTATAACAAGACGGGCGAGCCGGCGTATCTTCCTCGTGACTTACGTCCAAGAAAATGGCCTCATTTCATGGAGAAAAACTACAAGCCAAAGGACCAGATCTACCAGTCGAAGAAGATTCTTGGACAGCTCTACGACGCCGTCGATCGAGTCGACTTTCATCCGGATTTCGATATGCCGTTTGACAAGCGTGTGCTAGAATGTGGTATCGCAGTACCCGATGACATAATGCAGTTCGCTAGAGAATTGAAAGTCGACTACGATCTTGCATTGAAACGCATCATGGCGCAGCATGAAATCCGCACCGAGTTCGAAGTCTGGTCCACATTCGTCCTTAGCCACGCAAACCTGAGCAAGGACTACAAATTCCACGAGGAGCTCGGCGGAATCACCAAAGCACTCAAGGACCGATTTCAAAAAGAATGCTATGATAAAGTCGGCGGTCGTGACTTTGATCACATTAAGCCGGTGGCAGTTGCGATTTACAAGATCACCAACGACGAAGTCATTGCAGCACAGGCCGAGTTCCGAAAGATCAACCCCGATACAAATGTCAAACCGAAGCCGGAAAATCTTCCTATGATCAGTTTTGCGTGGTTATTTCCTGACACTCTTGGGCGGGTTGCTCTTCGGTATTTTGATGATTCTGCCGGAGAGGGGGGGACATCTACTGCTGCTGTTGAATCGGATATGCCTCAGAACGCTCAGGAGGACAAGGGAGAAGAACGTGTGGACTCGGAGAAGGAAATAGAGAATGAGCAGGTCAATTCAAATGCGGAGAAAGAGAACTCCGACACAACAGACTGGTCCTCCATTTCGAACAAAGATGACACTGCCGAAGATGCCACCGATCGATCTGAAATTAACCCCGAAGAGGTTGAAATCGTCGAAGACGGAGCTCAGGTCAAGCCAAGCGCTCTTGATGTTCTGGAGGATATGCTTTTTGATTCAGACGATAACTAGCAGCTTGCTTCCAGTATATTCGTGATTTCATGATACGTAGGTAGTTGCATGGATTAGGAATGGAGATAAGACTTGATCACTTTGATACGCCTTTGAGAGCTACCCCGCATGAACCAATTAAATTCCCCGCCGAAACTTTTTTTTTCTATCAACGTCATTTAACCTCAACTCACGATAACGACAACGACTTCCTCGGTTCAATAGATTATACAACTATAAAAGGGGAGAAGAAAGGAAAGAAAAAAATGCCCTCCCAACCCCCAATCCCACATCTACTTACTCCGTATCTCTCGCACTCCACGCATTCCGCCCAATCGCTCACGATAATCACGTCCGTTCTCGCGGCGACGCCCAACTGGTTGGTGCTACGATATTTACATTCCATATTATCGGCCACACTAGAACACAATGAATTGCATCAAGAGGGTGGACGGGGGAAGAGGAGAAGGAGGAGAGCGAAGCGCATCGTCCTCGTAAGCTTTTTGAGAGAATGGTTGTTCTGGAGGGGGGAGGGGAAGAGATTGGTTCGTCTTCTATTCTATGCTTTTTGGAATGAGAGTGAAATGAGGGGGGATCTGGCTGACTGTGTTGTTTGTTGGGGCGTAGGGACTTGACTTGCAGCGGTTCGTGGATGGGGATAGGCTCAGGTTTGTGGATGGGTTGAGTGGTTTGTTTGATGCCTCGCGACAGCCGCTACAATCGCAGCCACAGCAGCAGCAAGGGAGTATAAGATCCGGACCGGCGATGGGATCTGGACGATCAATTCCAATGCGCGGTCCGGCGAGTCCTCGTGCTTCTCTTCCTCCTTCTCCATTGCCGACGGCAGGAATGCCTTCGCCAGCGAAGAGCTCTCCTCCACAGCAAAAACAATTACACATCTCTGGCCAGGGAATCACCCCGCTGAATCAATTAGAGAACGACATTCTCTCCGTTATACAATCACTCCCAAAACCCGATCGCACAAACGAAACCGACGAAGACGGACAAGATGATGAAGATGGGAACGATATTCTCTTAATATTAGATCAACCAGATCTCATCCTCGCCACAACCCCCGGCATTGATGCAAATGATATGTCGGAGTGGGTTATGGGATTACAACAAGTTCGTTTCCCCCCTCACTTTCTTTCAAAGACAAAAAAGGCTTACTTTCATTACTGCAGCATGTTTTGTCGACGATAATAACGACCTCCGCCGACTCCCCGCTCATCCACAACGCAAATCCCTACACTCTTACACCTATCGAAAATACCAGCGCGGCCGCAACGCCCCTCGAGAAGAATCATGCTTCTTTTGTGGTCGGATTGGCGCATCGCGCGGATATGGTATTACAGTTACGCACGCTGGATACGGGGGCCGCGAAGGATGTAAGCGGTGTTTTGAGGATGAGTCGGGGTGGGGGATATGCACCTGAGATCGGGCAAGAGGGGAAAGAGGATGGAGAGATTGCGGAGAAAGAGGTATTGTATTTTGTGCAGAGGGATGGGGGCGTTAGGGTTTTTGGGAGGGGGGAGGTATAACACCAACTCCAACTACATACGTATGTGTCCGCCGGAGTCAACTGTCGATCATCATATAGCGAAGAATAGAAATAGATACCATTCGATCCGGTTCCCGTGGAGTTAGTATTTTGAATTTTCAGTTCATTTCTCCAGATATAAGAAATGCCATAATTTGTTTTGGATTGACATGAATGATTCCATTTTCGTTGCTACCAACAGGAACCATAGAACTGAGCAGCCTTTTCACGGCCATCAGCTGAATGACAGACAGATCGAAAAAATAACCTGTCATATCCGGACATACACACACACCCCCCTCGTGTCGTCCATCATATCCGACAACATGCAACACACCACGGAAATGATTTCTTCCTTTTCTTCTTCCGTCACAGAATGAGAATAAATTTTTGCCCAACTCCGTTTCAAACTTGTTTCGCGCGTAAAAAAGCATGGCCGAGTCTTTAAAAAAGAGGAAGAAAATTGAAAAAGGGTTTTCATTAAGCGACACAACTAAAATCTCAAACTATCCGTTTTTCGTTGATCAAATAGTTTAAGCAGTCGTAGGGCCACGGGCACCCTTGGGAGTACCGGTCTGGAAACCATTTTGGAATTTGCGGTCGACGGTCTTGAGGTAACGCATGCGGCCGGTGCCGGTGGTCTTGCGGCGCTTGGCTTTTTCGCTCCAGTTGTCTGTTCTCTGCATTAGAATCTGTATGAATTTTTCTCGGGTGGTAGAGGTGGTCGTACACTTTCGGACCTTAGCAGCAGGGTAGCCGCAGTTGGCGCAGGTGCTCTTCTGGATGTGGAAAGAACGCTTTCCTGTTGTCGAGAAAAATCACGTTAGCATTATTTCCCTCCTGACTTTTTTTTTCCATTCGTCGAAGAGTCCTTTCGTCTCGTCTGCGAGGATATCCATCCATCCAGCCCAATTGTCCGCTTTCCAACGGCTGTTCGATCGATCATCCTCCAGACCCGACTCGAGTTCCCTTCTTGACCGAAACGTGTTTTGCATATGCACAGGATTGAAAGTACTAACCGCATCGTCGGCAGAGCGTGTGCGTCTTGTTGTGACGCTTACCAAAGCTGGAGGTACCCTTCGCTATAGCACATTGTCAGTTTTGTCCTTGCGTTTTTATCGATCGGTGTCAAATAGATGGTGCGAGTGTAGGTATATCGACGTACTCATTTTGAATCAAGGGATCTGTAATCCAGCACAAGAAAATATTAGTAAATTGTCTCTTCAAGATTGACTAATGCTGAGTGTAAAGAGAGACGCACCTTTTCCGCTGAAGGGGGTTTGTCGATGTCGTCGTCGTTCAGTCGTCGCAGCAATCGCGAAGTTCGACGGGGCTGGACTGATTTGGTCGCTTAGCGTGTGTGGTCAAAGGCTAGGTTTAGCCCTACTTTGCGGCTGCTTTGGGCTTAGCGCTGTGTCAGTCCGGGGGGCTGTTATTGGTCCGCGTTGTATGTCTTCCTATTGGCTATCGCTTATACTTCAATATTCTGTCTGCTTTTTGTTAATTTCTGAGCACATACTTATCAGGAGAAGAATTGTGTATAATACAGAATAAGTTGATACTCTAGATGCCATTTACCATGTAGCCAGCAGATCAAATAGAACATGAAACCATCAAGCGTTGGACTATCTTCCAAACTGGCTTCTCTAACACCGAATGTCAAACGCTGTCATGCTCAAATCCCACGAACCACCAGCCTGAATATAACACATGAACGTGGTCTGCGAGCTTGTCGCAGCAAAAGTGCTCGACGCAAACATCCAAAAGTCCACCAAATTTACCACCGGTGACCAGGTTGTTGTGACATCGTAACAACGGACAATCGACCCTGCTGGCACAGGGTTCCAATTCATGTACTCCAAGGACATGGTGTACGTCAATCCGGGCAAGGTATCGATTGTCTGTGCGCTTGCAACCGTGCCGCCAGTGACTAGTTCTAAGGTCTCAGTGACTAACGCAGTGACATCCGCAGGGGTTGTCACGGTCTGGTACACCGTCGTCGTCGTTGAGGTCCGCGGGGCGGCCGGCTGGTCACATTGACAGTGACAGGATCAACTGCTGAAGGACCCAATTGCTGGCAGATTGGGTCACATCATCCGAGCAGCAAATCGGCCAGAGATTGCACGTGTGAGCAAGATGTCAAGCTCGTCGAGACAGACATCGTCGGAATCGTTACCCTTTCCAATGACTGCCGCAGCACCAAGGCCGAGGGCGAGCGATAGAATGGCAGAAGAACGCATAGTAACCAGTGACCACGCAGTTTGCTTGTAATTCTGGGAAAAGAATTTCAACCGACACCGGCCAGCATAATCTCCCTAATTATACTGATCCCACCTCTTATATTTCATGCTGAAAAGCTTGACTGTCATCGCTTACTCCCCTATTATGTCCCTGAACGATGGCGTATATTGTCTTTCGGTTTTAAAAGCTTCGGCTAAAGTAACCAGGACAGACACTTGGAGGGAACTCAGTGGACGCCTCTATGGACAAATCCCGGAGCAGGTTGTAGACTGCTGAGACTCCCAGGACCGGGTGGCGCTATTAAGCCTTTAATAGTGCCAGAGCTGAAGTAAGAATGTCTACTTTCTGTGTGAACGCCGAAAGACGATTTCAGAATCTGTCAAAAGACGCGATGGGAGATATGAACGATATTTCAGCATATCAAGCAGGCAGTGAATATGGGAGAGCCAGAACTTGAATCCATTATGTAACTATATTTTTCACACTATATACGGGCAATGACTTGGGATATGCTCATAGAACCGCCGAACATTACTTGGTCGTCTCGATAACATCCCCCAACATAGCAATACCCAGCTTCGACCGATCCAAAAACTTCTCCTCATCAGCCGCAACCTGAGCCGCGGCATCAGGCGCCTGCACTTTGGCGGTAAAGATTTGAAGAGCCTCTTGACTCGCAAACGTCAATTCGGCATAGGCATCGAAATCAAAGTCCGATTGTTGACCCGCAAATACAATCGCAGGTGTAGTAGGGTTGCGCTCAGTGCCTGTGATGTTTTTGCTGTCTTCGCTGCTAACGAGGGTGCGCGCGATGTAGTAGCGTTTGTGAGATAAAGGGAAATCGTCTCCGGTGAGACGCTTGATGAGGTTTACGTGTTCTTCGTAATGCTTTTTGAAGTCCGAGAGAGAGAGGCTGGGTTTTCTGTAGGCGTAGATCAAGACCCGGACGGACATTTTGATGTGTGATTAGGCCACGTACAGATAAATTGATGGTTGAAAAAGATAGAAGCTAGTTTGATACTCGAGATGAATTCAGAATTGAGACAATAACAATTTTTAATCTTGAAAATTGAGGTTTCAAATTTATGTGTTCAATGTTGGTTGTTGGTACGAGGGGTTTATATATATCGAATAAGGAGCCTCGCCCACTTTTGTTGTAATGTTGGTTTCAATGTTGCAACATTGAATCCGATACACAACTGGAAAGTAAAAATTCATACACGTATCTTATTCATGATGACTTGGTCGTACCCGACGAGTTGCTAGGTAGATAAAGATGATAAATGAAGAAAGTGTAGTGCTTGTCAAAGACACTATTCGGGTATATTCGAAAACGCCGGTTATGCTGTTACTATGCGTAAGAATCCATCCACAACTGATAAGTACAATCTTGACGAGTGACAGAACGCTACTGTATCAACTCGTCCTTTCCTAAAAAGGCAGCCATAGGATCTGCTGCAGCCAACCGACTTCGCTTATATGATTCGAGCTCTTCCTCGTCAACACCCTGCTGGAGCGCATGCAGATCTCGTTTCCTCTTCTCAATATCCACTGGCTTGGTAGCTTCCTCCTCTTCTTTCGGTGGCTCCTCGTCAGGCTCTTCTTCGTGACTCAAAGTATCGAGAATGGCCAGCTTCTGAGTATTCTCAAAAGCCCTCTTGCCATCCTCGCCAGTACAATAACTATTCTTAACCGTAGAGTGACAGCATGCATAACCCCATGTAAAGTTGAACCACCAGCTACCCCACACCGATTTGTGGTTGTTGATGAGTATGTCTTCGGCGTATTTCGATTTGACTGCCTTCTTTGGTGCTCCTTTGATCGCGCCAGTCTCGTCATATTCAACAAAGCGCTCGTTTTCGATGACGGCAGCTTCGCGCAAGGGAGCTGCTTTCATGTGCTCTTCGCCACCATACTTTTCCAACAGAGCTTTTCGTTGCGCTTCACGTTTGGCTTCTGCCTCGGCTTGCTCTCGTTTCCGGAGTATTTCACCAGAAGTAGGGTTGGCTTGAAGATGAATTTGCGTGTCACCTCTTTCCTGCGATTCCCATGCATATTTTTGCGCTCTCTCGAATTCTGCTGCATCTCCGGAAGCACGAATAAAATTCTCCTCGGCAACTAGCGCTGATGTCTGATCTGCTTGTGCTCCTAAACCAATCATCGAGCGAGTTTTGGGATCGTATTTGGCTGAATCAAGGTCCAAGTTCAAAAGATATTTCGCCGTGTCTTCACGAAGACGTAGGTTCCTCGTAGCCGTACTCTGTTGTCGACCCATATCGGATTCTTCAGCATATCGCGCTTCTTCTTGATCTCCCTCCTCATCATCCTCCTCGCCGCCGGTCGCCTTCTTTGCGCTCTTTTTTAGATTCTCAAGCTCTTCGTATTCCTTAACCACGTTTCGATATTCCTTCGCATCGTAGCCATTCCACCGATCTCGCTTCGCATCCCAACCAAGATCAACATCCTGCACAATTTCATCCGCCTGGATATCCTTTCCGGTCCATTTTGCGCCGAGTTTCCTAGGCCGGCTGAGGCATTCTTTGGTTTTGTGTGTCATGGCACCACAGTTTTCACATGCACCTTTTCGGTATTTGGTGGCGGCTGGGCCGGCGCGCTTTCCTCGCTCGTACCATTTTGAGTCTGCGGCTTGCTTTTGAAGACGCTGATGCTCGAGGTAGTCGGCGTCGGAGGATTCGTCGTCGATATAGAAGGGTTTCTTTGCGATGAAGGACGGGATGTACTCGTTGCGCTCTTTGGACGCCACGTCGGTGGGTTTGCGAGACATGATGAATATAGACCTAAATTCGAGGTTTTCGTAATAAAGTGAGTGAGATGTATAGAAAGTAAGAGGATGGAGCAGACAGCTCCTGAAATTGAAGCGAGAGTGACCTGGTTGGGAAGAGGAAGTCGCGGTTGATTTAGCGTTAGTTGCCTCAGGTGTCGATCAAGCTTTGTCCGCCAAGACTGCCAAGACCGCGGCCTTAGGATCAAAACTAACCCAATACGGTCTGGTGGCATTAATGCACGTCATGCATTGTTGACTGCATCGCGGAATGTTTCAACCTCGACTTCAACGCGTTTATGACTTCACGATGAGTGTTTTGTCTTATTCTTTTACTTTTTGGACAGTATAATGTGCAACACCATGGTTTGCGCCTGTGAATATTGTTCCCATACATACGATGGACATTTTTCGCGTCCGCTTAAACTGCATCGATGATTATCAGGCAGTCCCGACTGAATTCGATCCACCAGTTCCTTTTACGCATGGAGCTTCACAACGGACTGCGCGACCCAAGGTCCCGGTGATTCGAGCTTTCGGTGCCACGGAGACCGGCCAGAAGGTCTGCGTTCATATACATGGAGCTTTTCCATACCTATATATCGAATATAGAGGCGGCCTCGGACAGGAGGAAGGTAGGACTGCATACCCTGAAGGCGAGGACGGGGCTTACACTTTGGAGAATAGTGAACAACGCGATTCGAAATCTACATGCATCCATCGACCACGCTTTGGCAAACAGCTACCGCCAGAATGCCTATGATAGAAGAATCGCGTATGTCGCCCATATCTCCCTGGTCAAGGGCATCCCATTCTATGGTTATCACGTTGGCTATCGGTACTATTTGAAAATATACCTCTTAAATCCCATGAACATTATTCGGTTGGCCGATCTTTTACGTCAAGGAGCAGTAATGAAAGCCTCGCTACAACCTTATGAAAGTCACCTCCAATTTGTGCCGCAATGGATGTGCGATTACAACTTGTACGGCTGCGCCTATATGGACTGCGCCAAAGTCAAGTTCCGGTCTCCAGTCCCAGAGTATCTCGAGTTATCGAATTTGGATCATCGATGGCATGATCGAACCATACCCCCGGAGAACATCACCAGCGCGGACGTCCTACCAAAGCAGAGTCATTGCACATTGGAGGTCGACGTATGCGTGCAGGATATTCTTAATCGAAATGCAGTCAAGGAACGGCCGCTTCACCATGATTTCATCGAGCGGAAGCATCCAATATCAGCAGAAGACAAACTCGTCCAGAGTATGGCTGGTCTATGGCAGGACGAGACGCGCAGGCGCAAGAAAAGACTGGGAATAAAGGATCCAGGCAGCAGTCCGTTCACAGCTGAAGAGCTTGTTTCTATGTCGGCTAGTCCGCGGGACCAGAATAAAGCTGGCTGGATACACGAAGAGGAGTTTCGAGAGCATTTACTCAGGGTGATTGACGAGGAGAAAAAAGCTAATGATACCACTGCCGTCTCTTTTGATGAATATGTCAAGCATGATGCCATGGAAGACACGATTCAATCAGCGATCGATAGTGTGGAGGATCTTTATCCACAGAAACTGGAACCGCTGATGACTCAAATTGCCCTTGCGGATGCTGATAACACTGCGGGTGCGAGCGCTTATGATACCACGATTTTCTCTGATGGATTTGATGTCGATAATGAATTTGAAGGCGAATACTCCGATCCGGAAGATGGATACGAAAACGACAATGATGGCCAACCCAGCAGCTCCTTTCAGATCGATGATGAGGTGTTTGATGCCCTTGCGGAGGAAATGAGCGAAAATGATTCTACGAGAAGGCAACACGATAAGAAGGTAGACCAGGAAGACCCACATCGAAGATACTTGGATGCAGCTCAGTCTCACCTATCCAAACGGACTCGGACTGGAATTGTGAACTCCCCAGAAGAACGCCTCAAGAAGCGCCCAAAAATTGTATATGACGATGCTTCAAAGGATGAGTCAACGCCGAAACGACAAGATGAGAGCTTTTCGTCATTCGATGTAGCTGCAATCCTGCAAGAAGCCGAACAAGATGGCGAACGTATCGGACCTGATGACACTCCTTCTTTGCATCCACAAAATGGACTTGACTCTTCTCAGAAGACTGTCCGCGTTAGCCAAAATCAACGACTTTCGTTTCCCGTCGTCAAGGATCCGAACGATCCTATGACTGTCCTACGTTTCAGCCAGAGAAGTGGGCTGTCCAAAGAAAATTCGGAGCTTTCTCAGGTCTCGGCAGACCTTGATTCTCGAGAAAGCAACGGAGTGGAAAAGTCTTCCTCGGAGCCTACCTTGGAAAGCAGTGATAATACAGAGACACTTCCGCATATGTCTGGCCAGATGAGTGATATCTATGAGGCTTTCGATATTCCCGCCAATCGCAGACTGCTTTCCTATCGTTTTCCATGTCCAACCTCAGCTGAAGTCAGGGCAAGCATCCAAGACGAGGGACGACCAGCAGTTGTCTATCAGAAAGCATATTATAGTGACGACAATGACGTACCAGAACGATCACGCGAATATGCTGGACGTGACTTTCGCTTGGTCAGCAACTCAATACGCTATTTGCCCGAGTTTGATCGACAAGGTCGTATCATACATATGTTTACCGAGAACTTGCCGCCTATTTCAAGTCTTGATGAACAAAGAAAGGAGGATCGAAGGCTTCGTGAATTGTCCTCGGCACGAGTCTGGGAGTTTGCTCAACTTCCTCCAACTCGTAGTGAGGTTGTTGAATGGTTTGGAAACGAAGAGAAAGCTCAAGAAAAAGAACCGGAAGTCCCCCGACTTTCATTCCCACCATCAAAGCCAAATGTCATGTCGCAGATTGAAGGTGCCACTCAAAAGAATCCATTTGGTTTCAAGTACTCCCAGAAACAACAATCTACCAGCGTGGAGCATCAAACGCAGTACATGAGCGTGATGAGCTTGGAGGTTCATGTCAATACACGAGAGGGCTTGGCTCCGAACCCGGAAGAGGACGAGATAAGCTGCGTGTTTTGGAGTCTTCGATCGAATGACGAGGATGTGGACGTCAACAGTCATTTAGAAGGCGTGCACTTGGGTATCCTGGCACAACCAGCGGATATCCTAGTTCCAGTGGCTGCATCTTTGTCTGTTGAAATACAAACCGAAGCGTCTGAACTCGATCTAATCACGAGTTTGGTTGATATTGTGCGATCCCATGATCCGGATATCATTACAGGCTATGAAGTTCACAATGGATCTTGGGGTTATCTCATTGAAAGAGCGCGGTTGAAATACGAGTATGATTTGTGCAATGAACTCTCGCGAGTCAAGACTTCTGCACACGGGAGGTTCGGCAAGGATAGCGATAGATGGGGATTCAACAATACATCCTCTATTTCTGTTACGGGTCGACATATGATCAACATCTGGCGAGCTATGAGAAGCGAATTGAATCTGCTGGGGTACACCATGGAGAATGTTGTGTTTCATCTATTGCATAGACGGATTCCTCATTATCCATTCAAAGATCTTACTCGATGGTTTACTAGAAGCAAGCCTCGCGATATTATGAAGGTCATGGAATACTATCTCTCGCGTGTACAGTTGAACTTGGAGATCCTGGATACCAACGAACTAATACCACGGACCAGCGAACAAGCTCGGTTACTCGGTGTGGACTTTTTCTCAGTCTTTTCTCGCGGATCACAGTTCAAAGTGGAATCATTGATGTTTCGAATCGCCAAGCCAGAGAACTTCATGTTGATAAGTCCTAGCCGGAAACAGGTTGGCCAACAGAATGCTCTTGAATGCCTGCCGCTTGTCATGGAGCCTCAAAGCGACTTTTATACAAGTCCTTTGCTCGTGTTGGACTTTCAGTCACTATATCCTAGCATCATCATAGCATATAATTACTGCTACTCCACTTTTCTCGGAAGACTTGACAACTGGCGGGGACGGGGCAAGATGGGGTTTACAGAGTACGAGCGACAGGAAAGAATCCTTGAATTGTTGAAAGATCACGTTAATATCGCGCCCAACGGTATGATTTATGCCAAACACGAAATTCGGAAATCTTTGCTTGCGCGAATGTTGAGCGAGATTCTGGAAACTAGAGTGATGGTGAAGAGTGGCATGAAGGCAGACAAGGATGACAAAACTTTGCAGCAGTTACTGAACCATCGTCAGTTGGCTTTGAAAATGATCGCGAATGTTACTTATGGCTATACATCGGCCTCTTTCTCTGGTCGAATGCCATGCTCGGAGGTTGCGGATAGTATTGTCCAGACGGCGCGAGAAACTCTCGAAAGGGCAATTGCTTTCATTCACTCGGTCGATCGATGGGGCGCTGAGGTTGTGTACGGAGATACCGATAGTTTGTTCATTTCCCTAAGAGGACGAACACGCGACGAAGCTTTTACAATTGGCGAGGAAATTTCCAAAGCAGTGACAAAGATGAACCCGCGTCCGGTAAAACTCAAGTTTGAGAAGGTCTATCATCCGTGTGTACTACTTGCAAAGAAGCGATACGTTGGGTTCAAGTACGAGCATCGAAATCAAGTTGAGCCTGACTTTGACGCAAAGGGAATCGAGACTGTTCGACGTGATGGTACACCTGCAGAGCAGAAGATTGAGGAGAAAGCATTGAAGATTTTGTTCCGGACAGCAGACTTGAGTCGAGTCAAGGACTACTTTCAGAAACAGTGCCTCAAGATCATGCAAGGCAGAGTTTCCATTCAGGATTTCTGTTTTGCGCGTGAAGTCAGACTCGGGACGTATAGCGAAAAGGGCACACTTCCTGCAGGAGCATTGATCAGTACCAAAAAGATGCTAGAGGATCCACGACTCGAGCCACAGTATGGCGAACGCGTTCCATATGTCGTTGTTACTGGTGCACCTGGAGCAAGACTTATCGATCGCTGCGTCGCTCCTGAAGTGTTACTAAACAATGCCCATCTCGAACTGGACGCTGAGTACTATATTACGAAAAACCTCATTCCTCCTCTAGAGCGAATTTTCAATCTTGTCGGCGCCAATGTACGACAGTGGTACGACGAGATGCCCAAGATACAACGAATCCGTCGTATCGAGGGAGCATTCACAGGGTTAGGAGGCAGCAACAACAACGCGGCAATCTCCAAGAAGACTCTCGAATCATACATGAAATCGTCAACATGTCTAATCTGCAAATATAAACTCCAAGACAACAACAACGACCTGCCGCTATGCAACAGCTGTGCCAGTCAACCTCACATCTCTTTATTCAAGTTGACATCCCAACTCCAACAAGCCGAGCGACGGACAAGTAATCTTCACAAAATCTGTCGGTCATGCATGGGCGTCCCTTTTGGAGACGATGTCAGTTGCGACAGCAAGGATTGTCCGGTTTTTTATTCGAGGACACGAGAGATGAGTAATTGGAAAAGCTCAACATCAGTTTTGGAGCCTGTTATTAGGGAATTGGAACGGCGTGATGAGCGGTTGGATTGGTAGGTGGACTATTATGGCGTTTTGATATACCCTTGTACATCGTACTACCTTGCACTACGTACTTGCACTACACGGAGTTTGTATATCATTTGGCCAATCTGGAAGTTTTGAAACAATCAACTCGTTCACATGTAAATGAAATATAGACCAAGGTATATCCGTTTTCATCCACGACTTTGACTGAAGACAGAAAAGAAAAAGATCGTCGTTCTCACACTCCGCACGACCGGAACGATCTCCGACAAAACCCCACGGGCAAACCTCCGACTGAGATCACACGACCTTAAAAGATCAAGTATCCTCAAGTGGAGAGTGTACTTACTACACTCTCGGAGCACTGCGAACCTAGTTCCTGACCGTAGTGCGTATAACCTCAAGGTTCAGAACATCAGCATGCTGATGTGGATCCCATTCTCCACAAGAATCCCCCTCTGAATCGTACTCGAAGAGTCGATCACCTTTCGAGACGGTCTCTCCGCTTTGGTGAGACCTGCTGCTGGAGCTGATAGATCGGAGTACTGTGGTCCGAAATTTGGATCGAGGAATTGTGACGAAGGTCTTTCTACTACGTACGCTGGAGAGGGAAGAGAATCGTCTGAGGTAAGCCATAAAATATTCCAGTTTCGAGACGAAGGCTGGAAGGAGAAGGAGGAGACGGCTTCTCATAAGATGTATTTTGGATGGTTATAAAATTGGCTGGTGACTCGTTCTAGTGCTCAATGTTGATGAACACTCGTGCTGTTTGGTGATTTGCCCTATGAGGCATATTTTGTCTCTGTATCAAGCTTGAGTGACGTTCACGATGTCTTCTCCAGAGCAGACGACTGGCGATATGCCGGCAAAAGGCGGTGTCACATATCTCGTCAAGAACCCCTATCTCTTCGGCATTGCTCTCGTAAGTCACATTTCCCCTTCCATCAGGCATTCGACCAGCCATACTGACAGATGACAGTTCTCAACACTCGGCGGTCTCCTCTTCGGCTATGACCAAGGTGTCATCTCGGGCATCCTGACCATGCAGTCATTCGGAGCCCGCTTTCCACGCATCTACACCGATAGTAACTTTGAGGGCTGGTTCGTTTCTACGCTTCTACTCGGTACTCCACCTTCTCTTCCCTTCTGGCAGGCTGCGCAGGTACCGACAGGCTGACATGTTTAGCGGCATGGTTCGGATCCCTTTGCAACGGTCCTATTGCCGATCGCCTCGGCCGCAAGGCGTCAATGTTGATTGCAGTGGTGATTTTTACTGTTGGGTCGGCGATACAGTGCAGTGCGCAGAATATTCCGATGTTGTTTGCCGGTAGGGCTGTGGCTGGTTTGGCGATTGGGCAGTTGACGCAGATTGTGCCTTTGTTTATTTCTGAGGTATTCCCCTATACATCCCGATAAGAGGTAGGGGAAGAGTATCTGACGTGGATAGATTTCCGTACCTGAGATTAGAGGAAGTCTCGTCGTCCTTCAACAACGTGCGCCTTCCCCCTCCCTTCTGTTTCTGACATCCCCAGACTAACGACAACAGTATCAATCACAATCGGCATCCTAATCAGCTTCTGGATCGACTATGGCACAAACTACATCGGCGGCACCCGCTGCGCCCCCTCAATCCCCTACACAGGTGGTAGTACCACCACCCCATCCAAACCAACTTTCAACCCTTACACCGATATTCCAGCGAACGGCAAATGTACGGGTCAATCCGAAGCATCCTGGCGTCTGCCCTTTGCGCTTCAAATCATCCCCGCTTTAGCGTTGGGAGTGGGGATGCTGTTTTTCCCGGACTCGCCGCGGTGGTTACTTATGTATGAGCGTGACGACGACGCGCTCGCGACGTTGTGTAGATTACGTCGCAAGACCGAACGTGATGATCCGGACGTCGTCAAGGAGTATCTCGAGATCAAGGCTTCAATTATGCTCGAGAATTCGTTCGCGAAAGACAAATGGCCTGAACTCTCCGGCATCAGACTCGAGATTGCGCAGTATGTCTCGCTGGTGACATCCTGGCCTAGATTCAAAAGGTTGGCGATTGGATGTGCGGTTATGTTCTTTCAGCAGTTTATGGGTTGTAACGGTACGCTTGCCCTCCCTATCTCCCTCCCATCTGCTATTTTTATAGACAATCCGACTGATCGAATGTTGATAGCAATGATATACTACGCCCCCACAATCTTCTCCCAACTCGGTCTCAACGGAAACACAACCTCCCTCCTCGCCACAGGCGTCTATGGCATCATAAACTGTCTATCCACCTTACCCGCTTTGTTCTTCATTGACCGAGTCGGTCGTCGCCCTTTACTCATGTGCGGCGCAATCGGTACTTGTGTCTCGTTGGTGATTGTGGCTGGTATTATTGGTGCGTATGGGAGTGCGCTTGTGGATCACAAGAGTGCTGGTTGGGCGGGGATTGCGTTTATTTATGTTTATGATGTTAATTTTTCGTATTCTTTTGGTACGTCCCCCTCCGCCTCCTCCTCCTCCTTCTTCTTTAGATTCATAATAGAGGGTATGTGTTGATGGGTGATATGTATGTAGCGCCGATTGGATGGGTTCTCCCCTCGGAGATTTTCAATCTTTCGATTAGGTCGAAGGCTATTTCGATTACGACTTCGGCGACGTGGATGTGCAATTTGTCAGTTTATAATCGTCCTACTTAATGTTTTGAGGGAGCTAATCAGGACAGCATCATCGGCCTGGTTACGCCCGACATGCTTTCGTCCATTACTTGGGGCACATATCTCTTCTTCGCTGTGTTTTGTCTGATTGCTTTTGCATTCACGTTCTTTGTGATTCCAGAAACAAGAGGGAAGGTATGTACAATAAACTCATTTTTGCTATTTCATCATGCCGTTGACTATAACTAATTTGCCATGTGTTGCAGACTCTCGAAGACATGGATCTCATCTTTGGCGATACCGCGGCCCACGAGGAGAAGGAGCGCATTGTCCATATCGAGGCCCAGTTACGCGGTGTTCCGCTTGTTAGCCAGGAAGTGCTCAAGGATGATATCGTGCAGCAGGAGCATGCTCAGGGATTGTACTAGAGTGCTCCAGTCGGATATGCTGATGCCTTAAAGGCGACTTGATGCGACCTGTCAGATCTCGCGCACCGGTGACATGGTTGTTTCGTGTCACGCAATCAGCCTGAGCATACGCTGCTTAGGCCAAAGATGTTATATATGACATGTCTGTTTCCGTGAGGAAACAACAGATCCTCCAAAAGTAAATATCAAAACAAATATTCACATCGACCACTCCTTGAATTTCGTGTTAGGATCGTATAAATGCGTAGGAGTTCATGTATAGCTGTTTTCTTGCCCCGGATAGTTCACCCATTCAGTAAAATCTATTCCAGCATGAGGCGGTCCAATTCCGACTCCACCCGGGCCGCTCATCTCACTCTGAAAGAGACCAAAAGCCTGGTCGGTAAACAAATGGCCCTGCGGTTGCATCATAAACTGGGTCTGCATATTAGACTGGCTTTCGGCTAACGATGCAGGCGAGCAGAGACGGGTAATCACATCAAGGCAGCGCAAAGCTACCCAGTTGTTGCTTAGCGTCGGATGACTCAGTATAGTCTTTGTAGTCTCCACGTCTTGGTACCAAGAGGCGGCATCGGGCGAACTAGGATCGGTCATGAGGAAGATGATGGGGATAAGAACGGCCTGAAACAGGAAATACAAAATATACCAGGCGCCGAGTCGAGTACACATGTGGGTTTCCATATACTCCATCATGCACGAAATCGTGGCTCTGGCATATTGCAAGCAGCGGAGTCTGCATTCTCTCTCCGCTTCATCTTCAGGTTCGACTGTATTCTCCGTCGCTTTCCAACGTTCCGAGGCCCAACGGAGAACGATAGGTCTATATATAAGCATTCTCATGTTCATGTCTCGCCACATTAGTCGATTTCGCATCAATGCCAACCAGTCCGGCTCGTCGGGTATAGCGCTCTTTAAATAATAAGGCAGTCCGTCGAACCATTCCTCCATGGGCTTTTGCAACTCTTGCGCCTCTGCTGTGGAGATGCTAGGGCTAGAGACGAGTAGTTGCTGATAGACGTGGTTGGTCTTTAAATGGAAGTTCGCCTGTGCTATGAGTCCGGAATATATGGTTGGTCCATTGACTTCAGGCGGTAACGTCGTAGTAGCTGGTGTGAGCGATTCCTCGTGAATATTCAGAACATGATGCGCGTCCATTATGGTTTCGTCTGGAAGCAGAATCGGTCGTCCAAACGTTTTTGCTGCGCCGCTGTCGAACATGAAGACTCCCCACCACAGTCGTCTGCGGATCTCTCGTTGTAGCAGACTGATCTTCCAGCCTGGAAATTCTTTATGTATGCCAAGACTCATTGACATTCGTACAGCCAGACCCAAGTAATTCCAGCCTGTATTAGGTTTGTTTCGCTTTTGCGTGTAGTTACTGAGCAGCACCAATGCTTGCACAAGGGTGATATTTCCCATCTCAAATACCGACGTTTGTTGCAAGTAACTCCTGGCTTCTTGATAGAATGTGATATCCAAATCGGAACTGTCGTCGCCAATACACCATGCACCAAGAGCAAGAATGGTGTTGAGAAGAATATGCCATACTGGTCCATGAGGCCGTGGTATCTGCTCGTGGTATTGTGCCCGAAACGTACTTTCGTGGACGAACGGGTAACTGCTATGATAATTCAAGAAATATGAATCAATAAACGCCTGTTCCACCAATCCCGATGGAGCCGAACTGATCAACTGGGACTTGAGCGGTGCGGTTCTGTGATACCCCGACCCACCGGGTGATGGAATATTCAGATCGAAGCCATGTTCTGTGATGGCGCGTAGCGGGACAACACTAGATGATGCTCCAAAATAGCCAGCTCCTTCAGGCCTGATAGACAAAGCGGCCATGCCATCGGAGAGATCGCCGAGCGAGACTTCCCGCTCAGCCCAGTCGAACCCATCGGCTTGTTGTGGGACTGCTTCCAAGGCGGGCTCCGAATGCTTGCTCTCCGGTCGAGGGCGTGGGGACTCTTTTGAAGAGACAGATGGCGACACTGACTTCCGCTGATGAGGGTCATGGTCCTGGAGTAGAGAGCCCACAACGCTGTCCAAATCACCGCCGGGAAATAACTTGCTCAACGCCGTTTCAACGGCATTCAGCCGGTCCTCCACATATGTAAGATGTCTGCATAAGTGTTAATGACTGATAAGCCGCAGTAAAAGACCGAACTTACTGTCGTGTCAATGGACTCCGAACAATCTTTGGACTGTAGATACATTCTTTGCCAAGTTTCAAACATTGAAGACATTTTGGCTTTCCTTTGGAGCACTTTACGAGGTTAGTTGACGCTAGCGGTATCCTGACATGGAAGGGTTACCCTTGACTTTCTCGCTCTGCATTCATCACACTAAATCATGTTAGCAACAACACACAACAACCGGCTCAAATAGCAAACGTACTGCAAAGTTTTGCGCATCACGAGCGCTGCTCATTTTGGAATATTCGGCCCGCAAAGCAAGCCGAAGGAGATAACTTTCGTGTAGACAAGATCATCTGTAATCATCTACACGAGTTAGCTGGTAGTACGAACTATATAGTTCAATGATGAAAAACAGCGCATTGTCAATTTCTTCAATTCTCGCCCAATTCCATAACAAATAGAAATAGGACGACGCAGATTCTGAAACCCAGGGAAGAATCAATCGTGCAATTATGCTCGTGACGCTGCCGGATTCGAAAAGCGTACTAAAACCGGCGTGAAGAACGGATAGGCTCGGCACTCACAATTTGTAGACCAGAGACAAAGGAGGAGTAATTCATGTAAGCATCCGATACATCCGAATGCTTATACTCGACCAACATCAACGTACTCAAGCCATCGTCACAGAGAATATGTTCTGGCAGGCAGAGGAAGGCACGAACATTCGAAGAACATCGGGTGAGAAACCACGTGATGGGCGGCGGGCGGCCAATCAGCGTGCTTTGTCTCCTTCAGCCCACCTTCCTTTCTTGCCGCCTCGGAGGAACATATTTCCGAAGAAGTGGTGGGTAATATTACCGTAATTACGCTTTAAGATTACACCCCCTCCTCTATTTCCTAGCTGGGTAATGGGGTAGAAGAATGTCGTCGCCTCATGCTAGAGCGGCGTTTGTCTACCGTCACTCCGCTCGTCAAATAAACGGACATATACTTCTCTCTGAAAGTAATCTTGTCAAGGGCGCGGAATGCGGTGCCGTCTTAGTTCCAAGTCCTCTGGGCTTGAGCTGTGCCAATTGATATATATCGCAGCTCCCGAGGTCCTCGAGGTTTGAAAACTACATTGACTTTTTAACAAACATCCTTACACAACTTGTCAATTGATTTCACCACAGCATAATAATCAATATGTCCAAAGAACTCCGTGTCGGCATCCTCTTCACCGGCATAGTCCAACTCCTCGACCTAGCCGCCGTCGACCTCTTCGGCATGACCACACCTGAATACCTTGCCATCTGCGGTCTTCCCCAAGAAATCGTCGACTTAGCCCGCCCACTCAAACTCTACTACATCGGTTGCCCATCAGCTACCGCACTGACAACCAGCAACGCTTCGAATGCAGTACAGGTCACCTCCACAGCCGGCGTATGTCTTACCCATACCATTGATGATGGCGACGTCAGTCCCGGACACCTCGATATCCTGGTCATTCCAGGTCCGGAGCCAACGACGATCCCAGACAAGAAGACCCAAGCGTTTGTGCGAGCGCATAATGAGAACAAGACGACGTTTTTGGTTATTTGTAGTGGTGCTTTCGTGACAGCTCGCTCGGGGATATATGAAGGGAGACATGTGACGGGCCCTAGGGCGTTTTTGCCTGTGCTAAAAGAGGAGTTTCCGAATGCGACGTGGGATGATTCGCTGAGAGTGGTGCAAGACGGGCATATTTGGACTGGTGGTATGTATCATTCCTCCTAATCTCAAATAATGTTGGTTGGGTCTGATCTGTTGTAGGCGGTATCACGAATGGCATCGATCTTGTGGCGGCATATTTGAAAGCGACTTTCCCAACTCCTGTGGCGGAGATAGTGTGTTCAATGGCTGAAGTGGGAGATCGACCTTTGAAGTATGCTGCAAGCGTGAATTAGGTTGATGCTCTTTCACGTAGTACTGGTCATAAGGCTCACTGGCTGATATATGTATCGATGACGATGCAAAGACAATATAGTATAGAGCTGACTCATGATCCTGGAGTCTATTCGCAGTTAGCTCAGAGATAACCACGCAATTAAGACGAAACCATTGTTTCCCTCCCACTATCACCTCTTACCTAGACCGACCAATGTCGGTCAAGCTTCCCCGAGCCATACAGAATAGCCAAACTTCGAACGCATTGACAGGAAACCATCCCTTTCATTGGATCTAAGTTACATACAAAGGAAATGAACATGGAATGACAGCAAAGCACGACGACAGCTTTGTAAAGCTATCAACTTTGGATTTTGGGCCGGCCCGTTTTTCTCTCCTATATCCAAGCCGGTTCCCGGTTCAAGCCAGTTATAGAGAACTTGTCTAAGACCGCGGGCATGTTGGAAGGTATCGGGTGTTCTCTCAGACAGTCAGTCAATAGAAGACGTTTAGGCCTTGTCGGGGTTGTGGTAGTTGACATCGCTGTTCCAGCTGTTGTAAAGTTAGTATCTGTTGCAGTACGGTGTTGATGCAGTTTGCATCAACTGATTCCAACTTACAAGATGGTCTATATATAACGTTAGCTAAACTCCTGAAATTGCTATGATTGTGACATACCTTGTCACCGTCACCCCAGGGGAA
Organism: Talaromyces adpressus; assembly: GCA_002775195.1. Lineage (NCBI taxonomy): Eukaryota > Fungi > Ascomycota > Eurotiomycetes > Eurotiales > Trichocomaceae > Talaromyces > Talaromyces adpressus. The sequence continues at coordinate 190,072 of NHZS01000553.1, forward strand.
GTTCTTGGTGCGGATGTTCTGGTAAGCATACTCGGTACGCTCCTCGAGAGGGGGCATGTGGTTCCAGTGCTCCCAGTGCTCGTTCCACAAGTTATAGGCATTGATGCTACCACCAATGAGGCAGGGGATAACAGCACTGACGGGGTATATCAGCCAAGAAGTAGCAATGTCATACGATGGGTCGATCGGGTACATACAAGATGGAAAGTCTCAACCAGAGAGCTGCGCGATTGTTAGCAATTGACCATTTTAAACAAGATTATCCGGAATCATATCTCTAGCGGAGTCAAAAGACGTACTGCTGGTAGAAGCGGCGTGGTGTTTGACATTCTCACGCTCACGGTTGAACTTGTTGTCGACGAGCCAGTCGGGCTTGTTCTCGGTGCTGTTGAAACGGCGCTGGACGACGTTGCGAGCAGGAGTAGGACGGGCCTGCTTGGCCAAGCGGAGGCCGAGGCGCTGCATGTTGCGTTGAGAAAGCATGGTTGGGAGGATCAATTGGGGCGATTGGAGCTGCACACAACTGAGGGAAGGGATCTTGAAGTTGAAGTGTGATGAAGGTTCGGGTGGTCTGACGAAATCCGTTAGTTTGGCCCCGTGATTCGCCGGAGAGCCGGAGCCGAGCTTCATGCGGCCACGCCAAGACATCGAAACGCTTAGGTCAGCGCCAAGAGTGACATCACCCGCGTGACAGCCTGAGGCAGCAACACGATTATCTTAACATGCAGCCAAGTCACGGGATTTCGCGCCAACTGCCGCGTTGACGACATGTCAGACGCGATTATCTTAGCTACTTGATGATTACTTCACCCGAGTGACAGAACAGAGCAAGTTGTCTCTCGGTCTAGTATGTAAGACGAAGCTGGATCGTCGCCATGGGCTTCCGGATAACGACATGGAACGGTATGTTTTGATGTCTTCGATTCTTGATCCTCACAAGCTAATGCATCGGACAGTCAACGGAATACGGCAAGTAGATACGTATACTATCACGTCTCACAGATTAATGCTGATGTCCTATTCTCTACAGAAACCCTTTCGGGTACCAGCCATGGAGAGACAATCGATCATTCAATGTGAGCACTCTCCGTCACTGTTCAAGAGATGAAATACTTATATCTGGCAGGCCATGTTTGATACCCTGGAAGCAGACATTGTGATCTTTCAGGAAACCAAGATTCAACGAAAAGACCTCCGGGATGACATGGTCCTTGTGCCTGGTTGGGACTGCTATTTCAGTCTTCCCAGGCATAAGAAAGGTATGTCTCGCCAAGACCTGTAGTCCACGATACAAGCTTACATGTATAGGCTATTCCGGAGTGGTGATCTACACACGCAATGAAACATGCACTCCCATCCGGGCAGAAGAAGGCATCACCGGCTTGTTGTGTCCTCCAAACTCTACCACTCCATACCGCCATTTACCGGATGACCAGCAGATTGGAGGTTATCCTTCGATGGAACAGCTTTCCGAACTGCAAAGCGATCCGGCAGTACTCGACTGTGAAGGTCGATGTGTTATTCTAGAGTTTCCCGCCTTCGTTCTTCTTGGGCTATACTGTCCAGCTGCTCGCGACGAGACACGAGATGATTTTCGCCAAGGCTTTATTACTCTCCTGGATGCTCGCACACGAAACCTCGTTGCTATGGGTAAAAGGGTCATCATCGCTGGCGACCTCAATATTTCCGCTGGCGAGATAGATTCTGCCCATCTCACAGAAGCTATACGCAAAGGAACCGGAAGCGAAGACGAATTCGTCTCAAGGCCTGTGCGCCGAGTCTTCAACCAGTTAGTCGAGGGTGCTAAAGTGCTAGGTCAACGAGACTTGGGGAGAGAAGTCCCGGTGCTACATGATATTTGTCGTTCATTTCATCCTGATCGAAGAGGGATGTATACTTGTTGGGAAACGCGGGTGAATGCACGACCGGGAAATTATGGCGCGAGAATAGACTACATATTGAGCAGTTTGGATATGAAAGATTGGTGGAGCGAGGGTAACATACAAGAGGGTCTAATGGTATGTTTTTCGGATCTTCTACGAGGCCATACTAACTTCTCAGGGCTCTGATCATTGTCCCGTATATGGGATCTTCAAGGAGAAGGTGCTTTTAGACGGCAACGAAGTTGATATCAAAGATATTGTCAACCCTCCCGGCATGTTTGTAAATGGAATTCGACAGCGTGAATACTCGGCAAAGGATCTATTACCTCTATCTGGACGTCTCATTCCGGAGTTTACCCAGCGACGAAGCATCAAAGACATGTTTACTCGCAAGCCATCCTCATCTTTCAAGGAGAATAGCATAGCTATCAACAATGCTGTAAACGAAACGTCTGTTCCGGCTGTATCTGAATCTGCTTCGACGAACACAATTGAGCCTTTCCAGAGCCCGTCCAAATCCGAGTTGTACAAATCCCAATCTAACTCTGACCGAACGTCCAATACTTCAGCAAACGGAGTTTCTAAGCGACCACGAAAAGAAAATGCACCTGTACCACCTCCCAAGAGAAGTAAATCTGGAGTAAAGTCGGATCCAAACACGTCCGGGAAGGGACAGCAGAGCTTGATGGGCTTTTTTAAACCGAAGAAAACGCAAGATAGCCAGGATGCAAAAAACGCGCAAGAAGCCAGTGCCCCTGGCTTGGAAGATGCATTGGGATCCAGTCCTACAAAGCCCATACCCCCTGTATCCTCATCACCACAAAATCCAAGCCAACCCTCCCGGGTGACGACGACAGATAACGGCACAACGACGGAGTCAACAGACGAGACTGTGATTGATCCAATAGTCAGCAAGGAGTCATGGTCAAAACTTTTCACTAAAAAAGCAACGCCAAGATGCGAAGTACACCAAGAACCCTGTATCATGCTCACGACAAAGAAACCAGGTATCAACTGTGGTCGATCTTTTTGGATGTGCTCACGACCGTTGGGTCCAACTGGACAAAGCGAGAAGGGGACGCAATGGCGATGCAAGACATTCATCTGGGCTAGTGATTGGAATGGACAGGACGGAGGTGCATGATGCTAGGTTGAATTCGAAGGCATATATGAAGCTATCGCGATGTCTGACGAACAACGTCTCTCGTTGAGTCTCGACACCTGAATACAATGGCATCAATATCTTTTTTTTATCGTAGGACTTTCCATTGGCAGACAGACCAGTAGGACAAACACCAATAGGGGCTTTCCCCAGAAACACTCTACACATGACATCAACCCCTCTGTCTCCTTCATCGAGAGACTGCGCCACGAGCATGGCTGGGGCCTGAAAAGTCTTCAACCTGGAGGCTCGTGACAAACGACTGCACGTGAAGACTTGGCCAGATCACTTCAATATCAAAAAATTCCTTCCAGGGCACGTGCCTCTATTCCAACGGCTTTCCCCCGCCACCTCGAAGCAAGCAAGCAGAGACCAGCCCCTTCTTTTCTATTCAGCACCAAGTTTGTCAATAGACAAGAAAAACTTTTCTCTCCGACAAACGAATATGAAACACTGGTCATCTGACTCTGCAAATCTTGTTGTTGCCCGGCCATCTTTTGTTCTTGAAGGCCTCCCAGCCACGAGACTTCCCTGGCAACCTGGCAAACGCTTTTATATCCAGGCAGATCTCCAGTCTCAAATCTTCCACTGTAATCTACCGACTTCAATCAAACAATCCTTTTGTTCCCAGCCACAATAGATTCTCACCTACTCGTCCTCGCAGCCAATCGACCAGCCTCTCTCGGTTCTATCGCCTTCTTTCTGCCTCGTGACTCACTATCAAACAATAACTACAAGCCCATTGTCAGCCTTGTGGATCCTATCAAAAACCCGTTGAGGTGGCTGGCCACCCCCACGCGTTTGTTCGCCGAAAGTCAAGAAGAAAAATTCTTCATGTCTTGTTTCATGGTAGGCTCGTGACTCGGAGATATTTTCCTGTGGTGGGCCTCCAGAATCTTTCTCCCCAACCCCCAGATTTTCGATATATCATGGCTCTTCAGGACCTGTGCATAGGTAGAAGAAATTGGTGCATAGGGTGCGAAACTCCTGTCGACATTGCTCTGAACAGTCTATCCGGGAGTTCTTGTCCGTCCAGGCAGCAATCCAGTCTACACCTGATTCCCAAGGCATCCATGTATCTACACATCTACACATACATCTACATAGCGAAAAAAGAAGGCAGATTTTCTGAATTAACGTCCCATTGACTGTTCTCAATTTAAAACTACCTCTCCCACCAAAGCAAACCACTTCTATCTCCCCTGATAATCAATCCCTTTTTTTCCTCCTCCACCCATTAGAAGCCATACGTAATAACGTAGCCATAACCATGAAACCATGAACCACCATCTCCATAACCTTCTTCCCCCAGATCTTTCCTCTCATCCTAAGACTCCCCCCTCTCTTTGCTCCCCCCCCAGTTGTTTCCATCCCCAAAGTGTGTAAAACGCAGAGCTGTATCGCCCATCCCGTCGCCCATTCGCCGAAACCGGTTTATTGAAAAAGGAAAAAAAGAAAAGAAGTGATCGGGGTATCGTAACAATCATTGTCATGTAAAAGAGAGAGAGAAAAAAAGTGTAAAGTGTAAGAAAAGAGTCGTGAGCCACATTCATTGTCCATCGAAAAGCGGAAAAGGAGAAAAGTGTGGGCTCGACCAATTGTCGTAAGTTAGTTGGATTAGAAAGTCGTTAAGCCGTGCGGACCATGATGTTGCGTGAAAAGAGAAACTTAAAGCCGTGACGAAGCACGCGCGAATAGACTGAAGCGAAGAACATCCCATGTAAAAAAGAAGAAAAGCCGAGGAACAAACGAACGCGGATCGAAGAAGAGAATGAATCGAAGATGATTGAACGAACGCTTGCGAGAATAACCGAGTAACCGAATTGAAATGGAAGCATGAAAGAATGAAGTTGTTTTTTTTTTTTGAGCAATCGAATGATATCCAACATCGGACTGTGGCTTGTCGTTGATTGTTTCTCTGACCCCCCTTTTCCGGCTCGGGTTGCATTGCCGGATGAGATGGTTAGGATGGATGCAGGGAAAACCGAGAAAGTCGAACTGGGAATGCGGAATCATGCGATTTGTTGTTTTTGATGAGTTTTCTGTCTGTTTTTTGTCGAGGGTTTTGATGGGGTTTTCGGTTTTTTTTGTGAGGGTATTTCGTTGAGGTTGGGTGGTGGATGGAAGTCAGCCCCTGTTTTGACGTTTTCGTTTGTGCAAAGTGCAAATCAATGTTGATAGGTGTCTGCAGCGCCTGCACCTGAGTCCTTCCGAAGGGATTGGCAACAGTCATGGCAAGACGCTCATTCACGAAGTGTAATAACAGTGGCTATTACATGATGCTAATGTTGCCGCGATGCCAGAGCCCCGGCGCAGTACTTGGGTGACTAGCAACAACCATGCCACGAGACAGAGGATCGTCAAAATCCGGCATATCGTATCCCTCAAGATCTCCTGCACTATAATTAGCTTTTTCTCATTTGGCCATCGTGTTCCAGAAATACCTATGAAAGTCTCGATATCAGGTAAAATATCATCGACAATGGCTGTTTCGCGATCGCCTTTAGGATTCCACAAGTTGGGATAAATAAGGAACTATAGGCGTGTGAGCAGTTGAAATTCCGCAGGTAGTCATCAATCCGTACTGGCATTGTCTGATAATTGCAAAGCATTGGCTCCAATTCATTCATCTCCGTGTCGAACTTGGAGTTGGTCTACACAGCGGTTAGAATAATGTCGGAGTCACGTCTGTGTATACTTACCTTATTCCTGCTGTTGGTTCTCATATGTGCTGGGACAACTGTCTGTGTTGAATTTGTTAAGTGATTTCCTTCAAGCTCGCTATAAATTGCGGACTTACTCGATGAATTCTATGTTCGAAATCATGAAACCGATCAACCCACATTCTCCAAAGTGCCCACCCACCAGGTGGCAATATGTGGAAGTTGCCCTGAAATGTCGCTTGAGAAAGCTGATGAATTCCCTTGTCGATAACATCCTCGATGAACTTGGTTTTGGGGTTAACTCCACTACCAGGCGCGTCATTATCCAGGAATTGTTTCCACGGCTTGAGATCGTACTGATAGGTTGGGTGATTCATCCACAATTCGATTAGATACTCCGATTTTTGAAGTCTGGTCCAGCAAGATTGAGTATGTGACTTTCCAATGATGCGGGTCCATTTATCATGGTTCAAGGATATCTTGGACAGTATGGCAGTTTGAAAAGTCTGCATCATAGACTCATCGGGATAAAGGCTTTGGTAGCGCTGTAGACGACGAACTTCCCTCGCGATCTCCACGAAAAAGATGGCAACGTTGGTGACAACTCGAGAAAACTTGTCAGAGATTACATCAAAACCCCCAGTCGACTGCTTAGGAGTTTGTGAATGTATGGCTCCGTGTTCATTGTCCAGCGCAAGTTCTAGGGCTCGTCGACTAGAATATGAATCAAAACACCGGAAGATATCTTCATAGCCACGATCCAGTCTAGCGATAAGTTCAATGAGAAAGCGGTTTTCACAGGGAGACGTAACCTCACCGTCTCCTAAGAAGTGTTAGTCGTTGTTATTTACAAAATGCTCAGACGTACCGTCGACAGCTCCTCTGTTGAACGCCCAATTTTTTGAGCTACCCACGTATAACGGGGCATCTGGGTTGTCTGGAGGCCCGGATGTGTTCATTTTCAGGTTTTTGGTATGTTGATATCGAGTGAATGATGTTAGGATAAATCGAAAAAAGTATTTGGCGTGAAAGTCAGAATGAATTACAGACAGTATGCAATGCACACTGAGATTAATGAGAACAAACGCTAGCAGAATAATTTCTGAAACAGGTAAGCAGCGATGAAGACGCGACTAGGCCGAAGTGTTTGTGTCGAGAATTTCTTTGTTTGCATTAGACCGATACCCAGCCTCCCATTGACCAACCCATTACCCCATGCTAGTCTTCTCTCTCTATCTCATGAGCGAGATTCAACTACCTTCTGCCCCTCTCTCCTTTTCTCCATCTTAATCCTTCATTCTATCCTTCACTCCCAACTCTCTTTTACATCTCAAGACTTTCTTGATACAAGAGTTTTTATCATCACCATCTCTCCTGCATCACATCGAAGCTTCTATTCTTGATACTCATTTACTCTCTTGAATTGTCAAATCGTCTTCTCAAAATGGCGACTGGCTATTATGCTCTAGACGATCTGAATCCTCTGCAGAAAGCGTTCCAGCTTTTCCTCTTGGGTCTTCCCAGCAGTGACCTCGACAATCTCTTGAGCTTCGTTCGTGACTCTGATGAAGAACAGCGACCTAGTTTTACCACCGAGTTCATGAGACAGACAACCGATGTGATCACCGCTCTTGCCGCTGAGGATCAGATTCCCAGCAGCCCTGAGTCTTCGACTGAAGGCATTGAAAAAAAGAAGCTACGCCCTCTGAACAGTTTCATGGCCTATCGAAGTAAGAATGAGCAGTTATCTTAATCAAACAGAACTAGAACTATTTACTAACAAGCTTTCCAGGCTTCTACTCAACTATGTTTCCAGAAATGACTCAGAAGACGAAGTCTGGGATCATCAAGGACCTCTGGCAGGCCGACCCCTACAAAGGCAAATGGGCTATCTTGGCAAAGGCCTATTCGCTTCTACGTGACGATCATCGCAATGAAGTCTCTCTGGATACTTTCTTGGAGTTGACTGTTCCATTCATCGGTCTAATTCAGCCTGAGAATTACCTGGAAATCATGGGTTGTCGACTCGTGATCACTGACGGCCAATACCACATCGAAAATGTTTCTCCAGCAAGACCTCATCTGTCCGAACCTGCGACAAATCTCTCTGTTGGAGATGTTCTGCAGCATTGCTACGAAAATGGCTATGTCGAAATTGATGATGTTCAGCACACCACGCAGTCTGAGACCACATCTCAACTCTTGTTTGCTGCACAGCCAAATTCCAGCATCCGAACTGATCAGGGGGACATTGTTTTGGATAATGTCAATCAAGTCATGCAATACATGCAGCCTGTGCAGAATGCAGCCGAACAACCCCAAATCAGCACAAGTGCTCTGCTAGGAGTTCGTGTACCCATGCTGACTCAAGGTGACCTACTCAAAAATATCCACATCAAAGTGGCAGATTTGCGCCAGCACAACAATGGTGACCCAGATCTGTATGCACCTTTCAATCCCACTGTTCAGGGTTTTCCTACATACGATCCCATGGCTCATGATCCTTTTGATGCGTTCAACATCACTGATATGCCATATTGAACTCAACCCCCCCCATGATTACTTCTCAATTCAGGTCCGCTGCTCTCCCAGCTCATTGGCTGCGGTCTGTCGACATATTCATCAGCGAACTCTTTCTATCTACGACAACGGCGAGGTTGAATATTGGTGATCTTTCTGCGAGTGCTTGGATGTTCTTTTCTTCTCCATGCATTCTTTCTTCTTT